>CM075003.1:7940075-7961665 GCA_037576675.1 Pangasius sanitwongsei | reverse complement strand
CTACCTGTGGGGCATAACCACTAACAACATTCAACATCACCCCTTCAATCTCTAACTTCAGACTCATCACCCTGTCTGACACTCTCTTCACCTCCAAAACATTCCTCCCAAACTCCTCCTTCAAGACCACACCTACCCCATTTCTCTTACTATCCACACCATAATAAAACAGCCTGAATCCTGCTCCTATACTACGAGCCTTGCTACCCTTCCACCTGGTCTCCTGTACACACAGTATATCAACCTTCCTTCTCTCCATTATATCAGCCAGCTCTCTACCTTTCCCTGTCATAGTACCAACATTCAGAGTTCTTATTCTCAGTTCTACACTCTTACCTTTCCTCTTCTCTTTCTGTCTACGCACTCTCCTCCCTCCTCTACTTCTTCAACCAACAGTAGCCCAATTTCCACCGGCGCCCTGTAGGGCCTCGACCGATCCGGTATGAAATTCAGAGTACTGACGATTCGCATGATTAAATTTGGCAATGTTTTACGCCTGATGCCCTTCCTGACGCAACCCTCTGTATTTATCTGGGCTTGGGCCCGGCACAGAAATCACTGGACTGTGACCCCCATGGCTAGATTGCACACCTGAGCATATACCCTGTTTTTTTATTCTCATAACACCTCTGTAATACCTTAAAGGCAGTAGATTGTTTATATCATGAATATAGTCATGAATACTTGGACTGCATCCCAAACAACATACTACCCTACTAAATAGTCTGTCAATAATGCTTGGCGTGTTTACTATTTAGGCATACTACTTAGTGCCCAGTGTGATGTTTGCAAGGCAGCTTTGTATGGAAGTA
This sequence comes from Pangasius sanitwongsei, assembly GCA_037576675.1. Lineage (NCBI taxonomy): Eukaryota > Metazoa > Chordata > Actinopteri > Siluriformes > Pangasiidae > Pangasius > Pangasius sanitwongsei. The sequence goes on along the minus strand of CM075003.1, from coordinate 7,960,853 downwards.
AAAAAGTGATATTGAATATTTGAATAAAAAAAGATTAGAATTCTTAATATTGAAAATTAAAGACCATTGCATTCATAATATCGAAATATAAATTTGAATTTGAATATTTGGAATGATAAATTTTCAGTTCGGGATGGCTGACACAAAGTTTTGGGACAGTTCTTAAAAAAGTTAGTTTGGTATTACATTAAATATTAGAAATTGCACTAGTACGGACAAATGATCTCAGAATGACATATGACTTGATGATGGTTGCCTATTATCTGAGGGATATTTGATTTAAATCAAATTAGGTGAATCTGTTGATAGTTTGTAGAATTCTTTTGTAACAAGACAGACACAAAATTAAAAATTTTATAATAAGAAAGGTATGCATCAATATACTGTACTACAAAATATATGGCAATGAAAAGTATATAAAAATGTAGTGAAAATAGCTGATAGACAGTTGAGTGGAATGATGCTTAATGTCAGATATACATATAGACTGTAGGCAACTGTTTAGATCTTATGTGATGTGGGGAAAAGAATGGATCTGCTCATTGTACTAATTCTAGCTAAACTACCTTGCCAATGTTGAAGAAGGTGCACAGAGAAGCTTTATAGTTACGTTCGATGTCTCCTTGGTTGGTCCTGATTATTGAAGTGACTTCAGTCTAGTCAACCATTGCATCAGTGGAGGATTGCAGAGAAAGATTTCTTTGACTCCATGTTGCGCATTTCAGTTCATGGCACCAATCTGCTTTTCCAAAGATTGTGGATAAAGTGATAGGTTGAATTCTGGTGCCACTATGGAGTGCCTCACTGCATCATGTTGACTGCAACAAAGTCTTTCATTTGAGGACACATGTTGCCTGCTCTTAATATTGTACTGTTTTGTGACATGTACAGCACAGCTCTAACATGGGAACTCTAATGAGTGTGCTCAAATGACTGTAATTTAAAAAGCATGCATAGTTCACCTACACACACTTTATTTGCCAATTTTGTTGCTCCCCATTCTTTTCACAGGAAGAAATGGCACGTAATTGTTTTTGTCCTGGCAGCTAATATCCAGTAGAATTTGTGGAAAAAGGATTTTCCCATCACTTTTTATTTGTGGTGATCTTATCGGTTTCAATACCTTTCAATATCTCAAGTTAATTTTGTTGATTTCAAGATATAGATTTCAAAGGTTAGAGGAGCGCATTGACTGAATAAAAACTAATGGGGGTGGGATGTTTTTAGTTTTATGTAGGCAAAAGATTAAGCTTTGTTAGAGAAAGGGACACACTGAATGTTATTTCTAATAAAATTCAGTAAAACTCTTAGTTTATAAACAACATACTAAGCTATAGATTTTGTCTGATTCTGATAGGCATTATAAAAGAATTTGGACAAGATATATAATAATTAAAGATACAAGCAGCATTTTCGGGGGCCAAGCACCCAGACTCGGTGAGCCACACATTCACAGACACGCTACAATTGTTGCCTAAGCAATCACAGAAAAGCAGAACCATAACTTTAGGCAAAGAGATTCAAGAGTGATTTGTAGTTACACTCATGATGTGTACAGTCGTGAAAAAATTAGGACACCCCATTAAATATTCAGTTCTTTATTAAGGAATGTCAACATGTCAATTTCTGATTTTCTTTTAATTTGTACCTGTAGATGAAAGTGATGTAATTGCATGTAAACAACAAAAAAATCACTTTTTCACTTATTAAACAAAAGAAATCAACAAAAATGAGTATTTGAACTGTGGAAAAAGTTAGGACACCCTATGCCCTAATAGCTAGTATTTCCCCCTTCTGCTGAACATTGAGTTCAAGAGCCACCAGGTAAAGATAGAGCGCGCACATCGCGCTCTTACACGTCGTCCCGCACCGGGAGAGAGACCGCGGGTGCTGATTCTAAAACTTCACAATTTTAAACACAAAGCACGTATTCTGCAAGCTGCACGAGCTGCAGGCCAGCTGGTTTACAAACGACATAATATCTCCATCTTTGAAGATTTCTCTGTTGCCGTGGTGAGAAAAAGACAAGCATTCGGAAATGTCAAGAAACGACTTCGCGAACGAGGAATTAGCTTTGCCATGATCTACCCAGCGATTCTCCGAGTACAACACGACGGTGTGAAACTCTTCAAACAGCCTGAAGAGGTAGAGACTTACCTGAACAGCTAGTCCAAATCAACCCCCACCACCTCACCCGACTGAATGACACAGTGGCTAAGTTGTCCACGTCTATAGGGTCATATCTTCATTTGTTTTTGATACATAAAAGAGTACATCTAGACTTTACATGGGACAATAATGTTTTATCTGTGGCAATTTTTCATTTAGAGTCTGACTGAGTTGATGAATAGAGAGAAAAAAAAGAAAAATTAACTGTGATATTGCTTATAATGGTAGTTAGTATAAGCTTATAGGAGAAGGCTGCTGCCGCAGCAGACTGTCAAGAATCATACCAAAACTCTCTGATTTTGCGGTTTCCTTTCTAATAACTGCACATCTATTGTTTGTTCTTTGTAAGTTCCGGTCATGTTATGTTTCCAACGAGACAGAGTGGCTTTCACTATTGATCTCAAATGTGAAACTGACCTGCGTCAGACTTCCGTTTTACAGGTGTTGAGTGTAAATAGTTCTGCACTTGTGTTCGATATGCAGGGTAAGACCATTTTATTTTTTTATTCTTTTATTTTCTCTAATCCCAGTACTGTATATTGTATTGTTTTAAATCTACTAATTTTCTTCTTTTTTGGTACATTCTTCATGGGAATCAAAATTGTTAAATTAATAAGACATGTATTGAATTGTGTAGGGGCATCTCACACACATGAGGGCAGTTGGTATAATAAATCTTCTTGTGTTTATGGCAGCAAGTAGATCAATATTAAAACTATGCAGCTGGATTGTGAAGGGCGTTCAAAATCCAGTAAAAAGGAAAAAGATTTTAAATTTCTTTAAAAAGGAGCAAGTCCACATTGCATTTCTGCAGGAGACACACTTAACAGATAGTGAGCATGCTAAATTGAAGCGTGACTGGGTGGGGCAAGTGTATGGATCGTCATTCACTAGCAAGAGCAGGGGAGTTGCTATTCTTGTAAATAAATGTATACCACTATCAAATGTAAATACATATTATGATAAGTCAGGTCGCTTTATCTTGCTCAAGGCCATATTAGCTGGACAACCCAATACTCTAATGAATGTTTATATCCCCCCTATTCAGTCTAATGAGCTAATTACACATGTCTTTTCGAAATTTGCTGAATGGCAATGTGAATATAGTGTAATTGCTGGAGACTTTGTTACCTAAATTAAATAAATCCTTATCATCTAATGATAAACCTTCTAGTAGGGCACAAGCCCTGAGTGAGACATTTGAAGAGCTGGGTCTTGTGGATATCTGGCGGGCTCTACACCCCAGAAATAGAAAATACACCTTTTTTTTCTGGAGCTCACAAAACAGGCAGCAGATTACTTTTTTCTCCTTAAACTTCACTTCAAAATGTAATAGATTGTAATATTGGAAATATTGTAATTTCAGACCACGCTGCTGTTTTTCTTGAACTAGGGTTATCTAATCAAATTTACTGTCCAACACCCTGGAAATTCAATTCATGGCTTGTACATGATCCAAATTTTGAATCTTATCTTAAGGAGCAAACTAAGATATTTCTTATTAACAATAAGACCCCAGATGTTTCCCCATCTGGGATACTGCTAAAGCATACATTAGGGGTCTAATCTCTTATGTATCAAATCAGAAAAAGAAGCATTTGGCAGATCAGAGAAGGCCGATGAGTACAAATGAAATATAATACTAGCCCCTCGGATGCTTTGCTGGCTGAGATACAGTACAAACTTCTTTAGAAGCAATTCTCACCAACAAAGCTGAAAAATCTGTATTTTTTGCTAGACAGCGGATGTATGAATTTGCCAATAAACCGAATAAATACCTAGCCAACTTATTACGTTGTCGATCCCATGCCCAGGTCATCTCTAGCATTAGGGATAAAGAAAGCACCTGTCATCATGATAATAATTAATAAGATTTTCAGGGCATTTTATAAGAGGCTTTACTCTTGTCATTCAGATCACACTTCAGGTGACGATATGAATAAATTCCTTGCAAAACTAAATATTCCAGAACTAGCTGAAGAGCAAAGACAGATGCTAAACAAACCAATTGAACTTAGTGAAATTTTAAATTGCATTAACAGTCTCCCTAAAGGAAAAGCGCCAGGACCCGATGGGTTTATGGTGGAATTCTTTCAAAAATTCAAAGAGTTGCTATTTCCCTACTTAACATGGATACCAAAATCTTAGCTAAAATATTAGCCATCCGACTTGAATCAATACTTCCTACAATAATTAATATTGACCAGACAGGCTTCGTTAAAGGCAGATCATCAGCTCACAATGTTAGAAGACTTCTTAGCATAATTCAACATTCAAATCAGTGTACAAAAAGAGGTTTAGTTATTTCATTAGATGCGGAGAAAGCCTTCGACAGGGTCAAATGGCCATATTTATTTTCTGTACTTTCAAATTTAAATTAGATAAGATAGATAGTGTAACCTACCTCTGTCTTTATTAGGTCGAATTCATCTTGTTAAGATGACTATATTACCCCGTCTTTTATGGCCACTTCAAATGTTACCTGTTTCATTCCTAACAGAGCCCTTAAGATATAGCTACCTGTCACGGCCTAGCAGGCTAGGCGGATTAGCTGCTCCTTCCTTTAAGTTATACCTACTTTCTGCCCAGCTCCGCTTTATATTGGAATGGCATATAAATGACCCAAATTCAACTTGGATCAGCGCAGAAGCTGCAACTCTAGGGTCTGTTCCTCTACGGAACTTATTGTATGTTTCATCAAAAAAACTGCCAGCCTTAATTAAAGGTAATTTAATCCTTAGCAATACGATAAAAAATATGGAAGCTTGCTTGTAAAATAGTAGGTTATTACTCCCATTTTTCTTTACTGACACCACTACATAACAATCCAGATTTTCCTCCAAGGATGAATGATGGTCTAATACATTGGAAAGAAAAGGGGATTTGTGTCATAGGAGATGTAGTGGAAAATAAACAGCTAAAGACCTTTGAGCAAAATATAACCTCAGTAAAAAACATTTCTTCACATGCTATCAGATACATAGCTTTGTAACTAAACGTCTTAAGATGCACTCGAGTGGCTTCTGTGTATCCCCACTGGAAGAGCACTTAAATAAACTCACTTCATCTCTGTCAGCATCCAAACTCTACTATGGAATATTGATAGCTTAGATAAAACTAGGGAGTTATGGGAGAAAGATTTTGGGGAGGAAATTCAAGTAGCTGACTGACATAGGTCAGGAATTTCCCTTCAAATTCCAAGGGATTCACCTTCTCCAAATTCTCCAAATTATACTGTGCTCGCAAATACATACTTGTATGTTGGATAACAGATCAAAATCCGTCAATTCCTCAGTGGATAAACACAGCTAAAGGTCTTATTCCCTATGAAGCCTTTTCTACCGCATTAAAGGACAAACCATTCAATTTCCGTAAGATATGGGAACCTTTTCTTATTTATCTTGGAGTGGAAGAAACATGATTATTAAAGTTGGGAATCCAGAATTTAGCGTGGAAAGGTTGAAAGACTACCCTATTGTACTGTATTTTGATGGCTATACTGTTTTTTGTTTCTATTTTTATTTATTTTTATTTATTTCTCTTTTCTTTGAGTAATAACTTATGTTTATGTCCATATCATTTGTTTATTTGTCTTGTTAAATTTGCACAGCTTGTATTGATGTTTTGGATTTGTGAAAACCCTGCCAATATCAAAACCTGCAATAAAAAAAAAAATTCTTTTGATAACTTTTGTGAGGCTTACTCTGAAGATGATGTGTGCCATTGGTAATGATTGGACAGCATTTGTACAAGGAGTAGCAAAAAAACAATTTTTGACAAAATCCAAGATGGCGGAAAAATCGCATTAGTTGGAAATTGATGTCATAGGCTGCATTGAATTTGTCTCAACCCAGGGAATCCAGTGAGGCTTTTAAATTTTGGACACATGGTTCAAAAGTTATGACCATAAATGTACTTCCTAATTAGGCCCAAATTTGATCCGATGGTGGCGCTAGAGTGTTGGCAACACTTGGTGCAAATTTGGTCAGAATGTTCCTTAGACCAATCAGTGAGCCAAATTTCACCACTTTTTACCAGACGGTGCTAAGGGCTCTCATAGACACCATAGCCACAAGAAGAAGTGCTTGGCCCCCTAATAATATTTGGGCCGGTGATATCCACATCTGTATTCTGATTTCTGGGCCGGCACTGGCTCAGCTCCAACATTTTTTCAGTGGTCCAGATGCAGGCCAGATCTGCTTTATATTGTCTTCTAGATCAGCTCCGTCCTAGTTTCTTGCACTTCTCGAACAGTCAGTCTGTATTAAATACTAACTAAATTTAAAACTAAATTTCTAAGTAAACTTTAAAATTTATTATTATAAATTTAAAAAAAAAAAAGCAGCTTTTAAAAGTACCAGGCTTGGTGCTACTGTGTACATACAAACACAACATTAACATGCTATTAAAATATTTAATTTGCTTTCATTGACTAGTCTACAGGAACATGCTATTATTCCATATTAAAAACTAAATCAATATGACATTAAAAATTAAAGTGATTTCCAAGTAATATTAATTTTTTGATGTTATGCTAAAATGTCACATGATGTTAACATAACTAACATAATCCAATGTTTAAATTAACTACTTTTTCAGTAGTTTAAATTAACAACTTTTTCACTGTGAGTATTTATAAAGTTATTGTTAATCCCAGCTGGAGTATTCTTGGGTACTATGATCTGTAATACACTCTCTTACTTCTGGTGTCAGTAACAGAATAGAACTGTTAGGACATGCATTGTTATTAAACATTATTAGCAGTGATTATTAGTTGCTACATCACACACTTTTCTCCTCCACTTCTGTTGATTTAAAATGCTAAAAGAAGGATATCCTTTTATAAAATCACACAACCTTTCTGTTCATTTTAACCATTCAAAATGGCACATTTTTCTGACATTAATTAGTGTGATTAAATCATAGCAGGTTGGATGCATTAGCCTTAGCCACACTTTACAGTCACTTCATTGCAGTGCTGATTGTTAATGCTGATCATCTAGGTAACATGAGCTGACCTGACATGATTTTAAAGCCATATTTATAAATGTTCATAATTAGCATGGTTAATGCTAGCTGTTAGCTAACATAATTTTATCTGTCAGGACAGGGAGAATCTAAATGATTTAAATACAAGTAATTATCAAATATAGTTAACTAACAAATACAGTATAACTGATAACCCTAACCAACCAGGATGTCTGAGAGGATTTTTTTAGTTTTCTCTATAGGAAAATGCATTGAATTAAACAAAGATTTTGGCATTGTTTTATTAATTCAGCAAATCTATAAAACAAATTAAATGCCTGATAAAATAGATTACATCCTGTGCACACAGTACAATTTCAGGACATCATTTTACTATTTTGTGGGTATTTTAAGTTGTGCACACAAGTAACATATTTTTCCTGGCCTGTCTGGTCACTTGCTGTATCCCTCATGAGTAGATAAAGTGTTTTGCACCCCTGCCTAAGTTTCATGCTTTCCTGCTGTACTTCAAGATCTTTGTGCAAAAAAAAGGGTGTACTGCATCAAGTGTGATTTCCGAAGCTGGGTGGAGGGTGGAAGCCATATTGTTAAATTATTATAGTATTGAATGGGTTGCCCAGAAAATCAACTTAAGGACTTGGAGAACTTTCCCCACATAACAACTGATATGTTCTAAGTAGCTGGCTCTGAATGGGAGTGAGGGTCAGAGGGTTATTCCTGTGACAGTCAAAAAAAAAATTCATTAAGAGTACATCACACACAGTTTCTTTCTATGGTAGTGAATGATAAATTATGTTAATACTAAATCAGGCTTAAATCAGTATTTTGCTTGATGCATTTAATGTTGTTAGTATTTTACAACCACAAAGTACATTCAGCAAAAATATATTTTAAAAAAAGTTATACAATACATTCTTATATGATCTCATGAAAAATTACTGATTAAATATATTAAACAAAATAAAAGATTAGCAAGACATGGAAATAATACAATTATTATTATTGGAAGAAATTGTACTACACAAAAATCAGTATTGGGTACTTTAACCAAGTACCAGGGACAGAGGACAGAGGATGTACAGAGAATATTCTGTATCCAGTTTATTATAATACCAACTGTAATATTAAAACACAAAAATAATAATACAGTTCTAGTTAAGATGCTTGCTGGAAATTTACCATATAATTTCTAATAGTACAGAACAGATAAATGCCTAATTCACATTTAAACCCTGTATGCTCTTTGAAATAATTGTACAAAGTAGAAAGTGTGTGGTATATTTTGACTATGAACACTCCTCTTTTAGCAATGAAAAAAAATGCATCTTGGATATCTGCCTATCCTAGAATTTCAGAAATGGGCTGTCATGTGGAACCCAACTGTCAGCAGGCTGAAAATGCTAACAATACCATGTAATACTCTTTTAGCAATGAAAAAAAAATGCATCTTGGATATCTGCCTATCGTAGAATTTCAGAAATGGGCTGTCACATGGAACCCAACTGTCAGCAGCCTGAAAATGCTAACAATACCATGTGTTTTTGGTAATCCCACAAAAACTAAAGTCAACTTTGGCTTCTAAATCAATATCTTGTGTATGGAAGTTCAGAAAGGCCATAAGTTATTTATTTATTTTTTTTGTACTGTTATCTCAAGATCACAACTTATTTTTCTTATTGTCCCAAGATAACAACAGTTGATTTCTTGAGCTCATACGGTAACAAAAGTTATTTTCCAAGATCATGTAGCAGTAGCATACTACATTACATCATTGTGGCCAGTGGCATAGCAGCAGCATACTAGCATTACATTATTGTGGCCAGTGGGACACTGTCATATAATTGGTATTATGGTAATTCTACAGTAATTACATACTTTTCCAAACATTTTTTACTTATCTTGTAAGCCACAAACCATTTACACAGCATCTCTCAAACATCAAGCGATAACCATGGAGATGTCCCTGTCCCTCAAATAGGCTTTGAACTAGAATACAAATATAATGTCTACAACAGTACAGTTGCAGACTTCTGATTTGCCTTCTTAAGTGATGGACACTAGCTGGGAAAATGTCTAGTGCTGATAAGGCTAGATAGAGAGATATATTCTATTGATCCTGGAGAGGAAATATACAAACAGTTTAACTCCACACCAAGCTCAAGATCAAACCCTGGTGCTAAGAGCTGCAAGGCAGAAACTCTATCACTTCACAAGCTATTTTCTTTGTGTTAGTCCCTGATTAAAGTAAAAACATATTTGCTCAAAGTTGATGTACATAATATATATCTAATAATGCATTTTGACATAATGAGAAAAATAAATTGTTTCTTGAAAACTTTCTCAAGACAACTTTTGTTATCTTGAGATCACAAGAAAAATAGATTATAATCCAAAAAAAAAAAAACCTCATGGCCTCTCTGGGCTTCCATAATTATGTCCTAACATTTTATACTTCCTTGATGTTTAAGCTGACAGTGATATATATTGTAGCTCCTTTGCTTCAATATGAGGAATAACTACTGATTTCTTGAGGACCAAGAACTTATCTTCTTCCAAAATAGTGACCAAGCAGTGGATTTGGGACACTGCCCATATATACATAAGTGTGAGCTGCACTGCAGTTAAAATTTGTATTCTAGTTATTCATGGACCAAAATGTTTGCAACTTGCAGTTCTTATTTCCGTCCTTTATTCTGTACACATTTTAAGGTTGTTTCTTATAGTTGCCAAAATAGCAATGAAGTATGCCCTCTCCTTGAAAAAAAGAGTATTTGCATCTGTTTCTTATAGCTCTACATCAGAAAATGACTTGCTTCCTTGCTCTTTGATGCGGGTGTTGAGCATGGAGTTTGTGCAGGTGTTAGTGCGTGAAACCTCCTCTGAGAATGCTGTTTCCAGCACTTTCAATATAGACTTCCGCACCTTATCTTTGAAATCTTGACCAATGAACACATATAATAATGGGTTCAGGCAGCTGTTGAGAAAAGCCAAACTAGTGGCTATGGGAATGCCAATAGTAGTTATATGCTCTAGGGTGGGGCTGTTCTTGGGGGCCATGTGGTGAGCCATCTCAATCAGCACCAGGATGTGGTATGGAGCCCAGCATAGGAAAAAAGCTGTGATCACAGCAGCAATGATTTTAAAAGGGCGCCCTGTGCGACCAGACATTGAGCGGTTTCTTTTGAGGCGATGTATGATGATTGCATAGCAAGAGACAATGATTGAGAAAGGCACTACAAACCCCAGGAGAAAACGTGTGATGATCATAGCACGGTGCCGCAGGAGACGGAGCTCCACCACCTCTGTAGTCTCATAATCATCAGAAAAGGCAAAGTTGTTAAAGCAGTTGATAACATTTGGATTATTGTAATCTGGAGCAGTGTCCCTGAAGACAAAGTAGGGAGAGCTCAAGAGTAAAGCAAATACCCAGACACCAAGGCTCAGTCCGGATGCACAACTGACACTTCGATGGTTCTGCGCCCATATTGGACGCACAACTGATATGCAACGGTCCACACTAATCACCACTAGGATGTACACACTAGCAAACATGTTGAGGAAACTGAGTGTGCTGTTGAGCTTGCACATGAAGCGTCCAAATGGCCAGTGGAAGCCCATGGCTGTGTAAGCCACACTGAGAGGCAAGAAGGCAGTGAAAAGGAAGTCTGCTACTGCCAGGTTGAGAAACCAAACTGTATTCACTGTCTTCTTCATCTTGAATCCAGACACCCAGATCACAATGCCATTCCCAACCACTCCAAGCACAAAGGCTAAACAGTAGACTATGAGTGACATGATGTTGAGTGATTGCCTGAGTTCTGCGTGCTCATCGTCATAGTCATCATAATAGTCCTCCTCTGACCCGTTACCCATGGAGAAATTGTTATAGATAGACATCTCTGTCCTGTTCATATACATCACAGAAATGGCTGGAGTAATCTGTGCAACCTGGTTTGGGAGAAAAATAATATTCAGTTTTTGAAAATGCCTTTCAGAATATATTACAAAGGAAAAACATTAATGTTTGAGTTTCAGACGGCACTATTTTTATTTTACGTGTTATTCTACTTTTGTCCACTTGATGTCACAAGTGTAGCACCTTAAATTGACCTAATACTTAAAAACTGAGCAATGTGTATTTTCTTAATGACACAGAAATCACAGTAATATTTGAAAAGCCCTTACTGGTAGGGCTTTTTTTTTTTTGGGAAGTGTTTAATTTAGAGGTGCCATATGTTGTTCAAACAACATTAAGATATAATAAAAATCAACCGATATCATAAAAGTCACTTCAGTGCAGTTTTTTACACTAGTCATTCTCTTGGAAAGCAGATTGTGATTTGTATTCAAACATATACATTTTGGAAAACTCTTCTACCTCCTCACCTTTAAGATCTCTATGTACTTTTCCCTGGTTTTTTTTTTTTTTTTTTTAAATAAAAAGACCCTCAGAAAACAAAATTCAAGAACACTCCTTAAGAAATTATTCAGTTTATAATAATAATAATAATAATAATAATAATAATAATAATAATAATAATAATAGAACACTATAACACACCAAATAAATTCAGTAATAAACCGTTACTTATTTGCAGGTTATCTTTTTAACTTTATTCAAAGTTACCACTGGATTTATATTCTGTACGGTATTACAGCGCATATAACAACTACTCATGCATGTATATAAAGTTTAATCATCAAACGGCTATATGTAAGAAGATAGTAACCTGCTTCGCTAATGGCCAACGTTTGAGCCAGCAATTATATTTAAGAAGAAGTAAAATCAAAGAAATAAAAGTAAAACAAACAAACCAAAAAAACTTACCCAGAGTATCAAATCGCCCAAATAAATCCTCAGAACCGCCGCACAGATGTCCAACTCAAACTGAAGAAACGGGCCACCTTCGCCGCAGTGTTCAAAGAAAATTCTGAAGACGCGATCTGAGCTTACAATAAGTGCATGCAGATTGCAGGAACGACATTCACGCGGTTACCGTCTGCAGCGCTCTGCAACTTTTTTTGTTCTGCTGAACTGAGTCGTTGTCTTTAAATGATGTGACGTCATCGTTACCGACCAATCGTATAGGGTCGCATCTATTAATTTGGTCAAAAACACTAAGCGCTATCTGTTATAGAACGTTACTTACATGCAAAGGAAATAATTCAGTTTGGATTGAGCTGGACAGGTAATGGCTGATGTGATACACCTATACCATATTTTTCTCGAGCCCACGACCTTTGGGTTACAAGTCCGACTCTCTAACCATTAGGCCACGACTGCCCCCTTAAAACTTACTTAAAACTTACTTAAAACTTACTTAAAACACTTAGAACATTTTTTAATATGGGTTTTGCCACACCGTGCAGATTAATCTCATGACTCAGAGTACCAAGTCAATACACATTCAGAGAGAACCTCATAATACACACTAAGTACTATGATTAAATAGTAATGATACCTATGGTGTACTGACAAACTATTTAGTATGACAGTATGCAGTTTGGGATGTGGCCTAGTGTTTGTGAAGATATAAGATGAATTCAAATATATTGAGACATTTTTGAAATTCCAATTTGTTTAAGCATTTTTGCCATTAATAAAAATACCCTAACAACCTTGTAAGGTGCCTGAGCCATCTCCTCCACAAGGACTCTCCCCTCACCTGAAGAGAGCATTCCACTCTTTTCAAGGAGAGAACCATCACTAAAAGGCAAGTAACAATTTATTTCTTGTAATAGAAGCATAACACAGGATTTACTCAACAAATATCAACATTATTATCTAAAATTATATGAAAACTGTACACTTAGTAAAAAAATCTCTACATATTAAGTAGTAGACCTAAATAACATTCTAAGTAATTCATCAATGCATTGTTTAAACATAGTTGTGGGGTGTTTCATGCATCTATTCATGCATCTTTTATATCCCTTCCATTTTCCTCTCTCTACTTATTCTAGGATGGTCCCAAATGACCTGAATCATGCAGCTACAAACATGGTTTTGGATCTGGAGATCTTGAAAATGATTAAATTTTAAACACCTGTACATGATTTGAACTACCTTTATGTTTTATTTTGTTACATTAGTACATCTTATGTATCATGTTTTATAAATATGTGGAATACATTAGTCATGACAAGTTTATAACCTGCCCAAAAAAAAGCTAGCTACCTAGTATCTAGGGTACACACAAGGCCCACACATGGCCTGTGGGCCAAATCTGGCCCACAGCCTCGTTTCATTTGGCCCATGTGAACTTGGAAATATAATACTGAAATGGTAAACTACTGCTTAACATTTTCATACTATCCAGCCTATTTTCTCCATACAACAGGCAGTTACTGTAAACCGGTGTATATAAGTGCACTCCAGTTTCTATCGTGGTTGGCTTGACTGTGCTCTGAAACATGGTTTAAAATCAACTCCTGTGTGCTGCACTTGATATAAGTTACATTCATGTCTAAAAATGAGTTGTGTTAATTTTGTTGGTGGAGAATATATAAAATAAAATGACTGTTCTCCTGATCTGTACAGTTAAATTGAAACATTAGTATGAAACCTTTGTGCATTTCAGGTGGATGTCAGACAGCAGTGGGAGCAGTGATGACACTAAATTTATATTTAGTCATTTAAGCTACAGTCTACCATCAAACAATCTTTCCATATTAAAAACGTTGTCATGAAATACTTATATAGTAATTCCACTGATAAGATTTAAATAACATTAATAATCTCATCTATATATAGGAGGGTAATGAGTGGAAAATGGCCTTTAGCACCACCTCTGACCACTTCGAGTACTGTATCATGCCATATGGGCTTTCTTGTGCTCCAGCAGTGTTCCAGTGACTCATCAACTATGTCCTATGGGATCATCATCGCTTAAATTGATATTCTCATTTACTCCCCATCTAAGGAAATCCATGTAACCCACTTCAGAATGGTTCTAGTATGACTTCTAGAAAACCAATTCATTATCAAGGGGGAGAAATGTGAGTTCCAAATGTCCACAATCTCATTTCTCGGCTATGTCATCAACAAGGAAGGAGTTCTCATGGACCAGGACAAGGTCACCTCCATAACAAACTAGCCTATCCACACCACTGTTAGGAAGTAGTTCTTATGGACCAGGACAAGGTCACCTCCATAACAAACTGTCATATCCACACCATTGTTAGGAAGGGGTTCTCATGGACTGGGACAAGGTCACCTCCATAACAAACTGGCCTATCCACACCACTGTTAATAAGCTACAGAGATTCCTGGAGTTTGCCAATTTTTACCGAAGATTCATCCGGAGGTTCAGCTCCATCGCCAGGCCCCTCACAGCCTTGCTCAAGAAAGGGTCCAAGAAGCTTCAGTGGAACCCCTCTGCTGACCAAGCATTCCAACGCCTAAAGGAGACATTTATGTCGGCCCCCATCTTGAAGCACTCACATCCATCCAGGCTCTTCATAGCAGAAGTGGATGTTTCAGAGAGAGGTGTGGGGGTGGTGGGGTAGGTTCTTGAAGAACCTAAGCTTCCAGTACCTTCTCTAAGAAATCATCCCCAGCTGAATGGAACTACTATAAAGGAAACAGTGAACCCCTTCCAGTGAAACTGGCCTTGGAGGAATGGCATCACTGGCTGGAGGGAGCCCAACACCCATTCGTGATATACATGGAACCCAAGAATCTTGAATACATCAAGGCTGCTAAAAGGTTCAACTCACATCGGGCAAAGTGGGCATTGTTCCTCTCAAGATTGAACTCACCCTTTCCTATCATCCAGGATCGAAGAACACCAGAGCAGACTCGCTATCCTGGAAATCAACCAGGATAACACCCTAGGGCAGAGAACCCCCAGTCAGTGTCCAGCAGGGGGAAAAAAAACATGCTCACTCAGTTAGGAGGGAAACTCATCATATGGGTACATACCTTGCCTGCCACCATTCCAGTGTGTTTTAGGTTACCAACCTCCCCTGTTCCCCTGGAACACCCACCCCACCAACTCCCCTGCAGGTATCAAATGCTTCAAATGGAGTGAGCTAGTGTGGAAGGTTGCACACCAAAACCTGGAACAAACAGCACAGGAAAACAAAGGATTCACAGACAGATGTAGAGGTGCCATGCCACAATATGAACTCGGGGACAGAGTGGATCCCCACTAAAGATATCCAAGTCACACATGGATGCAAAAAGTTGACACCTTGCTACATTGGCCCATTTCTCCAAAGGATCAACAAAGTTACCTACAAGCTTATGCTTTGCTTCCAAGATCACGTAACACAGGAGGGGGGTGGGGTGGGGTTCTGTCATGTCAACGCTGTAAGTGGCATTGCTTCTTAGATAACACAGAGTGGCCTACAAACATGGCCATGGACTACAACTCCCAGAGTACTACGCAGCCTACAAACATGGCCACTGAGGACTACAACATCCATACATCACAAACTCTCTCACGTTCATATATATATATATATATATATATATATATATATATATATATATATATATATATATATATACACACACATATATATACACATATATATACATATATACACACACACACACATATACACACACACACACACACACACACACACACACTCACTGTCTTTTTTTTTTTTATTATTATTTATTTAATTTTATGTATTTTGATTTCCATTTGATTAATGCCAGGTCAATAAACAGGTGCACACAGCTAACAAACATTTATTCACAATTCGTTAAAATTTAGGTCTTTAAATCTATATAGAGGCATATATGTCATTTGCAAATTATGGTTATATAAACACAGGTGGCTTGAAATTGGAGTTTAATAGGACAGTGGACACACTGCATTATTCCAGGAGAGCTAATAGAGAACAGTGTACCAATTACCCATTTTATGTCTGACAGAGCCACCCTGTACGTAAGTGTGTGGTTTAAATTTAACCATGCAGGCAACAGTTCCCTATCTGATTTACGCAATCATTCCACAATCAGTGACCTATTCACAAAGCGCTATTTAACATCATGTTAAATTTTTCACTGCCACAGCATCTCTTCCATTTCATTTATTTTCGTTGTGTTAGTTCTACCCACCTTGACTGGGAGATATCAGACATACAGTTGTACAACTGTAGCAGCTTAACCAGAAACTCGTCAGAAAGAAAACTCTTTTCATTTAAAGGCAAACTGTTTGCACACTACTTAAGCATGCTGGACTACATTGTATTGTATTAAACGGTTGTCTGTTTTAAAGGCTGTCTTAATGAATTGTACTCTGGGTTGTAGAGGAGGAGAAATGCACACTCTAGTGTGTAAGGGATATGCGTATGCGAGAGCGTACCTTCCTTGCAGTCATGCATGTTGGTGTGTAAGGTGAATCCACTGTGGCACTGACAGCTGTAACTCCCAAATGTGTTCACACACTCATGCTGGCACCCGCCATTCTCCTGGGAGCACTCATCCACATCTCCAGGGGAAAAACAGTGTTTTATTTACTAGTATACAATTTTATATGATTATATTAATTCTTCTCATTGTTGTCTGTCTATCTATCTACCTATCTCTGTCTGTCAATAGATAGTCAGGCAAATTTCCAGAGAAGAATACTGTAAATACTAGATGTGTTAGAAGCATTAGAAGTGTTCTTGGATTAGGCTGTGGATCCAACGCCACCCTGACAAGGACAAAGTGGTTACTGAAGATGAATGAACAAACGAAGGATTGATTATTGGCTATCCAAGAACCAAGATATACCTCACAGGTAATCAAGCATATTTTCATGAAGGGTGCCAATATTTCTACAGTTGACAGAACAAAAGAGAGATAGATAGCTCACCGGAGAAGAAGGTTGCTGTGAAACCCCTGCGGGACACAGTGCTGTCGGATTTAAACTCCACGTGCAGGATGTTGGAGTCGGAGGTAATTGGCTCTGGAGTTGCAGCTCCGCAGAATCTCCCATGGAGCCTGGTGTCACTGCGAACCTCCACATAATCATATTTACACACCTAAAAGTCATCCAGAGGAAGCGCATGAAAGCAAGCTGACATTTTTTCTTCAATGTTGTCTCAAAGTTTATAATTCACATAATCAGATAATAAAATAATGAAAAATAAAGACAAAAAGGCAAATACACAGACGTATAGATAAAATAGATAATATATTATATGAATATATTAAATCATCACAGCAATTCTAATGCAGTGTTAAATGTTGCATGTGTGAAGACAGCATGTGTTAAAGCTTTATAAATGTATAAATTATGCACACACACACACAAACACACACACTGACGTCATTGCCCTCTGTGTCGAAGCTGTGGAACAGCAGTGTGATGGTGTAGTGTTGAGGAGCAATGAGCTGCCACACACAGTGTTTATTAGGCGGGTATTCATGAGGCCAGCCGGGACTGAACACAGAGCCGTTTAATGCGGTGAGGAAACCTCCACACGCAGCTGCTACACACGTGCACACACACACACACACACACACAGAAAAATAATCAACATGCAACAACATTTTTCTCTAACCAGACTCTGCACTAAATATAACTCTTGTACAGTGCAGCAGTAGGGACGAGAACATTATACACTTGCACTGAAATTAAAATCAGTAAAACAGTGGATTTTTGGTGGCTCCAAGCACAATAAGTAACAATAAGCAACAATAACTTATCCACAGAGAATGAATAATTGTTCGTGTGTGTGTTTTGTATGGTATCTATTCCCTCACCTTCACAGCTGCGTTGGTCGGTGGCAAGTTCGTATCCGGGGTCACATGCACACTGATAACTACCCAGCGTATTAATACACCTCTGAATGCACTGACCTTTATCAGGCCTGGAACATTCATCCACCTCTACAGAGAAAATGTCAACATACATGATTAAAAACAATGTATAATTATTTGAACAAAGACTGCTTTTGTGTGAATTGCCAGAAAAATTTTGCATAGTAGTTGACCTTAACCCAGTTCTGGTTTAGTAATTTAAATTTGTTTATGATTACCTTTGTTATAATTATTAGCTTTTCTTGTATAACATCTTTCACTTCCAATAAAGTATAATTTGACATGACATGTAAATTTGGTCTTTTTAATTTAATTGCAGCAAAGGAAATATGCCTATGTAATTAAAAATATACATATTTTCATGAGCACTGTACCTATTACAATTGTTATTGTAAATTCTTGTAATTGTACATTTTTATAAAGATTCAACTTCTAGGGAATTTTAAATTTTTGATGTTGCTTGTGCAATGATAAGCAATTCATCAAAAATAAAATTTCTTTCACAATTTGGAACAATTTGGTGGATATTGGGCAGATGTAGAACAATTACAGAGATTGTGCTTAAAAAATTCAAAATAGTGGACCATGGAGGCTCTTAAGCAAAAATGTTCATTTCAAATAACATTTTGGGAATTTAGTCCAGATATGATAGCCATGATTATTTCTTCATGTCTTTAGTTTTAGAAGTGTAGAGCTGTAGAGCTTCTTTGACATTCAAAGCACTTCGCAGTCTTGCTCCTGCCAATTTTTCTGAGCTTCTGGAAGCAGACATCTTGTTGTACTGCACACCAGGCTTTCTTCAAAGGGTAGCAGGTCAGTTAGTTCCATGACCTCCAAACTTTGAAATGCACTTCTACTCCTTCTTTCAAATCTCATTTGAAAGCATTCCTTTTCACACATACTAGTCTTTTATTTGTACTCCTTATGTTTTTCCTGTATTTTACTATGTTACTTTGTGTATACGATATGGCCAAAAGTATGTGGACACCTGACCATCACACCCTGACATCACATATGTTCCTTCCCCAAACTACAGAATGTTTTTATATGCCTTAGCACTAAGATTTCCTTTCACTGGAACCAAGGGTCCCAAACCTGTTCCAGCATGACAATGCCCCTGTGCACAAAGCGAGCTCCATGAAGACATGGCTGGCCTGACCTCACTAATGCTCTTGTGGCTGAATGGGCAATTCCCCACTGCCACGTTTCAAACCTAGTGGAAAACCTTCCCAGATGAGTGGAGGTTATTATTATAGCAAAGTGGGGACTATATCTGTTCATAGATGGAATGGTCATAATCCACATATGGATGTGATAGTCAAGTGCCCACAAACTTTTGGTCATATAAACCTTATACACTTATATACACTTATACACCTTGGGTGCAAGCAAGGCACTAGGTAAACTGAACCAACCAACCAGCAAACAAAAAAACAAAAACAAATATATACATAAACAGTGCCTGGATAGTCTCTATGCATAAATTATTCCAAGAAATCTACCAAGAGTCAGGAGTTTTTAACAATTCATAGAAGGTAGGATGAAGAATAATCATTAAGAAGAGTAGGAATAATAGTGAACCATTACAAAAACAATAGGGACCCTGAACATTTCTGGTGCTTTGTCCCTTAGATATTGTTAAACTATTTAGGCATTTAATATAACCATTTTAAAATCAAATGTACCTTTAAAGAAGTTTGCAGCAAATCCACCTCTATTAACAGAACCATCTGAGACAAACTTCATCCAGAGTTGATTAGAGCTGCTTTTGATGTCTTGGGGATTTTGGGTGCCACAGAATCGTCCAAGGAGTGGGTCACTCTCTGAGCTACCATCACGCACCTCCACGTAATCATATGCACACCTGTCATGTCTCTCCAACTGAGCAGCAGAGATAAGTTTTTGAGTCCACAAATTGGAGTGCACTACCAGTTATCAAACATATAAAATGTAATAAAAGTGCCTCATGTTGCATTAGTGTGCAGTCAGACTTTCACACAGGACTTCTCAGTCAAAGAGGGACAATAGGAAGAAAATATTGTTTTTTTATTTGGACTGATATTTCGATCTTACATCACCATGTATGGCATCAAAGGTTACATAACTCAGTTACAGTGTGTAAAGCAGCAGTCATTTACAGAGTTATAAATATTTTATAGATATTTTTCTCACCTCAAATGCCTGGAAGCAAAGTGCCACGTGAAACCCTTCAGTCACTGTCACCTTCCACACACAAGCTTTACTGGGCTGATAGTCATCAGGGTAGTTAGGTGACTGAATCTGTCCACTGTCAGTTTCCATTTCCCCACCACACATTGCTGCAAATAATAATATGTAAATGAAATGTACACATTGTTCCCTAAACAAATCTGTACAAACCAGAGAACAAGTGATAAATGTGTAGAATTGAAGCCTATGAGAGCAACTGAATGAAAGAGACTGAGATGTCCTTATACAAAGGCAAAATGAGAAACAGGTGAGTCTAGTCAGACAGCTGGTGAACTACAACAATTGTAACTGGTGGAAATCAGAGATGTGGCCATGACAGTGAGCAAAGGATTCTGGGAACTGGATAACCATGCGCTTGGAACTCAAGGGAATATGGGAGGCCTAGGCTTCCTAAAGCCTAAAGTTGTCAGTGTGATGAAGCTAGCAGCCATGGAGAATTGATTCACAGCTCTGAGAATGTTTGTGTTGTCAAACACAGTCAACCACAATAAGGGACCATGGACATTCTGTGATAGGTAAGGGATGAAGCTTTCCTGCTCAGAGAGTTATACAACCCCTGGCAAAAATTATGGAATCACCACACTTAGAGGATGTTCACCCAGCTTTTTTACTTTATAGCAAAC
>CM075003.1:7923318-7934072 GCA_037576675.1 Pangasius sanitwongsei | reverse complement strand
TGTGTAGGAGGACAGCTGTTGAAAGTTAAGGAAAAGGAATGCAGAAGAGGGAGAAGGCAAGAGGACTGGAGTTTGTCCATTTCTTCAAGGAAGGCCCCGAGGGGACCAGGAGGTCGGTAGATGACAGCGATGAGTAGGTTGACTGGAGAGGTTATATACATCAGCCCCATCTAACTGGGAGAGGAGGAGGTGTCGCTTATATTATTTATAATGATAATCTAGGCATCACACAAAAACCTAGTCATAAATTCAACACATTTGAAGTTTTTTTTATACCAATTTAACATACAAAATATGTCTACCCAGGCGATTCCGCTAATTATTATTTACAGACCCCCAAGGGCCATATTCTAAATTCCTTTGTGAATTTGAGGATTTCATCTCTAACCTAGTTGTTTCCGTAGACAAAGTATTAATTGTTGGAGACTTTAATATTCATTTTGATAACCCAGAAGACCCTCTGAGAACAGCAGTTGTGTCGATTCTAGATTCAGTAGTGCTTACTCAGAACGTAATAGGACCAACTAATAGTGGTGGTCACACACTTGATTTAATACCAACATTCAGATTAAATATAGAAAATATACTCACATTTCCACAGTCTGAAGCTATCTCAGACCATTATCAAAATTTGGCTTAATCATAATATATGCACCTTGCCACATCACCACGTCAAACGTACATTCACGTTAGCAACTGCACTGAGTTTTATCAGTAAGCTCCCAGAGTTACCAACCATGATTGCATCACCATCTTATCCCAAAGAACTTGACCAGGCAACTGAATGCTTATAATCAATGTTCCACTACACGCTAGATAAGGTAGCTCCACTTAAAAATAATTAGAGAGAAAAAGCTAGCACCCTGGTATAACGATCACACATGCACCTTAAAATGGACCACTCAAAAATTCGAACGTAAATGGTGTCACACTAAATTGGTAGTATTTCAAACAGCATGGAAGGAGAGCCTCCTGAGCTATAGAAAAGCTCTTAGTGTTGCTAGATCAATGTATCTCTCCACCCTAATTGAAGATAAAAATAGTTCTTATTTAATACTGTAGCAAAATTAACTAGGAATAAGACCACAATAGAAACACGCACACAATCATTATATAGCAGTGATGACTGCATGAATTTTTTCAATGGTAAAATTGAAAATATCAGGCAAGAAATTCTGACTATTCATTTAAAACGAGACAGTTTTAATATAATGATACAGTATCTACAGGGTTAATTATAAAACTGTCTGGGTTTAAATTTCTAATTTCCTCATCAAAATCATCAACATGTATACTAGATCCCTTACCTATGTTTTTCTTCAGAATAATTCCAGATGCAAGTGAAATCAGTTCTTTCCTTAGCACTGGCTATATACCTAAATCTTTTAAACTAGCAGTTATCAAACCCCTGATTAAAAAACCCGACCTCAACCCCTGTCAATAGTCCAACTATAGGCCAATATCAGATCTCCTCTTTATGTCCAAGATCCTAGAAAAGCAGAGCAGTTATGCTCATACTTACATAGGAATAACATTCATGAAATCTACCAGTCAGGATTTAGGGCTCATCAGCACAGAGACAAAAGTGGTAAATGACTGCTACTGGCCTCTGATCAGGGTTGTGTCTCCTTGCTTGTGTTGCTTGACCTTAGTGCAGGTTTTGATACCATTGATCATGAAGGGAATGGCCCTCTCCTGGTTTAGGTCTTATTTGACTGATCATTATCTTCTCTATGCATACTAAAGTAAAGTTTGGTGTTCTGCAAGGTTCTGTTTTAGACCCACTGCTCTTTCTGATTACATAGGAACTCTGGGTGGTCTTTCTGTTTCATCATGTGCAGCAGTAAAAGATCTTCTTGTGATTATTGACTCCAGTCTTTCATTTGATAATATTACTAGGATAGCTTTCTTTCATCTTAGAAATATTGCTAAGATAAGTGTAATGTCACTACATGGTGCAGAAAAATTAGTTCATGCTTTTGTTACCTCTAGGTTGGATTATTGTAATGCCTTGCTGTCTGGAAGTTACAGTAGATGCATAAACAAGCTCCAGTTAGTCCAGAATGCAGCAGTGAGAGTCCTTACCAGAACATATCACCCCTAAATTTATAAAATGTTTATAAAATACTACCATTGACCTATAAAGCACTGAATGGTCTCTCACCTCAGTACCTGAGCGAACTTTTGGTTTTTTATGATCCGCCACGCCTACTTCGATCAAATGGTGCAGGCTATTCGTTGGTACCTTGAATAGTGAAGGCTGCAGCAGGGGGAAGGGCTTTCTCTTACAAAGTCCCACAGTTATGGAACAGCCTTCCAATTAGTGTTCGGGACTCAGACACAGTCTCAGTGTTTAAGTCTAGGCTGAAAACATATTTGTGAATAGATTTTTCTTAGGTAAAGAGTGTTGTGGTGAACTGGGATGTTTGGATGCTGTTGCCCCCCACTCTGACACGTTCACTCAGGTTTGTTGATGGTGGAGTGTCTGGCTGCCTTATGTCACAGGGTGCCCTCATGTCTGTGTTACCTTCTGGCTCTCCCTTTTAGTTATGCTGTCACAGCTAGTCTTGCCGGAGTCGCTGCTTGCACTCTGCACGCAAAGTACATTGTCCTTAACCATTACGGGACAAAAGTTTACCTAACAATCTCTCCCCCTCTCTCTCTCTGTCGAGCTATACACCCTACTCCTGAGATACCAGTGATCCTGACCCCTTCTGCTCTCCGGACCTGCCTGATCCCTCCTGATGCCCTACTTCTGGTTGGAGTTCTCATCGGTTGGAGATCGCTTGCTGCTGCTGGGAGTGGCCCCACCTGGACTGCCTGAAGATCATTGAGATTGCTGGGGATGGTGCCATTTGGGGGCTGTGGAGATAGCATGGGGATCTCATAAGAGCAGTTGTACTGTGATGGCTTGGGACTGCGATTGCTGTGGTGGCTTTGGGGCTGCGGTTGCCGGGAGCAGTTTTGCACTCAGGCCTCCATCAGTGGACAGTGGTTAGGTTCAATAAACCAGACTTCATTTGAAAACTGTAATGAATTTACAGGTTTCACAATTGCACTATTTGTCTATGTAGTGCACAGTTATAATTGCACTACCCATTATCACCTAGATGAGGATGGGTTTACTTTTGAGTCTGGTTCCTCTCAAGGTTTCTTCCTCATATCATCTCAGGGAGTTTTTCCTTGCCACTTCTGGCTTGCTCATTAGGGATAAATTCACATATTTACTATTAATTTTGATTTAATTTAATTTGAATGTATTTATTTCTGTAAAGCTTATATAAGTATATGTATAATACTATAATAAGAAGAAGCACAAGAAGGAAAAGAAGAAGAGATTGATAATAGCAAATGGTATGTGTAGTATAAAAAGTAGTATAATATAGTCAAAAATAAAATAAAAATAGTAAATAAAATAGTGAGTAGTGAATAGTGCAATAATAGTATAATAATATAATAATATAACACGAGTCAGGCATCTTTTCTCCAGTCCAGTTATGAGAGTTTTGGCAAGTTGCTCAGTCCAGTATGCCGGCAAAGTTGACGTACGATCCAGCGGCCAATTATTTAGGAATAACGGCCAATTTTTTTTTACATAGTCTCTCCATTTTCACAGGCTCAAAAGTAATTGAACAATTGACTGATAAGCAGTTTCATGGCAAGGGGTGACTTGTTTCCTTGTTATATCATGACAAATTAAGGAGATAAAAGGTCTGGAGTTCATTCCAATCATTACCCTATTAGAGAGACAGCAGAAACTTTAGGAGTGGCCAAATCAACAATTTAGTACATTCTTAAAAAGAAGGAATGCATTGGCGAGCTCAGCAGCACCAAAAGGCCTGGAAGACCATAGAAGACAACTAAAGTGGATGATCATAGAATTCTTTCCTTGGTGAAGAAAAACTCCTTCACAACATCTAGCCAAGTCAAGAACCCACTGGAGGAGGTAAGTGTATCATTGTCAAAGTCTACAATCAAGAGACGCTTTCATGAATGTAAATACAGGTGGTTTACCTCAAGATGAAACCACTGGTAACACTCAAGAAGAGAAAGGTCAAATTAGACTGCTAAACATCTAAAAAAAAAAAAAAGGCCTGCCCAGTTCTGGATTCTTTGGACAGATGAAACTAGGATTCACTTATACCAGAATGATGGGAAGAGAAGATTATGGAGAAAGAAAGGAAGGGCTCATGATCCTAAGCATACCACATCGTCTGTCAAACGTGGAGGAAGTGTTATGGCATGGGCATGTTTGGCTTTCAATGGAACTGGGTCACTGGTGTTTATTGATGACTGCTGATAGAAGTAGCAAGATGAATTGTGAAGTGTATAGAGCTACACTTTCTGCTCATATTCAGTCAAATGCTGCAAAACTGATAGGAAGGCACTTCACAGTACAGATGGATAATGACCCAAAACATAGTACGAAAGCAACCCGAGCTTCTTAAGGCAAAGAAATGTAATGTTCTTAAATGGCCGACCCAGTTGAGCATGCATTTCACTTACTGAAGAAAGACTCACAAACAAGCAGCAACTGATGGAAACTGCAGTAAACGCCTGGCAAAGCATCTCAATGGTGAAAACTCAGCATTTGGTGATGTCCATGGGTTCCAGATTTTAGGCAGTCATTGACTACAAAGGAGTTGCATCCAAGTATTAAAAATAATCCTTATATTGATAATTGTTAGGTTATCCAATTACTTTTGAGCCTGTGAAAATGGAGGGACTCAAAAAAAAAAGTCTGTAATTCCTAAACAGTTAATGCAATATTTTTGTTAAACCCCTTGAATTAAAGAATCTTGATTGCTTCATTTCAAACCCATTGTGGTGGTGTACAGAAGCAAAATTATGAAAACTGTGTCACTGTCCAAATACCTATGGACCTGACTGCATATATTTATAGTGCTTTTAATTCATACTTTAAATTGTATTGTTGCTACTTTTCAGGAGCTTTTGCACATTCCTGTACATATTCACCACACAAAATAATTTATTATTGTTTTTTTTAAACCATTATACCTTACAAGTATAATGAAACTAATCCAATTTATACTTTACATTTTTTTATAACAGCTATTTATACAGGAAACTGCTAATAAAAGCTGCTTTTAGCTGACAACTCCATTAGGAAAAACTTTTTGTGTTTGTTTGTCTGCTGGTCAGAAGGTCTGTTGTCAGTTGTCATAATTGTCAGAAGGTCAATGTGAGACAAAAGGTAACACTCTATTTCAATAAACGCCAGAAATTCAGAGACTTAAGAAATGAAAGTGAAACAGTCCCAGGTCAGAATGGTTATATCTAAGTGCATTACTGTGCACAGTGTACCAAAGAGGAAGAAATCATCTTAACCCACATCACTGAGCTTTGTCATCACATACCATTTTCTATTCAATTCTGACCATCACTCAGCTTTGTACCTTAACTTTGTGGTAATTAGTTTGTCTCTGCCCAAGGTGTTATTAAAATCATAACAATGATTTCACAATATTTTTTATGGAGAAAAATTATAGGTAGTATGAATAAATGAAGCCCTTGGTCTGAGACAATCATGCACAAAAGTAACTCAACTAAAATTAGTGCTTCTGTCCTTCTTCTGCCCTCTACAGGATCACTTACCCCACAACACTTCCTCTGTACTGAATTATGAAATGAAATGAAATAGCAATTTACTTTTGTGCATGCTCTTGATCCAACAAGTGTTTCATGCTCATGATCTTTGCAAGATTGTAAAGACGTTTCTATCTCATTCAGAGTAATGATAATCCTCGTTAATAAACAAAGGCATGATGTTTTTAAGAGTCTGTTTTAATAAATAAATTCAAAACAGCATGGCAATAGTGAACATGTTCAATAGGCACTTAAAAATAAAGGACTAGGCTAGGATTTGAGGCATCATGGGTAATATAATACTGCATTACACATCAAATATCAAGAATTTTCTAGTTATATGTCTTGGTAGTTGCAAGAAAGACATCAAAATGGCAATTTCTTTATTTTAAAAGTAGACACATCATCTTAAACATTAGAACAGAATAAAACATTTAACCACATAACCATGTACCATGAAAGTTTTCACAAATCTAATATATTTTTTTTAAATGGTATCAGTGGTTTAATATTTTTTTTTTAAAGTAGAGAGATTTATAACCTCAACATCTCTTCTGAGAGGAAAAATGTCACTATATCAGAGAAAATGATTTGCATACATATGCAAATATTCATACGTGTATGCCAAAGTAAATCAGAAAGTAATGATATATTTGTGTTGCAGGAAAAACTACACTGTCAATCATTATGCAGTCTGACACGCCCACAATGTTTTGGTTAAGCGGAAAATAGGAGTTTTCCTATAGTAGTTTTCAACTATAATTAAATAACAGTTTAGGATATATTTCCTTACTCTACAACTGCCATTTGTTTATTGAGTGACAGATTTTTCTTTTGTAATCACACTTTTTTTCTATTTTGCCAGAGGCTTTAACTGCACACATCAGTAAACATACTGATTTCAGGACTACATACAAACGACTCTCAGTAAAGTACACGATCTTCCACAGACACAGGTTGAAGGCAGATATACAAAACGTTGCAAAATTGCTCATTATATAACATCATTTGTAGTAGAGAATTAGAATGAGACAGAAAATCTGAACAAAAGCCATGAGCGTTTATGAATGAAATGCCCCTAAAGCGTCTGTGAGTGTGGCATAAAATTGTTGGATTGTTGTTCGAAATAAGAAATTTTGAACACTGAAATATAACATAACATAGAATAACATAAGTCTGTAACATGCCTTCAATACATGCTAAGCAAGTATCTCTAGATTCATTGACATAATTAAAACAAACCCATACAAATAAACAGTACTCCTGATTGTCCTGTCAGACCTTACACACTCACAGTGATGCTGCTGCATAACGCTTTTTAGCTGTCTCTAATAGAAATGAAGACTAGCGAAAATAATAATGTATATAACTGTCATAATAAAGGTTCGCTTCATACCTTATGTATCGCTTATGAAGGATTAATAGCTGTCTCTGCGTCACAGAATGTTCTCATGAATGTGTGAAACGAAGGGAAAAATACAAACGGTACACTAAACAAGAGCTTCAGGTGCTGATAAAGTCTTTACAAACTGTACATGTTTCGCAATAAAACAGAGGAGGCACAAAATGCTGTGTCTTAACGCAGTGCTACAAAATAAATGCATAGTTCTACAAAATAAAATGAAAAGAAATTTTAATGGGAGAAAATATTTCAAACTGAAATGAAGAATACTGCTCTGAGCACAGTGGAGTTGAGCATTATTTGCCTTCATATTTGGGATTGATGACGGTTGTAACAGCACTCTTGTAGATTGGATTTTCGCCCTGTGAAAAGCAGAAACATGAACACGTGAAAACAGGCAGAGCAACAGGATTTTGAAGATTCAGTGATCTTAAGTTTAGTCCTGTCAAAAAGCAGAAAAACACCCAAATTCATTTGTTAAGGATCTGAATAAAAGAGTGAAACGGATGCAATAGTACAAGCAGTAAAATGATTAGTTCATAAAAGCACAAACACACACAGAAATGTGTTAAACTAATGTACAGGGAACATGAGCTGTAGTAGCAATGTACAGGTGAGTGAGGTGTCAAAAATAAATCTCAATATATTTAATTACATTTTCATGATACTCAATATGTATCACAATATTTGGTTTTTAAAAAGTATCAAAAAGGGGGGAAAAAGCAAAAAGAAAATAGAAAGCAGAAAATTTGCTTTCTAGCTGAGTTTTTCCAACAAAGTCAGAAAAAAGAAAAGAAAAAAAAAGAAAACACAAATAATTATGCTGAGGTCTGCCAGAAAAATTGTTTTTGCAGAAACTTGTCACAAAACATTGGCCCAAAAAAAGAAGAAGAAAAATAGAAAAGAACATTTGGTTTTGGTAATTGCTGGGCAACAAGAGGGCATAAAAAACACTAAATATTATAATACAACAGTATAATAAAAGTATAATTTAAAAAAGAAGAAATGCAGAAAAGAAAATTTGTTTTTGCTGACATTTGCTAAAGGGGTATCAAAATAAATAAATAAATAAATAAATAAATAAATAAATAAATAAATAAATAAATAAATAAATAAATAAAATGTTACACGATTTTCCATACATTTACAAAAACATATTTAACCTAGAACAAGAACACTTAAAAAATATTTTAAGTATACTGTGATGCAATTAATCGCACCACTATCATATTGTGATTTCATCCAACCCTAATGAAGTATTGTAGTATTTTTGCTCTCACATCCCTAAAAACTAACCATGAGTTTGCAATACAAAAGAAAAAATAATCCATTTCAGAGTTTTAATACTTATTTAAATATAAATAATTATAAATAGTTATTCACAATGATTTAAGATAAATTCAGTTTTAAGATCACGAGCCATAGAGCAACAAAATGAATCTCTCTTACACACACAAGACACAAAAAAGACCATGCAGAGGCGAGCAGAAAGTAATACACACTTAAAGAGCTGCAGTTTTATGTCCATAGTTTGGATTCTGGAACTTATTAACAGGACTCTTGTAAATTGGATTCTCTTGCTAAGGAAGGAAAAAGGCACAGAAAGAATTTGAAGGCAAGAGGGGAATAGGGCAAAGGAGATGAAAAACACAGCAAAAGCAAGAACAAAGATGATAATGAGGAGCTAAGTGGAAGAGGAATGATTTTACTGGAAAGATCTTGTTTGAAATTCCTTTATTTTCACAACCATTACAGCGACTGCTCTTTACAAATTGGAAAATCTAACAATTAAATGAGCACTGGGAAGTACAGTGTGTACTGATGTCCTCTCTAATAGGATTTTAGCTTGATAATATTGTTCGATTCTGACCTATTTGAGAATGTCTTTGATGGACACTATGAAGCATTTCTGTAAGTCTGCCAAATCCTTTAAATGTAAAAATCTATTCCCTTTCCTTTTTGCTTTAGTCTGTAAATGTAGAGGCGAATTTTGCAGTCCTGGGAACTACTACATCCAACAAACTCAACTGAGAGAACACAGCCAACAACATTATAAAAAATAAAAAAAAAACAAGTACTGGTCTCATAACAACAGCTGAAACCAGTGAAATTGTTTTCACGTCATCCATCACTGTGTGCACAGACTACAACAAACTGCCTGCATGGCTGAGTAACCAGCAGCAGGGCCAGGAAAGCAATCACCCAAACATGCCTCCTGTTTCACAAATTCCCCATCAGATTGTACAACACACACCATCTGATAGTTTCTTTCCAAATAACTGTTTCTGTTTAACTGGAAATACCCCCTCCACTGCACAAATAACTCTTTACTCAGCAGTGTGCTTCTTGATTGTGCAATACGCTTACTCATAAAGTGCATAAGGCCAATAGGACGCTTCCCTCTTTACTTCCTGCTGTGTTACACTCAGCACTCATCACATTCACATAACCATAGATACAGTAAGACAGCACAGATGCTTACTTTGTCTCTGTTAAAAAAAAAAGTAAACAAACTTGTAAACAAGGCATACAGATATTGTGCAAGTGTGCAAGAAGGTCAGGAGGTGCCAGTTAAAATGTGCCATGGGGTAGTTCTACTACTACTACTACTACTACTAATAATAATAATAATAGCAGCAACACACGTTCAGCTACTACTGCTAACATTACAAATAATAATAATAATAATAATAATAATAATAATAATAATAATAATAATAATAATAATATTTAATCACACTAACACTTCAGTTTCATAGTTTCATTACTGCAATCTTTCTTTAGTCATATAGTAAGCATGATTTCTTGGAGTAGGTCATGTTCCTGGATCAGCATTCCTTTGTTCTTCCTTTAATAACCCAGTCTCTGATCACCTCTGATGTCATCATTGTGAGTCACGACTCCCATTCCTGAAAATTCCCTCCAGACGCACCAGTCAGACTGACACCAGACGAATTACTCATGAGTCCTTTTAAAATAGGTTGTTAGGACAAAAACATAGGTTGTGTTGGTTGGTAGTTAAAAAACTCCTCATGATAAGGAGGTTTGTCAAAGCCCTGCAAAGATCGCACCGTGTAAGGAGCCTGTTTGCCAAATGTGGTGGCAAAAACAGTCAGTCTGCTCAAAGATGTCTAAAACCTCGCTAGCTGTGTGTGTGATGTCCTCACACAGTGAATGTCATGCTTTGAAGTTATTGAATAGTTAATTACTGTAGCAAAAATGGAAATAAACATACATAATTCAGCTTGTAATTAGATACCAACTCTCAAAATGTCCATGATTTTTATATATATAACATTCCTTTACATGAGGGCTTTTAGCACTTTGTATGTGAAACTTCAATTGTAGTTTAAAAAAATATGATCAATGTTTCAATATTTTCAACAAATGAACAATTCATTTAATATGAACTGAAATGCAGAGCTACATAACATGCCTTTCAACAAGTGGGAATGCAAATGGATCAGGAGTCAGAGAAGTAGGATACAGGAATAGGAGACACGCTGATGACATCAGAGGGCAGTGATTGGTTAGAAGGAAGGTTAATCCTGGAATATGTCCTACTTGAACAAACCACATTCAACCATATGATGTTTTAAGTATGCAGTGAGTGTTAGTGTTAGTGTGAGTGTGAGTTAAATTGGGGGCAGTCGTGGCCTAGAGTTAGAGCGTCGGACTTGTAACCCGAAGGTGAACCTGAAGGTCGTGGGTTCGAGTCTCAGGCCGGCAGGGATTGTAGGTGGGG
>CM075003.1:7894639-7910439 GCA_037576675.1 Pangasius sanitwongsei | reverse complement strand
GAGCTCCTGAGAGCGACCCATTCTTTCACAAATGTTTGTAGAAGCAGTCTGCATGCCTAGATGCTTGATTTTATACATCTGTGGCC
The DNA here is from genome assembly GCA_037576675.1 of Pangasius sanitwongsei. Classification (NCBI taxonomy): domain Eukaryota; kingdom Metazoa; phylum Chordata; class Actinopteri; order Siluriformes; family Pangasiidae; genus Pangasius; species Pangasius sanitwongsei. The sequence continues at coordinate 7,910,353 of CM075003.1, read as the reverse complement.
ATGGAAGTGACTGGAACACTTGAATTCAATGATTTGGAGGGGTGTCCCAAAACATTTGGCAATATAGTGTACATTTCCCATTTTTACAAATGTTTTCCTCACACTAGAATCCACAAGAGTTGTATTTTCATTTACACTTTCATTACAGTATTTTCATTTACTAGTAACTGTCATGTCAAAGCTGGAATCTGCATCAGACTTCAATTCCCAGAACATCTCGCAGCCTACAAACATACCGCGCCAGACTACAACACCCAGGCTACACGCTTACTGTCATATTCTCACCTAACTACTGATTGCACTCACCTGGTGATCATAACACACACACTATAAATGGAGACTTTGGACATTGTTACAATGCAAAGTATCGCTTATTAAACTTGTGTAAGTATCACTGATTTAATCTGCTTGCTGATCACCTGACCCTCTTTCTGATTTTTTTTACCTTGACCCTGTCTCACATTTTTTTTGTCTTCTAATAGATATCTTAACTTGCAACTGCAGCCATCTCCAACGCATGAGAGAATACTATACGAACAGTATTAATGCAGCAGGTGTGCATGACTGGCAGCAGGCACTAGTGGCACAAGGCCAGCAAGTCGGGGAGCAAGAACAACAGTTCTCCATGCTGAACACCAAACTTACACAGCTAACTGGCACACTGGCACTCACACTGGCTGCATTTGCGGGCTCCAGCACATTCAGCTCCCACCATCGCCCACCATTGCCCAGTTCATCAGCATGCGAATGGGCAAAATGGTAACCTAAGCAGTAGCAGTCTGGTCTCATGGAGGGGAGCACATTACATCATATGACTGCTGTACAGAACTGTTCCAGCGAGTCTTTGATCACTCTACAGATAGGAAAAGAAATTGGAAAACAAAGAACCACCGAGTTTGCACTGGATTTTCACACCCTTGCCACCAGGAGATGGAATGAGCCAGCGCACAAAAATGGCTTACTGCCATGGCCTGAACCTGGAAGTCATCACCGAGCTTGCCTGTCGTGATGATCAAGTGTCATTGGACTTGCTCATTGGTCTCTCCATTCATCTGGACCAACTTCTTCGAAACAACCAAACAGTCCAACTCTAACACTCCTAAACTAATGCAAGTTGCTCAAACCAAGCCGAGTGGTGTGGAATATGAATGACGCAAAAGGGAGCGACTGTGCTACTACTGTGTCAACCTTATAGCACAATATCCCTGCTGAGCTACATCCAAAGCACCACAACCATCATCTGAGCAAGCCACCACCACTTGCACTACTTTAGTTCCTTCAGCCTTGGAACAGCTTCGGGAACGCCACATCAGTGTTCCAGTGTCTACTCATGGTGAAGCTGGCATTAGAGGAATGGCACTATCTAGAAGGGGCGATGTACCCCTTTATCATTTTCACAGATTACATGAACCCAGAGTACCTAAAAACAGCAAAGTGACTGAATTCTCGCCAAGCACAAAGGGCCCTCTTTTTTGCCCAGTGCCAATTTACCTTTTCATAAAAAACAGGCTCCAACAAATATGAAAGCTGACTCACTAACATGTCTGTATCCTGAGTCCATCTTCCCACAGTAATGATTTGTGGGTGCTATAACCTGGAACATTGACAGTTAAATCCCACGCATGCCAGAACAAGAGGTCCCACCTTCCTGCCCAGTTGGGAAAAGATATGTGCCATTGACCTTGAGAAACAAACTCATCATCTGGGCACATCCCCTGTGATTGGCAATCCAGGCACTCAGAGGACCCACCAAATTTTTCAGAGCAAACTGTCATGGTCCAACATGCTGTCTGATATACACATATTCATTTCCTCATGCTCATCCAGTGCTCAGGCCAAAGTCCAAGAACCCTACCAGCTGGGACACTCGTCCTGTTACCTATGCCACAGTGACCATTGTCACAGCTAGCAAATAATTTCATCACAGAAATTCCCCCATCCATGAACCACACAGTCACTGTGGTCATCAAAGATCATTTCTCCAAATAATTACACCTCCTCTCACTGCACAAGTTGCCCACAGCCTTTGAGAGAGTGGATCTCATTTTCAATCGTGTCTTCTGCTATTTTGGCATCCCAGAGGACATAGTGAGCAACAGGGGCACTCAGTTCACTTCCCAAATGTGGAACAGCTTGGAACAGCTCATGATATGGAGTAATATGGGGTATAAGTCAGCTTAACTTCAGGCTATCATCCAGAAGCGAACGGACAGGTAGAGAGAGCGACTCAAGAAATCAGCCAATTCCTAAGGATGTTCTGTGCCAATACCCAAGACAACTGGGCACAGTTCCTCCCATGGGCCGAATACACCCAAAACTCCCTCCATCAACAGCTACCCCCATTTCAATGTGTGCTTGGCTCCAAGCTACCCATGTTTCCCTGGAATGCTAACCCCACTGATTCCCCTGCGCTAGACGAATAGTTTAGGCAGAGCGAGCAAGTGTGGGAAAGCACTCACCACCAAGAGTCAGCACAGAGCTCACCTCACCAACTCCCCAGTATAAGCCTGGCTCTTCACCAAGGACATCAGAACAACCCATGGCTGCAAAAATTTGAACCCCATGTATGTCACATTACTGCTGTTTAGCCCCATTATTTCATGTATCATGCCTAAAGTGGGGGTTGTGAGTGAGGGTCTGTCATGTCAAAGCTGGAATCGGCATTGGACTTCAATTCACAGGACACCTCACAGCCTACAAACATGGGCACTTTGGACTACAACACCCAGACTACACACTTACTGTCATGTTCTAGCTCACCTGGCTTCCTATTTGCACTCAGCTGGCGATCGTTTTACACACACACACACACACACACACACACACACACACACACACACACACTATAAATAGTGACTTTGTACATTGTTACAATGCAAAGTATCACTCTGTGTTCCTACCTGATGTACCAAGCCTTTCTGGGTATTAATTTTGAGCAAGTTTCTCATATTTAGATTCTGGTTTCGCCTGATTTAGTCTGTTTGCTGAATCTCTGCCTGTTTTTTTTTTTTTTTTTTTTACCTTGACCCTGTCTGATGTTTCTGGATTGTTTGCCAGTGTTCTAAAGATAAAAATCTTAACCAGGGGATGTCTTATTTTATTTGAGTTACAAAACTGTAATGCACAGTTCTGTCGTCTGTGTCACCTGTGAGTCATTTCTGTTTGCCATTTATATAAATTTTTTTTGAAGTAGTCTTGTTTAAAAAATCAGTTATTGCCACACAGAAAATGAACTGTGAATGAATAGAAAGTTATGGGGGAAAAAATACATGCTTCATTTTTATTTTCCTCATTATGCTTATTCCAAGAAAATATTCCCAGTGACTTTGAAGTCAAATAAAGCAAACCAACTGTGTCACAGTTTGAGAAGAAGAGAACTTTTGTGGAATAGGAATGCACTATATATAACCCTTAAGCACACATAATCACAGGGTGTGCTAAATGTACCCTTACATTTGACTGTTTTTCTGTCTGGTTCTGATAAATAGTTAACTATGTTAGCAAAATTTACAATGCAGTTTTTAAAAATATTTTGCTTTATAAGGTCAGCAATAATTTATATCTTGCTTTAATAAGTGGCATGCAGTATGTCTGATAGGTATGTTGAAAGTAGAAGATAATGAGTTTAAAAAGAGTGCCCTTTGTTATGTTGCAACATTATCTGAACACAAAACTAAGTTTCCATAAAGGAAACTACATGTAAGAAAAATGTAAAATATTTATATTCATAACATTATATTCTTTTATAAATATATACATATCGTCTATTAAATTTATAAATATTTATATTCATATTCAGATTAATCAATAGAAACACAATAAATCTTGAATCCTGAATCTTAAACACTGATAACAGAGGGGGCCTGACACACATTTAGATAAATGAGACCACCCATAAAAATCAAGCATCGCAAAAACTCCAATTCCATTAAACAATCAAAACTATTATAAATTGTAGAGTCTTAACAGTATTTCTGATGAAGCTTAGTATACTCAATCAATCAGCTTTATGAGGATATTAAGTGACGGAAATTAGCCGGGCTTGTTGAAATAAGACTGGCTTATCCAGCTACCTTGCTTCGTGGAATACCATCCTGGTGTGTTGTGGTGTGTGTGCGTGCGTGTTGTATATTGCAAGCTGTTCCGCTGATTTCCTAATAGAGATTCATATGTAAATTTGGTGAGCAAAAGATAGCACTTGCAACAACCTTTGTCTCGTTATGTATGTTTTATTACTACTTGAGCAATGCACTATAATTTTCAGAAGCAATCTACACACCAGGAAGGATGACTGTTACATGCTGTGCTCTACAGATATAAGGCAAAAACTGTAAATGTGTCTTATTCAGACATCAGGCTTGTGTTCACTAGCCGTATGTAGTTTATAATGGCGCCACCTGAAGGCCACTAAAAGCAATTACAGTCACTAATACATGATAATGAAATAACTGTTTAGTCTAGGTAAGATTTTGGAAGGTTTTGATTCAAAATCTTGATGTTGTAAATAATATATATGTATCAAAGCATTCACAAAATCAAAATTATCTTATAATATAAATAGTTGCATTGATAGAATTGGCTCAAAATCAGACATTGTATTATGAATCTTATGCAACTTTCATTTAATTTCCTTTTTTTTTTTAATTTTTTAAATACTTCCTTACCATTTTGAACCCTTAGTCCAATCTGTACAGGGGTTAAATATAAATAGTGCTGCAATGTGTTAACAGAGGCACAGACGGAGTGGTGAAATTTAGTCATAAGAAATGCCAAAATTATCCCTAACCATAACCTTAATCTTCTTAACTTTTCATATGAACTGAGTCATTTAGATGGTTTCAAATTTAAATTACCACACTATCTAACTATTTTTTGAATAAGAGTTTTGTAAATATTTTAAAAATGAAGATTTGTAAGATGTTGTTCATATACATTTGAATATCAGATGTATACACATGAATTGAGTGAGTGATGGTTACATGCAAAGTTTGCTTTCATTTGTACTATGGTGGTATCATAGTTCAACCAGAAGAGGGTACTGCATACAAGACAATGACTGAAGTGGTCACTAATTTTAGACAAAGAAATCTTTAGTGTAAGTAGCTTTTACTGTGTAAAAAAACACCATCAAATTTTTAGCAAATCAGCTCCTAGCTCTTTATTCAATAGTGCAGTAATGACACAGTCAAAATTTTGTTTGTACTTTGTTGCTTATAAAATAATTTACTTTTAGTGTGTATAATGAAGAATAAAAAAGAGGAACTCATATATTAACATAACAACAGCCTTCCTGTCTGTGGTGCTATCATTCAACCTGGTCTCATTAGCTATGTACATAAAATTGCATGCAACCTGAATGATGCAATGTGTACTCATGTGAAAGCTGTTTGACATACACAAACACTACACTGTATAAATGAATTACAATTTATATGAATTTATAATTTTCCCAATTATAAACTGTGTTCTTTAGTCTTAATTCATAACTCTTATTCGAGCAGAGTACTGTGATTCATGATGATTCATTCTCTTAGGAGCTCTTTATATGCAAGAGATTTGTAATACAGCTTAAATACTCCTATATGCAATATCTAAATTAATCTATTGAGGTTGAATTAAGTAATCAATTAAGTTCACCTTTTATCAGTTCAAGTTCAACTTACTGAAATGAGCAGAGTAAGCAGGCAAGCAAGAATACTGCACAAACATTTACAGAAGGTTGCATTTTTCTTTACATTATAAATTTTACTATACAAATTTAACTATATTAGTCCTGTTATAGAAATGTAGTTCCAACTAATAATTGAGTTTGTGCATGGTGGTCAGCTGGCATCTATGGCCATACCCTACAAAAGAAACATGAAATTTTCACTTTTTGACAATGTTAGTAAGCTAAGCTGAGTATGCAATTCTGCTAAAATACTCACATGAACAAAAAAACAAAATGCTGCACATTGTTCATTAAGGTATGTAACATAAAACTCACAGAAAAGTGTAGTGATTGAAGTGTAGACTTTCAGTTTTAATTGAAAAGGTTTAACAAAAAATATTGCATTAACCGCTTTGGAATTACAGTCAGACAAAATCCCTCCATTTTCACAGGCTTAAAAGTAATTAGACAAATTAATATAAATATAAGGATTATTTTTAATACTTGGATGCAAATCCTTTGTGGTCAATGACTGCCTGAAGTCTGGAAACCATGGACCTCATCAAATGCTGAGCTTCCTCCCTGGAGATGCTTTGCCAGGCCTTTACTGCCTTCAGTTGCTGCTTGTTTGTGGGTCTTTCTGCTTTCAGTTTTGTCTTCAGTAAGTGAAAAGCATGCTCTATTGGGTTAAGGTCAGGTGACTGACTCTGCCATTTAAGATCATTATATTTCTTTGACTTAAGAAGCTCTTGGGTTGCTTTCGCAGTATGTTTAGGGTCATTATCCGTCTTTACTGTGAAGCGCTGTCCTATCTGTTTTGCAGCATTTGAGTAAATCTGAACAGGAGTTATAGCTCTATACAGTTCAGAATTCATCCTGCTACTTCTATCAGCAGTCACATCATCAATAAACACCAGTGACCCAGTTCCATTGTCAGCCATACATGCCCATGCCATAACACTGCCTGCAACCATGTTTGACAGATGATATGGTATGCTTTGGAACTCTCTTCCTTTCCTTATCCATACTCTTCTCTTCCCATTATTCTGATACAAGTTAATCTTAGTTTCATCTGTCCAAAGTATCTTGTTCCAGAACATGCTTTTTTAAAGACATTTTCTAGGATTTTTAGATGTTTGTTAGTAGTGGTTTGCATCATGAATTAAACCCTCTGTATTTACATTTATGAAGGCGTCTCTTGATCGTAGACTTTGACAATGATATGCCTACCTCCTCCAGAGTGTTCTTGACTTGGCTAGATGTTGTGAAGAGGTTTTTCTTAACCAAGAAAAGAATTCTGCAATCATCCTCTTTAGTTGTCTTCTGTGGTCTTCCAGGCCTTTTGGTGTTGCTGAGCAAGCCAGTGCATTCCTTCTTTTTAAGAATATACCAAACTGTTGATTTGGCCACTCCTAAAGTTTGTGCTACCTTTCTGATAGGTTTGATTTGTTTTTCAGCCTAATGATGGTCTCTTTCACTGGCGTCAACACCCCTTTGTACCATATAGTGAGAGTTCCCTTGAACAGCTACCAAATGCAAATTCAACACTTGGAATCAACTCCAGACCTTTTATCTCCTTAATTTGTCAGGAAATAAGGAGGAAACAGGCCACACTTTTTAAAAAATTTTTTTGCTCTACACTGTCATTGCATCTGTAATGTTTTGCATTTACTTTCGATTTTTTTTGTGTCTTTGGTGCTGCCAGTAGCTTGGCAACATTAATGTAGCCGTAATTTCAGATTCATTCTTACATGATAGCGACACCCAGTGTTCAAAATATGAACCAAATTTTTAATCTTTCTTAGTAGTTGGCTAAGTTTTAATTTAATTACATTAAAAATACCTCTTAGGCAATTTAAAAATGGCAGTAGTTTGGACAGCCCTGCTATCAGATTATGGCATAGTGACTAATTAAGCCCAATTACATTCAAATGTCTCCCCACCATATAAACTGTGCTGTTGTTGATGGATAGGGCCATGGATGGGCCAGCTTTCTACTGCTTATCCAAGTTTATCAGTTAAAGGGAATGCACATGCTTATCCTAAAATTCTACTTTAAAATTCTTTTCAACACACAGCTGGAAGAATGAAGAAGCCTGTCCTTCTGGATCCTACTGAGTCAGAGGATGAGAGATTCATAAAGAATCACATAAATCTGTGTTTTGGTCCCAGATAGGGTATTCTCCTAAACCGTTTTAACAATATAGTATTTTATACACATCATGTTTGTTATAGAAATACACATATAATTATACTCTTTGTAAATAATTCTGTGTTCACTTTAAAAGCATTTGCTTTTGGGTTTTGTTTGCATATGTATTTTAGGAAAGTTATGTTATACACACAAATACATCTTTGTAATCAGTTATACAGTATATGCATTTGTTTGTGTTAGGATCTGTTTCAGCTGTTAGGAAAAACTATATATTCTCATTATAATGTATTTATTGCAACAATAATATAAAATGGATTCCATACTACTACTGTTAGTTCAATAAATTTATATGCATTTAGTTTTCAATGTTTGTTAAAGTAAGCCACCTTTTTCTATTTAGGGTTAATAGATATAGGGGAAAAGAGGTAGCTCTATATTACAGCACTAATATTTTTTATATTATGAGCCAACATGTGATTAGGCTAGAAATATATTCATGTGTATGTGTTAATGTAGTTATATTTAGTAATAGCAATTTTTAGGGATAGGAGAATCATAAATTAAATGTTGACGTCTGGCCTACGTATTGTTCATACGTCGCCGATGTACGAACATCTTATAAACATCTTAAAAAGATCGGATATACATCATTCATAACTCCTGTACATCGTGAATGAGTCTGCTACACATCGCTGAGAGATCCACCGCAGACGTATTAGAGATGTACTGAAGATGAGTAAATGCCCTAATTAAAACGTCTTCCAGATGAGATGTCGAGCAGACGCCGCGAAGATGTATTTGTGCTTATGGGGATATGTATTTTTTTTCTTCGTAAGTGCGCTCTCATTAATAAGTTATATGGTTAGGCGTTTATTATTTTATTATTCTCTTTTTTTGTTAGTTTTCTTTTTGATTGTAAAACTTTATTTAGTGTAAGTATACCCTCCACACCACTATCATCGTATTAAGGCTACACATTCTGTGTAGGCTATATAGATTAGGTCTGATTAAAGTTAGGCGTTATAATTTTGAATTTTGATTAAGGAATCACACACAAAAAAGGTGTTTGTGATATATTTAGTTCTTAAGAAGTAATTCATTCCTTTACACATCCCTAATACCCTGCCCGTTGACTCAACGAAAAAAAGCAAGTTTCTTGTGACTTAACTATGTAACTGTTAAGAAGTAATTCCTTCCTTTACTCATCCCCAATACCCCACCCGTTGACTGGACGACAAACCAAACCAAACCTGGTTTGGGTTAATAAAAAGAGCTTTATTTTTAGATACAATAAGGAGGAGCTCTAAGGTCTCACGTTAACAGCCTTAGATCTGAGTGTGGGTTAATTCGTTGTGCCGGAAGAGCAAGAACAAGAGATTAAAAATGAGAGAAAAAGACTTATTTCGTTGTTTTTTCCATTTTTAAAGAAAAGTAAAAGAGAAATGCAGGCATACAACCCACAAATAGTCAGAAGCCAATCTATTCAGGTGACATCTATCACAAATGTAAATCTGAGTAAACCAGTGTTTAAGTCTAGGTACTAACTGTAACATCAAGTGTAACAAGATTATAACCTAATAAATGCAAACTCTCTAAAATATCTCTCTAAATAAACAGATCTTTATTTACTTTAGGCTTTATGTGTGCTGTTGCAAGGACGCGGGAAGTAGTGGTGCTAAGGGTGCTGATATAATAAAAATAGGCTTGATAATAATAATAATAATAATAATAATAATAATAATAATAATAATAATAATAATAATAATAATAATTGTCAGCATCATCATCATATGTGGATAAACAATTAAAGAAATATACAAACTTTAAAACTGAGTAGGCCTACTTTGAGTAGTTTTTAAAATGAATTTCAGAGATAATATTCCTCTTATACCACGGCAATTTGCCAACAATTACTCGGGAGGGGTCGTTGACCTCAACGCTGCCAAAACTGCTCAAGAATTACTAACTCCGTGCAGACTTTTTGCTTCGGGCCACCAGACTTGTTGATTTTTCAGCTTGGTATATGAGGATGACGTACGCAAAGTAATTATTCCGCGTCACCACACGCAGAAGTTTCGTTTTCAACGTTTTTTGTGATCGAAGGCGTGTGGGCGGGTACGTGTCCTTATAAATAGCTCAAGATTGCCACCAGTGCACAGTACCACAAAGGGAGAAATCGAGGGAGAAGTCACTACAGATTTTGAGTTTAAGCAGATTTTGCGATTTTAAGTTACAGCTTATACGTAAGTGACTTAACGATTTTTTTCAGATCCACTCTTGAATAAAAGAGTCACAATATTTTGATTTCTGTTTCCCTTTTTTAGTCCCCCCTTCCCCCAGATTTAACTACGTCATATAGAGTAGCATTTTGCTTATATTTTGTTTTGAATTATTTGAACGACAACATTTGACAGACTGAATTGTAATAATGTAATATTTTTTCAATAATTTCTGATACATCCTATAATGATAAAAGGTAATACGATATAATCGTGTTGACTAATTAATTGTTTGGTTTGGTTATTTGTGTTTGTTGACTGGTTGTGACGGTTGTAGAATGAACAGCTGATTTCATGAGCTATTTTCCTATTTAAATATCAAATTACAAATTGCTGTTACACTTTAAAACTGGCCTATTCTCCTTGCTTAGATCTCAACATGTATGTTCTCTATTAAATAATTTTGCATGGCATTATAGTTTTTTTTTTTTTTTTTTTTTTTTTTTTTTAGGGACTGTGAGATAAAATGGACATCAAACCACTTTTACAGAAGCTAGGCATTGGTGTACAAATCTTCTTTACATTTCTTTTTGGCCTCCTAGTAGTTGGAGTGGTACTGTGGGCTTACATTACCCATGTAAATATTTTAGCATCCCAGTATGGCATTATGGCTTTTGGCTTTTACGGTCTTCTGCTATGTCTTCATCTACTAGTCCAGAGTATTTTTGCCTTTGTGGAGCACCGGAGGATGCATACCCGACAAGAAGCTTGTTCCTACACCAAGACTGTTGGTTTTACCATCTCTGCTTACCAGGAAGACCCGAAGTACCTGCGGAACTGCTTACAATCAGTTAAGGCACTCCATTATCCACCCGAGTTGCTCCGGATTGTCATGGTGGTGGATGGTAATACAGAAGAAGACAGCTACATGATGAGGATGTTCCAGGAGATTTTTGCAGATCAGGATCCCAGCTGCTATGTGTGGCAGAACAATTACCACACACACCCAGCCGGGGTGGATCCCCAGGAAGATACCCAGCGCAAGGAGGTGGAAGAGATTATCAGAACCAAGCAGTGTGTTTGCATTATGCAAAAGTGGGGAGGGAAGAGAGAAGTGATGTACACAGCATTCAAGGCACTGGGATCTTCAGTGGACTACATACAGGTAAGCAGTGTCTACATCAGTTTATATCAAGAAATGATTTTACACAGAATGACAGTATATGTTATATTGCCACTTGTTTCTAGTACATTCAGTAGATGATATTTTCTCTTTTTTCATTCCTCTTCTGCTGCATTTTATCCATCAGGTGTGTGATTCAGACACAAAGCTGGATCCCCTGGCAACAGTAGAACTGGTCAAGGTGCTTGAGAGTAACACGAGATATGGTGCTGTGGGTGGCGATGTGATGATCCTTAACCTGAAAGACTCTTACGTCAGCTTCATGAGCAGTCTGCGATACTGGATGGCTTTTAATATTGAGAGAGCATGCCAGTCATTTTTTGACTGTGTCTCTTGTATTAGTGGCCCCTTAGGTAAATGAGAAGGAGTGAGAAGTATATAATTAATTTGTAATAAGTAATTATATAATGAATCAGAAGTATTTAGATCTGAACTACAGTTTTTGAATACATTGAATACAATTAATATTTATGCAGGAGTAATAATAATAATAATAACAATAATAATAATAATAATACAGCTTCAAATAATCTAAAAAATATTATATTTAGGCCTCATTGTACTCCTTGCTCTCTTTTTCAGGTATGTATAGAAATGACCTATTGCAACAGTTTTTGGAAGCTTGGTACAACCAAACGTTTCTTGGCAGACATTGCACTTTTGGAGATGATCGCCATCTTACGAATCGAATGCTGAGCATGGGCTATGCTACCAAGTAAATATTGTGCTTTACCTTTTGCTTCCATTAGACAGTTAGATAGTTGTATGAACTGTCTTTCAATGAATTTAACCCACACAATAATCTCTGACATGCATACAATAATTCAGCAGTAATGTACTTTTATTTTTCTTGTCTCATCAGGTACACAGCTCGCTCAAAGTGCTACACAGAGACACCATCCCAGTTCCTGCGTTGGTTGAACCAACAGATGCGGTGGACAAAGTCATATTTTCGTGAGTGGCTCTACAATGCAATGTGGTGGCACAAACATAACCTTTGGATGACCTATGAGTCCATTGTGGCTGGAATCTTCCCTTTCTTTGTCACAGCCACCATGATCCGACTGTTCTGGATAGGTAGGCTGTGGAACATCCTATGGGCTCTTTGCTGCATTCAACTAATTGGGCTGATTAAGGCAGCCTATGCCTGCATTTTGCGACAAAATATAGTGATGATCTTCATGTCTCTCTATTCTGCCCTCTACATGACAAGTCTTCTGCCCACTAAGTATTTTGCCATGATTACCATAAATAAGAACAGTTGGGGCACTTCAGGCCGCCGTAAGCTAGTGGGAAATTACATCCCTCTCCTTCCCCTGTCAATATGGGCAGCCATCCTGCTGAGTGGTCTAAGCTTCACAATCTACAGGGAAAGCAAGCAGGACTGGAACTCAGCTGCAAAAAAAGAGGAGATCAAATACTTGATCTATGGTGCTGTGGCATATGTCAGTTACTGGTTTATAATGGTCTTCATATACTGGGTATGGGTTTGTAGACTGTGCCGAAAACGTTCACAGACTTACAATGTGAATGTGTAGTATAATTTTCATGTGCATTTTATGTTATTTATGTTATTTATTTATTCATTCATTCATTCATTCGTTCATTCATTTATATATTTTGATGTATTAACTTGTTTGCACAATGTTTATATATGTTTTTGTTTATGTTGTTTTTTATGCTTATTATGGATTGTTTATAACATTAATATTTGTAAATCATCTTTTAATAATATGAAGAATTTCCACTGTATTATACAATTTACTCTGTATTAGGCAAATTATATTATATAAATTTACTATTTATTATACAAACTGTATTATACAAATTTACTCTGTATTATACAACCTGTATTATACAAATTTCCTCTGTATTATACAAACTGTATTATACAAAATTGCTTTGTATTATACAAATTTTGTGTTTCAGTTTACTTGTTTGAAATGTTGACTGATACAGTATTTATACTTGTGCACTGTGGCACACATTAAGTAGATTAAGTATGTGCCCTTGGCCTTTAACAACCTAGTTATACTGTTGAGAGTTGTGATTTACTTGAGACACAAAAACTGTAGTCAGTAGATTTCATTTAACAATACAATTTTTAAATTACATTACAAATTTTTTTTTACATTACATTACATTGAAATTACTTTCATTCAGTCACACTATATCGATGTATATCTGACAATATAGCTGAAAGATCCTACACAATTACTAATGTCAGTGGATAGTTTTGGACTACAGATGACAAGAAACTCACTTGTACAGAATGAAATTGCTGGAAAATGCTTTAGTGTCAAAATATTGTGTCATATATTGCACTTGCACATAGTTTTTGTTACGTTTATGGACTTGATTGTCTATTTATGCATGCACTTAGAGCAGGGAATGTCATTGGAATTATATTGTGAAAAAGTGCTATTTGAACATGATGAATTCTTTTAAAATATTATAGTCATCATTTTATTGTGGATTTTTTTCTTAAGACATGGTTTCAAGAATAAAGTCATTATATTTCAGGAAAAAAAGTCATAATGTAAAAATGAGAGATGTTGAGGTGAAGATTTTGTTCCTTTTGTTGAAGGAGAAATCGCAGGCAGTGGTTACCTTCAAGGCAGCATCGTTTCATCTGATTAAAGAGGGTGTGTAGATGAATAATAATCAAAATTATCCATCCAGATGGAGTACGGAGACAGAGTCCGGTGGGTTCTGAGCCTCCTGTGCATTATGGTCTATGGACTTGCACAATAAACTTAAACCCAATTGTGAGTTAATATGCCATAACAAATTGTGCGCTGGATTGCTGTATTGAGTGTGTGAGTTACTGTTATGTTGCTGTTTCAACTATCAATAGCCTTGAAAATGAACACTACCTGTGAGTTCTCCATCAACAAAAGAGTCCATTTCCTCCAAGTTTGTGTGGTTCTTTCTTCTAATTAAGTTCTAATACTAATTATCTAGCGCTGATGTGCCAGAAAATTTTCATTGCTGTGATATGCACCAACCGGTTGGGTCATGGGTGCCCAAGGCTCATTGATGAGCATGGGGAGCGAAGGCTAGCCTGTTTGGTCTGATCCCACAGAAGAGCTACTGTAGTACAAATTGCGGAAAAAAAGTTATACTTGCTATGATAGAAAAGTGTCAGCACACACAGTGCATCACAGCTTGCTGCATATGGGGCTGTGTAGTCGCAGACTGGTCAGAGTGCCCCTGTTCACTGCTGAAAGCACCTACAATGCGTACGTGAGCATCAGAATGGGACCATGGAGCAATGGAAGAAAGTGGCCTGGTCTGATGAATCAAGTTTTGTTTTACATCATGTGGATGGCCAGGTGCGTGTGGGCCATTAACCTGGGGAAGAGATGGCACCAGGATGCACTATGGGAAGAAGGCAAGCCGGCAGAGGCAGCGTGATACTCTGGGCAATGTTCTGCTGGGACACCTTGGGTCCTACATAAACATTGTTGCAGACCCACCTTCATGGCAGCGGTCTCTTTCAGCATGATAATGCACCCTGCCACACCGAAAAAATTGTTCAGGAATGCTTTGAGTAAAATGACAAAGAGTTCAAGGTGTTGATTTGGCCTCCAAATTCCCCAGATCTCAATCCTAGCTATAGATGGTTCTATAGATTTTTTTAACTGAATATGTATATAATTATAGAAAATATATATATTAAAATCTTATATACACAGTGCAAATACTGGAGTATTAACCCCAGGGAAGATGAATGATTAGTGTAATGTATAGTGCAAAAGGTGCAAAACAGCAGGTATGGAACCTCGGATGTGTAGCAGAGTAGCTGTCATCAACAGAGCAACCACAATAATATTAGTGCAGTAGCATCAGTACAGTAAGCAGAACGCAACCCAGTGCAAAAATGTAACAAATGAGCTTATTCTAGGAAAACACTCTAGTGCACAATAATGTATTGGCACAGCGGAGCTGAATGAGACTTTTACTGAAGGTGCTCCGCTGTTTGAGCTGTAGGGCATGGACGGGATGTGCCACATTGTCCAGGATGGATAATAGTTTCCATCTTAGTGTCATCCTTTCCACAATCACAAAACTGTCCAGGGGCATGCCAGGACAGAGCTAGCCTTCTTTATCAGTTTGTTCAGCTTTCTTTGTTTCTCTGGCTCAAATGCTGCCCCCTCAGGATACTGCCACAAAGAAAACAACACTTTCAACAATAGACTGGTAGAAGATCACCAATATCTTGCTGCAAACATTAAAGGACCAGAGCTTCCTCAAAAAGTAGTCTTCTCATCCCTTTCCACAGCAATAAAAAATTTTTATGACTTTTTTCTTGAAATATTATGACTTTACACAAGATTTTGAGATATGAAGTCATAATATATTATGACTTGATTCTCAAAAAAAAAAAAAAAAAATATATATATATATATATATATATATATATATATATATATATATATATAAACTGCACAAAAAAAAAAAAATTAACACTTTTTAATAAGAGTACAGAATAAAGTCAATAAAA
>CM075003.1:7868208-7881514 GCA_037576675.1 Pangasius sanitwongsei | reverse complement strand
TTGTTGATATTGTAGACGGCGTGGATCCGGTGTGGATGGCCTCCGCTCGCTGTCTTAACAAAATAGAAAAGCGCACTGAATGGGAGGATGGGCGGATGACGCGCGGGCTCGCGCACAGAAAGAGGAGATAATGTAATGTAACATGAGACTGTCACAACATGTGACACTTGTTGAATGTTATTTTAATAATGTTTAGTTTTGTGTATTCCAAACTATTTTAACATCAGACCATGCACCAGATGACTCCGATGACAATGATGACAGTGTTTCCACTTTTGCAAGTGACACAGAAAGTGAAGTGAACATGATGCATTTTGACAGACTGACCCTGATGCTGACATGGACTCCATACTTACATCTGCAGGCACTACCACAAGAGCCAAGGCAGTGCTGATGTTAATGACATATGCAGCCAGACATAACATATCAGGAACTCCTACATATATACACAATTTGTTAAAACTTATAAATACTCTTGAATTTCACTTTTATTGTAAATCCTGTAAAACATTCATTGGTACTCAACAAAATGTTATAGACAAAAATATTACAAAGTGGCTCCAGTGTAGTGATTCTATAGAAATCGGTACCCTGAACAGTGGTAGTTTTATTCATCAGTGTACCAATTGCACCTCAAATCCAGGCACTACTACAAAATCCTCACATTTCAAACAATATTCCTTACAGATATGAAAGGTCAAAGTCAATTGAACACGTCATCTCTGACATATATGATGGTGACATATATGCACAGTTGTCAAAAGCAGGTAAAGTTCTGTCAGACCCAAACAATTTCTCATTTAATTTCAATTCAGATGGCTCACCCCTATACAAATCTTCAAAATTTTCAATTTGGCCTATACAACTCCACTTGAATGAGCTACTGCCCTAAATTCAATTCCAGATTGTGATGTTGGCAGGCCTCTGGTTTGGAGCCCAGGAACCAGTTATGCATATTTTTCTCAAAACTTTTTGTTGATCAGGCCAATGATCTAGTGTGCAAAGGTGTGACATGGAGAAAAGAAGAATGTATAACTAGTAAAATTGTGGGGCTATGTTGTTGTGTGGATTCAAAAGCCGGACCAGCCATACACCACACAATTTAATGGGTACTCTGGTTGTGGATTCTGCCTGCATCCTGGTACCCTAGCAGACCACCATCTGAAGTATACAGCAACAACAACTGAATACGCAGCCAGAGATGCCAAAGGAATGTTGTCTGATATGGAGCTTGCATTAGCTAACAACAGTAGTGTAAGAGGAGTAAAGGGTCCCTCTCCCCTAATAAACATGCCATGTTTTGATATTATTTGGGGCTTTGTTCCAGACTACATGCATGTGGTCTTACTTGGCATCATTAGACAGCTTAAAGAGCTTCTTCTGAATAATAGTGACCAACCATAATACATTGGAAGCCCCAACATTATGAGAGTCATAGAAAACAGATTAAGGAACTATAGCGCTTTGCATGTGCGAAGGGCTGAGCATGAACCACAAGACAGAGGTAATTGGTGTGAACCAAGTGCTCATTATTCACAGGTGCGGGAATGGTAAGTGGGTAGCAGGATGAGAGAGTGAGTCTGGTGCTGGATGTCGGGGTTGTGGTCTCCCTGGACAGGGTGCGGTGCAGGAACGACTGTGGTGGTGGCAGGACCAAAGGAGCTCTGCAGGCAGACAGGCTGGGGCGACAGCTGGGAGAATTGTCCTCCTCGTCATCTAGGGAAAATAAACAGAGAAGAGTGTTAGTCACAGGCATAAGCCCATGTGTGTCTGTCTTCCCTGGCTGCAGGCCCTTTTTATACTTCCCCGTCGTCTCTAAGATGGTAGGGAGCTGCCACTGCCCTTATTAGCTGCCAGCCGTGCCTGATTACCCCACCCCCCGCAGCCACACACTCCCGTGTTCTCCACAACACAGGTGGTGCTGAAGTGGCACCGTGTTACCTGAGTGTTGGAGTCCTTAACGCTGGCCATCCATTGGAGGAGAGCATGGTCTGTGACCAGAGTGAAGAGACACCAGCCAGGTAGTAGCGGAGCTCCTCGATAACCCACTTGATAGTCAGGGCCTCTCTCTCGTACTCGTACTTCTTTTCGGCGGGGGTCAGCTTCCGACTCAAATTCAAAAGCTTCAAAAACTAGAGACTGTATGGCTTCCAGTCCCGTCTCTGAAGTGATGGTGTGGACAGTGAAGGGGAGGTTGAAGTCAGGGTTTCGGAGAACTGGTGAGCTTGTTAGCACCTTCTTCAAGGTCTCGAATGCTTCCTCAGCCTCCTGACTCCAGCGCACCGGTCCAGCTGGCCTTTCCTTGTGAGGTCTGAGAGGGGAGAGGCAATTGAGGAGAAGTTGGGCAAAAAACATCTGTAATACCCCGCAAACCCCAAGAAGGCACACACATATTTTTTGGTGGTCAGTTGTGGGTAGTCGTGGGCGACTTCCACCTTTTTTTTTTACTTTTTTTTTTTTTTTTTACCTTTTGTGGCATGAAGAGCCCTCAGCTGATGCGGTACCCAAGGTATTGTGCCTCCATGAGCCCCAGATGACATTTTCAGGGATTAGTAGTAGCCTTCTGAAGCTCAGTTATGACCTCCCTAAGATGGTGCAGGTGGTTGGACCAGGTCGAGGAATGTATCACTACATCATCTATGTTGGCCACAGGGTACAGGTCATTGACCCTAGGAAGGGGGTAACTGTCGAAGTCCAACACCTGGTTTAGCCGCTGGAAGTCATTGCACAGTCGGATGCTTCTGTCAGGCTTTGGCACCATGATGATGAGGGCTAGTGGACTCCTTGATGACCCCGTCACGGAGCATCCGGCTGACCTCCTCCTCGATAGCCTGACGACGGGCCTCTGCAACACGATAGGGCCACTGCCAGACCTGGTGGAGGGGTCTTGATATCGTGGTGGACCGTATGGGTCAGGCCAGGGGTGGAGGAGAAGATATCCAAAAACTGGTGCACCACCTCCAAGAGCTCCTGGCTCTGAGCTGGGGTGAGCTCGCCTCCTCAGTGGACCAAGGTACACTCTGGGGGATCTGTGGGAAGACTCTTGAAAGCAGACACTACAGGTGCCAGGTCAGTCCATTTCTTCAGCAGGTTAACATGGTAAAGCTAGGTGTCTGCTCTCTTACCTGGTTGCTGCAGGCAGTAGTTCATGGGACCCACCCTCTCAGGCACCATGTATGGGCCTTGCCAGTGGGCAAGGAACTTAGTGGAGGTGCTGGGAAGAAGGAGGAGGACCTGGTCTACTGGCTAGAATTACCGGGGTTGGGCTGGACAGTTGTAGGGGGTTGGGCTTCTTCTGCTCTTGCTGGGCAGCCTTCATGTGCTCTCTGACGATGGGTGCCACCTGGTCGATTCTTTCCTGCATCTCCTGGATATAGTTGATGGCAGTCCTCGAGGCCACCATCTGAAGAGGAGCTTTAAAGGGGTGAACCCAGTGGATGCCTGCGGAGAGGATGGCGAAGAGGACGTAGGGGAGGAGAAGGTCCCAGTTCCTCCCCTCGTCATCTACCACCCTCCTAAGCATCCTCTTCAAGGTTTGGTTGAATCTCTCTACCAGCCCGTCTGTCCGGGGATGGTAGACGGACATTCTCAGGTGCTTCACCTGCAGCAACAAACACAGATCCACCATTAGTTTAGACATAAAGGGCATACCTTGGTCAGTGAGGATGTCCTTAGGGATTCCGACCCAGCAGGAGAGGAGGAGGAGCTCTCGGGCGATGTTCCGGGAGGTGGCCTTCCGCTGGGGGACTGCCTTGGGGTATTGGGTGGCATAGTTCAGAATATACTCGTGGCCCCGGGCAGACTTTGGCAGCAGCCCTACGAGGTCCATGCCTATCCTTGCAAATGGGACACCAATAATGTGGAGAGGAATCAACGGAGCAGGAGCAGGCCAACATGGAGCAGTCCGTTGGCACTGGGGACACTGCTGGCAGAATGC
Source organism: Pangasius sanitwongsei (assembly GCA_037576675.1). Taxonomy (NCBI): domain Eukaryota; kingdom Metazoa; phylum Chordata; class Actinopteri; order Siluriformes; family Pangasiidae; genus Pangasius; species Pangasius sanitwongsei. The sequence continues at coordinate 7,877,577 of CM075003.1, read as the reverse complement.
TTTTACCTCCATATCCATTCCCGGCCAGAGGAAACGGTCACATATTTTTTCCAGGGTGTTGCAGGCCCCCAGGAGGCCACCCAGAGGGTACCCATTCCGTGTGGTTGTAGAGGAGGCTCCCACGGACTAGGAAGTAGGACACCGGCAGGCGCTGGTCTGGGTCTTGTTGGACTCCCTTGATGATCTGCACCTAGCTCCAGCAGTGCTTTAGCCGATTGTCGCCCTTTTGCTCTCTTCCAAAATCCCCCTCCCGGGCAATGTGTGAAGGCACAGAGTCAACAGGGTTAGAAGGAGGAGAGTTCTCACCTGCTGAGGTGGCCCCAGTGTCTCTGTGACTCTGGGCCAGACAGGCGCACCAGACCCACAGCTGTGTAGTCTTCGGTCTTCTTTGCCTCGGCCGCTGGTGGGGAGATTGGGTGTTAGAGAAGCCCGGCCAGTCTCGCCTGAGAAGTAGGGGCACTGGTAGCTCAGGTAACCCAAGACCTTCCTTTCTTTTGGCCAACCAGGATGGACCACTCCCAGGCTTGCCTTTGCACAAGGATCCTGGAGGCCGGAACCTCCCAGACATCTCCATGTACATGCACCCTCTTCTCCCCTGGTGGGTTGGTGAGGAGAGAAGGGCATACGAGGGTTACAGTAATTCCCGAATCCATTAGGATTTCATTGACTCGAACCTGGACCATGGGTGAGCAGGGCATGGGCGCCTTATGGACAGCACAGCCGGCGAGCCAGGGCTTCTTCGCTTTGGATGTGGTGGTGGTGTCCAGTTTGGATATGGTGGTGGTGTCCAGAAGGCGTGGGTTTCTCTGGGGGTGTCCTTTCTTTCGACGACCTCCATAGCAGTACACTGATCAGGCTGGAGCCACCTCTTGGTGATACAGAGCAGATGGTCCATTTGGCCCCTAGGATTGCTCTTGGGGTTGTAGGCCCGGAGGACATCCATTTTGGTGCTGTGGTTGGGGTCCATTCTTACTCCCGCATTCTCCACCAGTGTAGCGCTTTGCATATATGAAAGGCTGAGCATGAACCTCAAGAGAAAGGGAATTGGGGTGAACCAAGTGCTTTTCATTCACAGGTGCAGGAAGGGTAAGTGGGTGGCAGTGTGGGAGAGTGAGTCTGGTGCTGGATGTCAGGGTTGTGGTCCTCCCTGGACAGGGAGCAGTGCAGGAACGGCTGTGTGGCAGTGGTGGGACCCAAGGGGCTCTGCAGGCAGCAGGCAGACAGGCTGGGGTGCTGGCGACAATTTGAGGAATTGTCCTCCTCATCGTCTAGGGAAAAATAAACAGAGAAGAGGGTTAGTCACGAGCATAAGCCCAAGTGTGTCTGTCTTACCCTGGCCTCGGGCCCCTTTTATACTCCCCCATCATCTCCAAGATGGTAGGGAGGTTCTGCTGCCTTTATTGGTTGCCAGCCGTGCCTGAGTACCCCGCCCCTGGCAGACACGTGCTCCCGTGCTCTCCACAACACAGGTGTTGCTGAAGTGGCGCTGTCTGTTCAGCACCATGGTGGCAATAGAGTGAAGAATGCTTGCTGATTTAAGTGCACCGGCTGCCGGCCTGCCATCACAGGAACATAAAATCACCACATCTCATTACACGACTGCCCAGACCCCTTACAGATCTTAACTTTTGTAAAGCCTCAGAATGATGAGCATGGCTGCTATTCTACAGCCTGCCTGTCTTAAATGGTCTGCTCCAAACATGCTATATAAAACACCTTAGCTTTTTTGGTGTCTGCCGTGTTTCTGCTTCTCAAAAAGCCGGTCTCTTTTCAAGACGTCAACCAAACAGAGACGTTCTTACAATTTGTGGTACAATTTCAGTTGCTCTATGGGGAAGCATCAATGACATTTAATGTGCATCTCCTTACACATCTTGCTAAGTCTGTTCAATTCTGGGGTCCATTGTGGGCACACTCAGCATTTGTATTTGAAATTGTCCAAGAATTCTGTTTAGAACATCCCAAAGTAAAAAAAAAAACTCAACATGGCAAGACACAACTGTTTTGGATAGTGGCAGAGTGCAGGATATAACCGATGATATAAAAGGTGTATTCCGTTCTGCAGAGACACATGGACACATTGAATTTTTTTCTTTGTTATTTAAAACTTCGGATGACATTGATTAATAATATAATCATAACGAAAACAATTCCACTTTTCAGTTCTACTTTCAAAACAGGGAGCATAAAAAATTACAAAGTTATAATTATACACTGATCAGCCATAACATTAAAACTAAGGACAGGTGAATAACATTGATTATCTCATTATAATGGCACCTGTCAGGGGGTGGGATATATTAGGCCGCAAGTGAGCAGTCTGTTCTCGAAGTTGAAAAATGGGCAAGCATAAGGATCTAAGCAACTTTGACAAGCACCAAACTGTGATGGCTAGATGACTGAAGAACATCTCCAAAACAGCAGGTCTTGTGGTGAGTTCCCAGTATGCAGTGGATAGTACCTACCAAAAGTGGTCCAAGGAAGGACAACCGGTGAACTTGTGACTGGGTCATGGCCACCCAACGTCCAATGATGCGCATGGGGAGCAAAGCCTAGCCCGTCTGGTCCAATCCCACTGAAGAGCTACTGTAGCACAAATTGCTGAAAAAGTTAATGCTGGCTTTGATAGAAAGGTGTCAGAACACACAATGCATCACAGTTTGCTCCGTATGGGGCTTTGTAGCCAGAGACCAAAAGCATCTACAGTGGGCATGTGAGCATCAGAACTGGACCATGGAGCAATGGAAGAAGGTGGTCTCATGAATCATGTTTTCTTTTACATCATGTGGACGTCTGGGTGCGTGTGCTTCATGTACCTGGGGAAGAGATGGCACCAGGATGCACTATGGGAAGAAGGCAAGCTGGCAGAGGCAGTGTGATGCTCTGGGCAATGTTCTGCTGGGAAACCTTGGGACCTGGCATTCATGTGGATGTTACTTTGACATGTATCACCTACCTAAACATTGTTGCAGACCACATGCACCCCTTCATGACAACGGTATTCCCTAATGGCAATGGCCTCTTTCAGCAGAATAATGCACCATGCCACACTGCAAAAAGAATTCAAGGTTTTGACTTGGCCTCAAAATTCCCCAGATCTCAATCTAATAGGGCATCTGTGGGATGTGCTGGACAAACAAGTCTCAATCCATGGAGGCCCCACCTTGCAACTTACAGGACTTAAAGGATTTGTTGTTAACATCTTGGTGCCAGATACAACAGCACACCTTCAGCGGTCTGGTGGAGTCCATGCCTCCGTGCCAGATCTGTTTTGGTGGCACAAGGGGGTCCCACACAATATTAGGCAGGTGGTTTTAATGTTATGGCAATACAATATGGGTTTTATTCTTATATTGTTTTTACTTTATATCATTAATGTGTTAAATGTAGGAATACACAAGCAAAAACAGTGCTTGTCCCCACAGTGCTGCTTGCATATAGACAACTGCCCAACTCAACCCAGCAAGACCATATTGATCAACCATCTTCACCATAAAGACCATGCTGGTGAACCAGCTTCACTAGCCCCGTTTTGCTTGAGAACAGCATGACTATGCTGGTTCACCAGCTACACCAGCACTATACCACCAGTAACCAGCATAAACCAGCCTGGACCAACATGGAATTCATGCTGGTCTATGTTGGATTTTTCAGCAGGGATGATCACAAAAATACTTTATTAGTTCTTGTATGGCAAAGTAAAATGACTCTTTAAATTAACTACAGGTAGTTTCATAAAGTCTATTATCCACGTCAAATAATTTGTAGACTTGATGTGAGCTAGCTGGAACAATAGTATGACTGGAACATAGAGGAAGAATTTAACGCTAGGCTATAATTGATAAACAAATTCCACCAAACAAGGCTGATCCACTTGTCGTTGTTTGCTTAACTGGTCCTCTGGTCATTTTGAGACCATTTGAAACAAGCTTCCATCAGAATTTTGGATTGTTAAAGCTCTCATTATTGCTCTCACTATGTTATCCAAATATGTAGGACAGGACTAGCCTAACAGCTACAGATGAAGCATTGTTGACTAAATTACAATTACCTATAAAATAAAGTTGGTAAATAGAAAGGTCAGTGAAGGTGTTGGGAATCGAGTCAATCCTAAGCATCATCTTTCTGGAGTTTAACCACCCTACTGCCGTAAACATTGCTCAGTCTATTTCAGAGAAAAGCGTGATAGCTCCAAAGCCTTTTCTTCTACCATTGTTGTGATAGAACCCTCTAAAAACACAACACCAAACAGAATGATGTATGGCCTAAGGATTAAGTTTAATGTGCTAAATCACTGTAGATCAACATACCAGACAGAAAAGGTGACAATTTGACTAAAAGAGTAGTTTCTTTATGGATAGCACTAAGACATTCTTCCCTCCATTCTCCTTTAGTATGTTCTTTTCTCAAGTGGGTCACAAAGAAAAGACAAAGTTATTGGATACATAATAAGGTTGTAAGAAACTTATGACTAACTAAATATAATTTGTACTTCAGTTGCTTTTCAATTAAGGAGCATTGCATGTATCAGACCCATGTACCTTTTTTATGATTAAATCATTTCAGGGGAGTTTATTTGAGTGTGTAGACAGATTAAACTGCAGAAATTTCCACTCCCTTTCACCAAACAGAGTTTAAAATATCACTGGAAAATCTGACTTAGTAATGAACACATGACAGGCAAATGTTTTACAATATAAGAACATCTCGTGTTCAAATGTGCCAGTGCAGGCCTTGTGAAATGATGCTGGTTTTCTTATATTTCAACATTTTACCATAGGAAGAGAATGAGCATGTGTATGATTAGGACAATTTCAAAAGATTAGGATTAGTATGCAGAGGCTTTTATGATTTTTCTCATTCACTCTACCTACAACCAAGAAAGACATAAGATCTCAGTATTCGGTCTCTTGGATATTTCTCTCTCTTGTCTGATTTTATCTGTTGCCTAGCTGGAATAACGGGCATGTTCCTGTTGTGTTGCTATGAGCAGTGAGATGCAGTGAACCAAACTAATGTGCCAATCCCACTCTAAAGGGGCACGCCCAAGAAATGAGTAATATCAGACTAAGTTTAGTATCACAAGAAGTAGTATAAAACCAACCAAACTGGCCATCATTGACACAAATTTAATTTATTCAGCTTCTTGGGCTTTCTAGAAATCACATTCATACAGGTTCACAGACAAAACAAAGGAAAATTTAAATACAAAAAGTAGCACAGTTCTTCAGAGTTCGCGATATATGAATAAATGTTTGATATATCCAGTAGATCCCAACCAGCTTCACTGGATTCCATGGATACATATTACATATTAAAAGATAAAGGTACAAGAGATAAAAGGTACCTCCTGAGTGTCAAGGAAAGCTTTTTTGCTGAGAGTGCACTATGAGTAATTTACACTCGAAAATAAGGGTAATGAAGAACTCTTCTATGAATTAATTTGATGTGGCTCATTTCTCAAAATGGTTCACATTCCATCAGAACAATAATTTGTCACGAAATTTAGACAAATTTATCACGTCAGAAGACAGCTCCACATTAGGCATGTGGTTTTGGCATCCTCTAGTGGTGAACAATTACAGGCCATTTCAGTATTATTTTATTGTAATATTTTTATTGGTCTGGTTTAATGATTTGAAATACATTTGTATTCCAGTGTGGTTCATGTTTTTGATCTGGTTCACAGTCCATTTTCTTAGAAGACCACCAGTACAGCACCCTTAGGAGAAGCAGAAACAGATTTGTTTTTGTCATAGCAGTTTAATGTACTCATTATTGTTGGTAAATTCTCACTTATAAAAATAATTATTATACATGAATACAACACATGATTACCAACACTAATAGGTGCATATATAGAGAAAGTTATTTGACAAATCAGGTGTGACATCTTCAAACTCTATGCTGCTGCCTCGCTTACTTTTTTCCTGACTAGGGATTTAAATCTTTAATGAGAAGGCAACACAGGACAAAGTAATAATAACTAAGGATAATAAGTAATAATAACTAAGGGTTACATTTAAGTGTCCATATCCATTACATGAATTAGATGCACACTGAAACATCTCACTGTATACAAGGGGACTTTCATTTTAATAGTATATAGGTAGATATTTTATTAGTACAACCAAACCATACAACCAGTTTTAAATATATAAGTATCTCAGTGTATTTTAAAGACCCTTCACCCCAGTATATGCATTTACAGAATTCCATGTTCAAATTATCATTAATTGTGCTATTTATGTATGTTATGTATGTGTGCATGCAACACATTCAACAGAAGATATTAAATTACATATAACACTGCTTAATTATCTGGTTATGGAAAGTTCTAAAATATTAAAAATTGAGGGTTTGTTCCTTAAAAAGTAGACAATTTTCTTCAAAATGTCAGTTTCAGTTTTAACCTTCTTCAACATACATGAGCTCACAGACACGATTGGCTAGTACCACTTTGATTCACAGGGGAAAGCGTGTATGCCATCCCTCCCACCCAGAGATCATTGGCAATTTTGCTCTTTTGGACTCTCAGCCAGTGGGTATCATAAGGATTTGAACTCACTTTTCTATTCCACCACATGGAAACCAGCATTTTTTAAAAACAACTAAAACCTAATGAGCAAGCTGGGGCAACAGTGGCAAGAAAAAGCATCCTGAAAAAACATTATAAAGAAATTTTGAGTGAAACCAGGACAGAAACCAAAGGGACTTGCGTGTCATCTGGTTGAAAAAGAGTAATGGGTTAAAAGTGAGATTAACTTTGTGAATCAGCTCTAACATCATAAAGAACTCTGAGATATGGCATGGGCTGGTGTGGGACATCTATCAGAATATTGTGAGGGGAAAACTGTTTATGATATACATAATGAATAAATACAGTAATAAATAATAAATACAAGAATGCACTAAATGCCAAATGAATGATCCAGAAAAGATTTGAAATTGATGCAGGGATTAGCAGTTAAGATAATATGCATCTAATTATAAATCAGAACATAGCAAGAATTGAAAAGGAAGGTGATGACTGCCTATAAGTTTGCACTTTGGGATAACTATTTCAGATTTCCTTTTCTTAGCACACTGTCACCCTACTGTACACATTGTTCAAATCTGACAAACACACTGACAAATCTGAACTTAGCATTACCCTAGAGTGAGGAAGAGCAGCAATAGCAGTGATGTCAGACAGATGGTGAGGAGGTCTGGACTAGGCAGCTTCAGCAGTGAAAATGGAGGTATAGAGGCCAAAAGTAGAAACTGTCCAGCAGGTAGAAGAGCCTTATCAAACACATCCTGCAGCTCTGCATGACCAACTACCTCATTAGGAACAACTGGGAGAGAAAGAGAAGACAAGAGTTAGATATGAGCTGGAATAAATATTCATTTGGAATAAATGTTCTTCATTCATTGAAAGTTTATGTGGTCACTCATTCACATAGCAATCCATAGAAACAACTGAACTGTGTTGGACATAACAGCTGAGTTTATTTATTAGATTAGATTTATTAATAAAGCAAACTTGCAATCCTAGTTAACCATGAGTTTTGTAGTATTACTTTTCCTATACCATGTAATAAATAGCTTAATTTTTTGTGATAATAGTAACAGACACTACTCTGCAGTACACATTACAGATTTGATTACACACATATTCTACTTTGTCACACATTTAGTTTCAAGTTTACAAATCTCCTGCTAACAATGCAACACCCTATGCCATCAGGTCCTTAGTTTACTATCTGATATTCATGTGTTCAAACTTAATTATGTTGAAACTTGTGCTACTGAACAAAGAATGAGAGAGCTGCAAGTGAATAAGAGTCATGAGTAATATGCAAACTACCCAAACTCACTCTCAAACTCATATTTAGATATCCTAAATCCTTGTTTTAGTGTGTTGATTAAAAAAAAATAATGTTTGTTGCTTAAAAATAAATCATTCACAGATTGCACATCAAGATCAGATTAAGTTTGCTTCAACCCACAAGTGAAACAGACACTGGGAATGTTCAAATATTCAAACCTGTAAGATGATAGTAGATGCGGACCAGTGATCGCTCCTGAGAAAAGATCTCGCACTGATATGTGCCTGAGTGCTCCAGTCGGGCCGATGGTATGGAGAAGAGCTTATCCATGCCAACTGTCACCTCCTTAAACTGATCCAGCAACAGTGTCCTGATCTTAAAGGTAGTTGGTAGTCACATGATGAAGGTTTTTATACGGATATTTAAAAATTTGTACCCTCCTATTTGACTTGGTTAGTCTTGACTTTCTGACACGTGGATTGATGGGATTATGTGCATTAAGAACTGACAGTTGAAACAGTGGTTTATAAATTGTAAATAGTATATTTGAAAATAATATACTGTAACTTTCCTTACCTCTGCATACCTCCAAACTATCTGTATGTCACTTGGCAAAACAAATGGCACATGACACCACATCTGAGTTCTGTTGTTTTCCTCCACAGTGATTTCCTGCACTATCAAGAAAAACATAGACAAAAACATTACACATATAGTACATACTCTAGGCAGGGCTTCTTAACTTGTCACATTGCAACAAGGCTTCCCTCAAATTAAAAAGAATTAAAAGGAGTTAAAAGGGCCAACTTGGTCTGCATACCTTTCCTGTAATTATAATATTTAAGCAGAGACTCTAGGGAGAGTGGTAAAGAGGATGATTTGCCTCAAAGTAATTGTAACTGTGCTGGCTGGAAATGAACACCATAGTGCAAGGGGCCTATTACCTCACATCATGGAGTTAAGGGCTTAAAGGCTACATGCAAATTTTATCTGTGAAATTGAGCCAAGGCCAAGGAATAACTCTTAAGAATATTGTAGGGATTTAAAAGCTACAATTGGATAATTGCATGGCTATGTAATTGTGGTTTTCAGGAAAGGCAGCATGGTATATGCACAAAACATGAAGGAAATTTGTGCATATATAAAAGAGAGTTAATTCACTTTCGAGAGACTTTCCAGTACAATTCTTTCATCAAATCATTTGCACAGAGACCTTGAGTCATCTCAGAGTTAATACGATTCACACTTGTGCATACAGCCTACCCAAAATGAGACAATGCTTAATCCAGAAAGAATCATCAGAGAATAATTCACAGTTTGTTATAAGGGTAAGTTAAGGGTAAATGACATGGGTAGTCCCAGTATGTGTAACATTACAACAGTAATTAACCACCAGCTACTGTTTTGCCTGCTGGCTGGCCTCTTAAAATTTAAATACACTTCAGTGTTAAAATTGCATAATAAAAGTGATATCCTCTTTGATCAAATATAATATAATATAATATAATATAATATAATATAATATAATATAATATAATATAATATAATATAATATAAT
>CM075003.1:7840042-7853239 GCA_037576675.1 Pangasius sanitwongsei | reverse complement strand
TATATATATATATATATATATATATATATATATATATATATATATATATATATATATATATATATATATATATAGCACATTTATATTAAGTCAGACAAAGTGTAGACAAAAAGACAAAAAGAATACGAGTAGTCTATAAGTAAATGGCAAATTTCTGCCAAATTACTTTACTTATTTGCCAAAGCCCAGAAGTCATGGGAAGGCACCCATCAACGCATCACCATGCATGGGAAGGCTTGCGTGTCTATTTCCATAAATATTAGTCATATACTTGTAACTGAGATGAAGCCAAGATATATTCAGGATTTTAAAATACATACAACAGCTCTACTGCAATCACATGAAAACACTATCTTGATCAATTGGCAATCCATTATTTAATTAAAAAGTAGTTTCAGATGAAGAAATGTGTTTCATATGGCCAAAAGGAGCAACATGTTACAAAGCACACCTGGAGTCTCAGAGGCAGGAGAGACAAATGAACAGATGAAACATGAAGGCCAGTTCCTGAAACAGAACAGAAACAGAGAATGTTTATTCACTAATGTTGCATGTATGTCTAGAAGAACATTAACAAAAGGCCTGGTACATTAATCTTATAATGAAAAATATTGTTTTTCAGTAAATCAGCTATAAGTTAATAACATTACATGCATTGCACCACTGCAGCAGTACTCCAAATATTAATCTGTGTGGGGAAATAACCATAATTTTTGTATTCATTAACAATATAATATAACATATGGAATTAAGCAATGACCAGGTGTTAAAATACCTTGAAAATTATTGAATTTTTTTAAAACAATATTCCTGGTGAAGCTTTGCACAGTCTGGGCAACTTTTCTATCAGCTTCACGAGGCCACTACCTTTTGGAGGCTTTTCTTAAAAGTCCCCAAATAGGCTGCATACTAGTTGGCTGCTTATCTTAAATTGTAAATTACTACTAGTTTGGGGTAGACAAATTTTATTTAAAACTGGCAAAAACTATTTGTACTAAATAAAGGCCAGGAGTGTCTCATGACAACATATTGACTTATGCTATAGGCTACTATCTTCTGATTTTTTAGAGTAACCCTGTAATAGGCAGACTGTAGGAATTCTATTGGATCTGTCATGTCATGCCAAAACCGGCAGCAAATTCCATCTCCCAGAACATACTGCGGCCCACAAATATGGCCACCAAGGATTACAACACTCAACAGTCTCAATTAAGGTCACGTCCACAGTCACCAGATTACTGATCACACACAGCTCAATTGCCACTCACATATATAAGCATAATCCGTACACTCACTGTTTGTGAAGTATCCTCTCAGCTCTGCGTTTTTCCATCTGATGTTCCAAGCCATTGTTTCAGTGTTCTCTTTCATGGTTTTTAATTTGGTCTGTTTTCCTGGTTTCATGATTTTTGCCTTTGCGTCTGATATCCTGTTGGTGAATCGCCTGTCCTACTGCCTGTCCTTGACCAAGTTTAAGCCAAGTGTTTTTCAGATTTGTTTGTTGTTTGCCAACTTCAATAAAAGCATTACCCGCAACTGCAGCCGTCTTTGCCGCATGACTTCACCTGTAGCATGGAGGAAGCAGGAATGCTAGATTGGCAACAAACGCTAGTGGTGCAAGGCCACATAGTCGGGGGCAACAACAGCAGATAGCCATGCTAAGCACCAAGTTCACACAACAATCCAACACACAGACACCACCATGAGCTGTAACAGGTGCACCATCACCTTCAGCTCCCCCTCTCATTGCACCCCCTGATAAGTGTACCATTATCCCTGGTGTTTTTGCTTCAGTGCTCCCTGTACTTCTCCAAGCAGGAAAGACTGTCCGCACAATGCAAGTTGTCTCAACCCATTAATTTGCTTACAGACTAAGCCTTAACCTGGGCAAGTGCTGTTTGGTCACAGAGTGGAGAGTACATCTCATCCTATGACCGTTTCATCGAGTTATTCCATCATGTGTTTGATCATGCACCTGAAGGCACAGAAATCAGAGAATAGCTCCTGTCTGTGGTCCATGGTAACCGCAGTGCCGCTGAGTACGCTCTTGAGTTCAGTTCATTCACCAGAACATTTGCAGAACGAGTAGAACGGGTAGAATGAGCATGCGCTCAAGGCCTAGATCCTGTGATACTAAACTTGCATATCATGATGAACAGAAATCCCTGCATTCACTCATCAACCCCTCCATCCACCTAGACCAGCTACTTCATAACCATCAGGTTCCCAAGCTAGCAGGAAGAGATTTCCCTGACATCAGTCCCACTGAAAGCATGCAGACTGGCCAAGCCAAGTTCACAGCTATGGCATGCAAATGGTGCAAAAGATCTGGACTCTGTTTCTATTGTGGAGACACTCAGCACCGAATTTCACAATGCTTATCATGGCCATGTTCATCACAACCAGCAAAGGAGCAGGCCATCCTCAACCAACACCTGCTTTTGATGAGTCCATCTAAATACTTATCTCCTCATGCATTTTCCATTCCTGTTCAGATAAGCCTCTCAGAAGGTCTCTCTACCTTTTTGACACTGATCGACTCTGGCAGGGCTGGAAACTTAATTTACCAAACCCTCGTAGAAAAGCTCAACCTCAGTGTTCAAATTCTGCAAACCCTCTTCATGCCCAAGCCCTGGAGCCATAGGAGAAGGATCCATAACTCATTGTACCAACCCACTCCAACTTCCAGTCAGTGCCTTACATCATGACATCATCTCCTTCCTCGTAACCGTCATATCCAATTATCCCATAGTCCACGGCTTCTCTTGGATGCAGCCACATAATTCCCATATCTTCTGGTCCAAGAGAGAAATCATTAGCAGGTCTCCACAATGCCTAGACACCTGTCTCCATATACCAGCAGTTATGACTGCCTCAACATCCAATGAGAGCCCTGCCTCCTCCTGCAAAATGTTATTCCCCCTGAATATCAAGAATATGTTCAGGTGTTTAGCAAAGTCAAAGCCAGTGGTCTGCCTCCCCATCATCCCTATGATTGTGCCATTGACCTCATGCCTGGAACCATGCCCCCTCAAAACCGCATGTACCCTTTTTCTGGCACAGAAAACCAAGCAATGCAGGAGTATATCAATGAAGCCCATGCGCAGGGCTACATTCGACTCTCCACTTCATCTGCATCAGCTGAATACATCTTACGGCATATCTCTTGCACACCCTCTGTCTTTCAGTGCCTGATAATTTACTCAGAGCAATGGTAAGATCAGTCTCAACCTCAGTTATAAGCCAAATTGAAAACCTGTTGTATAAATTGAAATGTAGAGTACATACCTAAAATTATATTATTTAGTTTATTTATCATTGGTAACTGCTTTATTCTGGTCAGGGTTGCAGTGGATCCAGAGCCTGTCCTAGTAACACTTATCACAAGGTGGGAAAATTCTTCCTGGATGGGATGCCAGTCCATCAATAGGGTACCATGCACACACATTCATTTACACTTAGGGGCAATTTAGCATAGTTAGGCTGCCAAGCTGCTTGTTTTTGGATAGTGAAAGCACACTGGAGAACCCAAAGAATACCCATGCAAACATGGGGAGAACAGGCAGAACTCGTACCCATGCTCAGGATTGATGCTACTCACTGCACCATTGTGCCGTCCCCTTGAAAATATATAGAAGCTTAAAATGTAGGTTATGTTTCTCTATCACTATCTCCAACCTTGTTACACATTACAGGAAGACCTCAGTGCTGTTTTTCTCTACAAAGGATGGTCCACTACATATTGATTCTGTGTGTGTCAAAAGTTTGGCTTTGTAGAAAAAAAACGCACTTTTTATGAAAGAACACCTTATGCGAAAATATTATTACATTACTACATACACATTATTACATTACTGCCTGTGGTGCTTAAGTGCTGCTCAGCAGGTGCTCAGACAGGCAGGTTCCCAGCCGCACAACCTGGGGTCTGTCCGACAGGTAGTCTGTGATCCAGGAGATTATGGACATGTTCACCTGCTTTATTCTGATCTTCTCTCTCAGCAGGACAGGTTCAAAGAAAGTGATTCTCACTGTGGTGTTGTTGTAGTCCAGATGGGAGTGGGCCTTTTGCAGTAGATATATGACTGCATCGTCCATGCCTACCTGTGGCTAGTAAGCAAACTGCAGGGGATCCAGAAAAGAGCTGACCTGAGGTCTGAGATGGAACAGCACTAGTCTCTCCAGGACCTCCATGACATGTGATGTGAGGGCTACTGGTCTATAATTATTCAGAGAGGAGCTGTCTTCTTTGGAGCACAAACCTGGCAGGATGTTTTCCTCAGTTCTGGCACCTTCTTCTGTTGAAGGCTGAAGAGGTGCTGGAGGATCCCACACAGCTGGTTGGCACAAACCTTCAGTACCACTGTCACTGCCAGAAAGCAAGAGCGACACTTTGTACTGAACAGGAGAATGTGTGGGTTACTTAAAAGGATTATCGTGTTTGGGAACAGGTGTGCATGATTAGTAATCAGGAGACTGGGAACAATGATGTGGTCATGTGAAGAATCAGGTGACACGTTCTATAGTTTGTAACTATGTTTTCAAGTGATGTGACATTTAAATGGCTTTGCTTTTATAGATGATGTGCTGTATACATTTTCCTATCATATACAACGTAAAAATCGCACATGCATATTTAAGTATATACAAGCTTCAGGTCCTATTCAGTGGTATGTAATTCATATTTCATGCCAGTGTCTGCCAGGTCTCTGTGTTTCTCCACAGTGTAAATCCTTCACCACAGCCACAAATTCACACAAGTGATATGAAAGGGTTCAGAAATGGGCCACTGTCAATTACACATAAGCATGACACCCAGATCAAACATGACTTCAGTACAGTGAGTAATTGTTTTGGGTAAACAAAAAAAGACAAATGTTACAGGCTTAACTGATTAAGGCAAAGCTCACACACTGAAGTATAGGCAATCACAAAGTGCCATTAGCTGTTGTTTAAGGTCAGTCACAGTCTGTGAGAATATAGCTAGCACTAATCTGATCTGAGCTATCACTGCATATCACCCACAGCCCTCAGAGGACAGGAGGATGAGTTCTGCCCTTTGCTGTAAATAAGATTCATTTCAAAGGCTACTTGTGCATTCACTGTGGTGGAATCAGCCCTTCTTGTAGATTAACTCTCTTTTGTTCGGCATAGTTATGGCTGCTTGGCCTAATTTAGGCCTTTCAACTAGCATGTATGAAAAGCACATACATTAAAAGAATATAGTTGATCAGTTTCTGAAACATTGTATGCTATGCAGTTAGAGTCCACTACCAAGAACTGCTTCTAATACAATCTTGTGATACATTTTCTAATAATATAATGTACTAAAAGCATTAGCAATGATGTCACATAACCACATTAATTGAGTGAAGCATGACCTGACTCAGGGAGATGTTGATATCTTGTTACATAACTAACTGACAGACATAAGTTAAAAAAAAAAACACACACAAAGAGGGCAAGTCAGATGTGGTCTTTCAAGCCAGTCTCTAGCTACTGCATTTGTAGTGTTTGTGCAATTACCATGGACAAGACGTCCAAGGTTAATAAAGATACAACCACAATTAAGTTAGGATCATACTACTTATAATGTTACCATTGATAAGTACACAAATATTTGGAAAAAAAAAAAAAAGAGCAAATGATGCATGGACATTTAGATAGATTACGATTTTAAACAAGGGTTTATCAATTTGTATTAGTGAATATGTACTATTAACTATTATACAGTTATATAGCATTTTGATAAAAATAGTGGATTCACACTTTTGAGGCTGTTGTATAAAGATGGGGTTTTGTGTCTGACGTATTCAAAGTTTCTCTATGAGTGTGTATGTGTGCTTGTTGGTGTTTGGATGTTACATTAGCCTCTGCATGCAAGGTGGTTGCATAGAGGAACCTTTTAGAGGAACGGACTTTAGTGAGAAATATTCAGCCCCTTCCCCCACCTGCCCTTATACCTCCTTTCGATTGGCCCCACATGGGTAATGCCTGGCTGACCACAGCACTCCTTAAAGGGGTCAAAGGTCAGGCAAAACAGTCTGGTGTCATGGCAACCTGGCTGCCACCAACCAGACTAATTGAAAGGGGGGCTCAGGATAGGTCGATCAAACAAGGCTCAAAACCACTTGCAGGCTTTCAAGTGGGACAGGAAAACAATACATACAGGTCCTGTTCAAATAAAGTCAGTAAGCAGCAAACCATAAAAGAATTTTGGCTATACTGTAATTTCTGCCTTGCATTTGTGTATCTTTATTTCTAGCATACATTCTTTATATATTATATATTTTATTTATGTATGAGACCTTTAGCTACAATTCTGAAAGTCTCTTTGGCCACAAAGTTATTTCAAAATTTTATATTCTATGTTGATAGTATATATGTAAGTGTGTAATAGAATCAGAGTCAAATATACAAAACCTTTCAGAAAATTACAAGAGTCCAGAAATTATATACTAAGATACAAGAAGTCTTATTAGATTGAATAGCTGAGTTATTAGTAAATGTAATACTGTTTGAGTGATACTTTGTGTAGAGATATACTGTGTATGTGTGCATGCATGTGAGAGACTTTTAAAAAAAAATTTATTGATATAAAAAAAACACACATAAGTTAGTAAAAGCATTTCATCATAAGAAAAAAGTAAAAGAAAAAAACAACATGTAAGAGAGAGAGAGAGAGAGAGAGACTGTTCTTTTTTGTGTGCAGTCAGTGTGGAAACGGTGGTTTAGTGGATAAATGAAAGATAAATGCATTTAGATCAATAACATACTCAAGAGATATGTGTGAGTGTGAGACAGAATGAGTGAGTGTGTGTGTGAGAGAGAGAGAGACAGAGAGAGCATTTTAACATCAAAAGCATATGTTTTTACAGTCATACAGTCTGGGCACTATGAGAAAGAGAGAGAGAGAGAGAGAGAGAGAGAAAGAAAGAAAAAAAGAAAGAAAGAAAGAAAGAAAGAAAGAAAGAAAGAGATTCAGAAAGACTGATTCCAGTATTGTTATTGACTTTCTGGTATGGGGTGGCTCAGATCTTGAATTATTGAATTAATTCTTGAATGTTTGTGTGTGTGTGTGTGTGTGTGTTACACTGAGCCTCTAACTGGGACAAAACTGGGGGAAGCTGGGGGCTTACTGGGATGGTAAGCGGCAGCGGGCGAGGGAGGAAGAACCAGAAACCAGAAATCTGTTGGAGGAGAGAGGGAGTAGAAAAATCACGCTCTCTACACCTTGACATTTGACCTTTGACCTCTTGCTTTTGACCTTTTGCACTCTCTGAGAGAGCAGATAGGCTTCAGTTTAGAACATCATTTCAAACTTTGCTGAATGACCATGACCATATCAACTTCTCACTGGCTCACCATCTATGCCCTCTAAAAGTCTCAATTTCAAGCATGCTGATAAAAAGTAACAGGTATAACACACCCATGCATGCACACAACCATTTGCTATTCTGCTTCTTTAATGTGTACAATGTTTAAAGTGTGTCCTAACCAGTGGATATGTGAATTTATTAATTTTGTTTGTGGTTGTGATATTCCAAGGTTTCAGAAATTCACAGGACACTGTGCTCATCATTAGCAATCATTATTGATCATTTTACTATTATATATAGTTTGGCATGAAATATAGACTGGTTGCTTGGAAACAACATTATCTTTTATAAGTGTTTGTGTTTGTGATATTTCCTCTGATTCAGAAGGATTTTTGTTCTGCAAGGTGCACTAAATACACTCTTAATCCTTAAGTAGAATACTTTTGAACTGGCTTATGTAACTATTTAGGGAGGATTCAGCAGTTAATGATTATTTAAACCAGATATTAAAAAGTAGCCACTTTTAAATCATTTCTGACCTTGTGATGAGAATTTTTCACAGCACCACCTATCATATTTTCTGCTTTTGCCAGTTTCTCACTGATCTTGACTTCTTCTCCCACTCTGCTCATATTTTAAACATTCTCTCAGAACAGTTTGGTGACTAATTAGTTTTATAGATAGTTGCTTGATAACAAGTAATGTTGAATGCTGAACAGCAGACTTAGTGATATAGCTTATTTCTTTCTTCTGAAGTTTTAGATTATATTTGCCCATGGAAGCTTTAATGGCAAGCCTTTGGCCCATCAGAAATATCAAACACAAATATACTCAAAATTGACTGCAACAAGCATCAGTACACACCATGGCTTTTGTTATACAGGCACACTAGCTAAAATGTAGACTAGTTGCTGGAACAAAGACCATCAACTTTTTATAGGAAATAGGAACAAGAATGCCACCAACAGTGCCAGTTCTGTATGCATATAGAGATTTTCTTTGTGTTGTATGTTATTGTCACTACTGTTTAAGTATTATTGAAGAATGGTGTAACCCTCTTGTCTTTATTTTCATGCCAACTTTGTTGTTTCCTGTCTTAATAATAAAAGGCACTCTAATTATGAATGCAATATTAAAGTAACTGCAATAATACTATAAAAGTAGAGGCTAGGATAGGGAATGCAACATGTGATATGTTTGCACATAGTGTTCATTAAAAAAGTTTAAAAGTAGTACTATTGGCCTGGTCTACACATTTAACTCAATGCCTACATGGTAGCTAGCTAGCCTTCCTCTATTACAAGACATAACAAACCTGAGCATAATTTGTCAGGTAATGGTGGAGTATTGTTAGGTATAGGTGCAGGCCAATTTTTTTAACATTTGCATGCTTTTGCTATTTTCATAGTCATAAATTAATGTACTGTGGTAAAGGAGGTGAAGTGGCACAAAATGGAGTTTAAAATCAACCAAGGCACTGC
Organism: Pangasius sanitwongsei; assembly: GCA_037576675.1. Classification (NCBI taxonomy): domain Eukaryota; kingdom Metazoa; phylum Chordata; class Actinopteri; order Siluriformes; family Pangasiidae; genus Pangasius; species Pangasius sanitwongsei. Next base: position 7,844,442 of record CM075003.1, on the reverse strand, counting down.
GATTTTCAAACCTGTTTTGGCTCAATAATGCGCCTATGCTACCAGCTCTCTAGAGTGCCTCTTAGCGCAGACACAGGGATAAGAGGGTTTTTCCTTTCGTAAAACACAGTCCTAAAAGTCTTGTCCCACTTCTAACATTTATTTTTACCCAGCATTTAGTTTACCCAGCATTTAAATCTTGGCCAGCTATAAGTAACGCATAAACTCCACAGAAATCCAATAAACATAACATCATTCTTTTTGACCAATTTATTGATTTATTACCAATTTATTCAACCATAATACTCAGCAGTATCAGTGGTGTTAGGATATCAAATCATTCTCAGTCATTTTTTGCACGACCTTCAGTTGATGCATTACATTTTGGAATGCTTTTAAAAGATGATCTCAAAATCATTAAACGTACAATAACTCTAGATACTTCTATGTAAATAAAACTGTAAACATGTAAGTGTGAAATTGTTTTTCGCTGTTGGAGCCTGTGTGAAGCTCAATTCAATTTTATTTGTATAGCGCTTTTAACAATGGACATTGTCACAAAGCAGCTTTACAGAAATAAATACAATCAAATTAAATTGAATCGAAATAAATTGTAAATATGTGAATTTGTCCGTAATGAGCAAGCCTGAGGTGACATTGGCAAGGAAAAACTCCCTAAGACAATATGAGGAGGAAACCTTGAGAGGAACCAGACTCAAAAGGGAACCCATCCTCATCTGGGTGATAACGGGTAGTGCAATTATAAATAAATCCCATCTATAACTGTGCACTACATGGACAAATAGTGCAATTGTGCAACCAGTAAATTCATTACATTTTTCACATGAAGTCCAGTTTGTTGAACCTATCCACTTTTCACTGATGGAGACCTGAGCGCAAAACTGCTCATGGCAACCGCACCATACACCCACCACAGCAATTGCAGTCCCAAACCATCACAGTACAACTCCCCATATGAGATCCCCAAGTTGTCTCCATGGCCCCCAAGTGGCACCATTCCCAACAATCCAAATGATCTTCAGGCCGTCCATGAAGCTGATTAAACATCAGTCATAAAACAGACAGAGTCAGGTGTTTAACTAGGCAAGGCTAAGGCAAAAACGTAAAGCACAAAACATGATCTATAACCGGGCAGACTATGGCAATACAAAGGCTTGGTAAAGAACTGGAGGGAATCACAGAGTGTATACTTCTCAAGGTGATTGTGGATTGAGAGTCCTTATATACTGCAGTCTGTAATTGTGAACAGGTCTGTGTAATTAGTAAGATGGTGAACTTGAATGCAACAGTCTCTGTTGGTGCTCGGTGTTGTAGTCCACAGCGGCCATGTTTGTACTCTGGGTAATATAGTAGATATACAGGTATGCAGGCTGGCCTTCAATGTCCAGGGGGGATGGAGGGACAGCAGGTGGAATGTCAGTGGCTAGGGGTCTGGGTATGACAGGTTTCAGGCAGGAAACATGGAATGAAGGGGCGTTGAGGCAGGTCCAGTTTTTAGGTAACCTCAATGATATGTTGTAAGATCTTTAACGGTGCCGCTTTATCTGGGGCTTACTTTCTTGCAAGCTTGGGTTTGCCTTTTGTGGCAAGCCAGACTCCTGTCTGATCCTCATTTGGTTATCCTTATTTGACCTGGCCACTTGTTCACTTCTCTGGAACCATTCATCCACTGCTGGTGAATCGGTTGGGTTAGCATTCCAAGGAAACAGAGGAGGCTGGTATCCAAGCACTGGAAAGGTTTAGGTGTGTGGCTGTGTGGCACAGAATGTTCTCAGGAAGCGGACGATTTCCTGATTGGCCCTCTCCACCTCCATTAGTTTGCAGATAGTAACTTGAGGTTAAGCAGACGTCACTCCCAGTTTGTCCATAAAGCTGGACCAAATTCTAGAGGTAAACTGAGTGCCTCAGTTCCTGACAATGTCCTCTGAAATCCCAAAATATCTGAACCCATGGTTGAACAGGAGCTTAGCTGTGGCGAAGGCTGTGGGCAAGCCGGGCAATGGAATGAGGCATATCAATTTTGAGAATCTGTTGATAATGACCAGGATGGTGGGGCCCTGGGATTCCAGGAGGTCAGCGCCACTCTTCGAGGGCCTTTACTACCAGTAGCTCTTGGTTATCATAGTTTTGTTCTGCTGGGGATAGTTTTCCGGAGAAGTAAGCCAATGGGTGCAGTTTGGGTTTTTCTCCAAATGACTGGAACAGAATGGCTGCCATGCCCATTTCTGACACATCCACTTCCACCACAAAGGGCCACCATGGGTCAGGATGTCTGATAATAGGCGCTGTGGTGAATGCTGTTTTCAGTTGGTTGAGGGCCTCCTTGGCGGCTGAGTTCCAGGCCAGGCACTTCGCCCCCTTCTTGAGGAGTGAGGTCAGGGGGTGAGCAATGGAGCTGAAACCCCGAATGAAGCACCAATAAAAGTTTGCAAACCCAAGGAATCTCTGCAGGTCTTTGACAGTCTTGCACATGGGCCATTCAGTGACAGTGGAGAGTTTGATCTGGTCCATAGAAAGTCCATCTGGGCTAATGATATAGCCCAGAAATGAGATGGTGCACCTGTGAAACTCCACTTCTCCCCTTTGACAAACAGTTGAGGGGCACAAGATAGCCCAAACTGCATGACACAATACTCATAGTGGCCACAGGTGGTGCTAAAAACAGTCTTCCACTCATCTCCCTCCCAGATGTGCACCAGATTATATGCACTGAGAAGGTCCAGCTTTGTGAATATCTGGGCAGGACAGAGTTGTTTGAGGGCTGCCGGGACCAGGGGTAAGGGATATCAGTACTTCATTGTGACTTGGTCCACAATAGTCAGCGCAAAGGCCTGATACTCCCTCCTTTTTTCTCAACAAAGAAAAAAACAGGTGAGGCTGGTGAGGTAGAAGGTCAGATGTATCCTTGTTGTAATTTCTCCATGGCTTTCTGTTCTTCAATGGAGAACGGGAAGATCCTATTGCAGGGAGGAGTGGTTCCGGGCAGTGTCTCAATCGCACATTCATATGTGCAGTGAAGAGTTAAAAAACCCTGGCTTTGGCCTTACTGAATACTTCTCGGAGGGCCTGGTACTCAGAGGGAATATCTATGGGTGAATGATGTTCTGGGCTTTCCACAGCTTAGGTGTTAGGAGGCAGTGATGGTAACAATCAGCTGAGCAGTGGGTGATTTATTTGTCCATCCAAGATGTTTGGGAGTTGTGAAGCTGCATCCAGGGAAACCACAGGATGATAGGATGCTTGGATGTGATGGTCACAAAGAACAAAATTTGCTCCTGATGGAGCACGCTGACTTGGAGAAGGATAGGCTATATACAGTGGTTGATTGAGCCTCCCTCGATGGGCCCTCCATCAATGGCATGGATATTCATAGGACGTGATAATGGCTGGGTCAGGATATTCGGATGGGTCACTGTGTCCGGGTCGATTAGTTTCCCACTGACCCAGAGTCGATTAGCACTGTTAAAACAGAAACCACACCTGAATGTTGTACTGAAACCTGAAGCAAACCTGAAGTGAGATAAAGACTGGAATGAACTCATCGTTTCGAAGCAGTGGTTGGAGCTCCCACCAGAGGGCAGACCTAGCATGTAGCAAGCATAGCCCAATAAGATGGTCAGGGCTACCGCAGTAGAAGCAGTGGTGCTCATGACATTGTTCCTTCCTCTCTCCCTTGCTGAGCTTGGTGAGCCCCAGTTGCATGGATTCAATAGGGGTGTTCACATGCAGAGAGCCCCCAGTCTCCTGGAGAGGGCGACGGCTGTGAAGCAGGTGGTCCAGACGAATGGCGAGGTCGATCAGGGAGTCTAGGGCGAGCAGCTCACAGTGGCATGCCATCTCCGTAAGTATGTCCGGGTTTTGACCTCAGTGAAATGCGTTTTTCAGGGATGCATCATTCCATCCTCTACCGACATGGTTAAAAGCTGCTCTCTCACCTCCTTCCCCTCAGGTGAGTGATCAAACATACGGCGAAATAGTTCTGTGAACCGTTCATAAAAGGATGTGGGTTAGCCCCCTTGCTCCCACACCGTCATGGTCCAGCGCTCTGCTGGTGAGCAGATTCATGAAGCACAAGATATTATTCGGCTCTAGTAGAAGGAATTCATTACAGAGGGATGCGTCACCTGTGAACTTGTCTGGCGCTGGCATCAGCGTACTGAGGTGGGAGTGTGGAGTGACACTGTGAAGGCAAGGGTTTGTGAGAGGGGGTTGACTTTAGCATCAAGGCTGGCTAGACGCTGTCCATGTGTCCTGCATGCCACCAATCCAGCTCTCCTGCTGCATCCATATTATCAGCAAAGTAATCTGTCATATAATTGGTGGCAAGTTCAAGAGTTCAAGAGGAGTTTATTGTCATTTCAGCCATATACAAGTACATAGTGAAACGAAACAACGTTTCT
>CM075003.1:7825241-7839942 GCA_037576675.1 Pangasius sanitwongsei | reverse complement strand
AGCTGTCCTCACTATCCGCTGCAGGGTCTTGCGATCCGAAACGGTGCAATTCCCAAACCAGGCAGTGATGCAGCTGCACAGGATGCTCTCGATAGAAACGGATGCAGATGCAGTTCAACGCCTTTTTACTAACAGGCAGGCACACAATTCCAAAACTTTGGGCAAGATCAAGGTCGATAAACAGGCATAGGTCAGGCATGTGTTTTTTTTCTTTTTCCTGCATTTTAATATGCCGGAATGGGTGAGCTGCCCAATCACAGAATTTTGTGAGAGTATAAAAGGGGACTTTTAAGGCACCGTTGTGTGTCGGAGCACCGCTTGTGCGTCGCTACCTGAGACCTGCCCATTCCGGTTTTTCCCCTTTTCATTCTCCAGGTACTTGTTGTTTGGCTAACTAGTTAGCATTGAGATGCGTGCTTTAGGTAATTAGTTTTCTCGGATGTTAGTTTTATGGACAATCATCGTGTTAGTTGGTGGTTGCCTTCCTCCATCTCCCTTTCGCTCAGTGTTCTTCCTCATTGGTCCTGAGTTTAAGTGCCCTTGGATGTCTTCTTGCGTTCGCAAGTATGTGTGATTGGATTTACGACAACACAAAGGTATGTGAAATTACCGCTGTGTACTCTTGTGTACTTTTTTTATGCAGTGAATGATGTTAGATCCTTTTTTTAGGAAGAATAGTTGAATTTGGGGCCGACTGTGTTTAATGAAGCCTGCGGGGCAACATTCGTTGGCGCTGCTGCTTTGTCTGCATAGTTTTCTCTTACTAAACTTGCTTCTCGACGCACTGGATACGTGGCTTCTCGGACCTGTCCTTCAGAGCGTGTTTGCTTTCTTTTTGTTGCTGCACTTGTCTCTTCTGCATTTTTATTTTGTTTTGTTTTTCTTTATAATTGTTGTGTTTAAGTTTGTTCCAGAGTGCTCGTTTTGCTTTGTGCAAAATTGCACTTTAGTTGTGTTTGCTTGGTGTGTATTTTGTTCTGTTTAAACTAGTTTTCAGTGTGTGTATTCTATGTACATTTGTTTGTTTATATTTGCTGTTAAGTTGTTTGCTTTTCTTCCTTTGCTGTGTGTATTTGGAGATTATTTGTTAATATTGTTTTTTGTTGCAGGAGCCGAGGCTTCCAGGCAGGCCGCTAGTTGACCCTAGTGTGCGGTGGTGGGATTCCAGCACAGGGTGCAGTGTGTTCATGCTTGATCTTATTTTTGTGTGCGTGTCTTGTGACCTGTGCACTGGGTGGTAAGATAGCGATATAGGAGCTTGGTACTCATTAACTAGCTTACCTGCTATTGGAAAGCCTCAGTCTCCTTTCATGTGTTAGTGTCTCATACTTGTTATCAGTTGGGTCCTTTAGTCTTTTAATGACTTTTTATTATAAACAATCTAGCACTATTTAAGTTTTGTATTTAGTATTTACATCTCTGCCCTTCCTTTTTTGAAACCACATACCTGTGTGATCTTTTGCTGGTGATTAATCCGTAATTACCATGATTTCCCTGTTTAACAGGGTGGCATAGTCAGCTACATCTTAATTTGTTCCTTTTGAACGTACCACTCGCCACACTAGCAAAGCCAAGAAACCAGGATAACAAACACTGGATAATAAGGCTTGGCAATCATCAGCGGCAGAGCACAAACTGAGCATTTACTTTGCAATGTGTTTGTGAGTGTGTGTGTGATTGGTAACAGATCAGTAGCATAGTCCAAGGTGGTCATGTCTGCAGGCCACAGTGTATTCTGGGAGACTGAGTTCACAGACGGAGTTGACCTGAATTCATATGACTAACAGTGGGATGGTTCATCCCTCTACAGTTAGAGCTTTGGAGCATGTTAACAGAAAGACCAGTGACTACTAAGCACGTTGTACATTATTTTGTAATTTTTTGGCCATTTCCAGTCTTTAAAGGTACGTGCTTAGTAGTCACTAGTCTTTTTGTTAACATGCTCCAAAGCTCTAATTGCAGAGGGATGAGCCATCCCACTGTTACTCATGTGAATTCAGGAATGACATAAGGAAATCCTGGCAGTTTCAGTAAACCCTGCTTTCAAAAATGCCCTTTTTGACACGAAACAGCCTCTGTGTTCTGTGGTGCTACCAATGTCCCCGACGCATCCCATCTTTGAAACCAAATTCTGCAAGAATGTTGTGCCAGCACATATGAGTGCCTAAGGGCAATCTGTTGCATCATGTCTTTTGTTCTTGTCATAGACAGAAGGACGCAATCTTTTAATGCTTCCTGGGCCATGTGGCAGCAGCAACTGGTGCAATGGGTTTTTACTTGGCTTCATCATGATAAAAACTTGTCAGTGGTAAACACATGGTAAAAATTTTTACCTACATTTATAAGCATTTACCAAACAACTGCAGCCAACCAAATTCCTCATCCACATTAACAGCTCCGGTAATTTGCTTGAAGTGCTGTCTGTAAGATTTCTGTGACCACTGCATCTCTTGCTGCAAGCATAATTTCCATAAGAGCCAGTAGCAGGTGTAGTACTGTATAACCATTGTCAGTGTGTCAGATGATTTACAAACCAGCATATTAGCTCTTCTATATTTGAGCTGTATGCATCAAGCTTTATGCGTAAAGCTTCATTAGCCTGTACTACTAAGTAAGTGGCTAAGTAAGTCTGCTGGGATGGCAAACCTAGGGTTTCTGCCTCTGTCATATCACAGCTTCAACACACTCTTAAACATGCATTGGTTTGTTTGTTTTTTCTGTTTTTTTTTCCTCAGAAAAAAGTAAAAAAATTTATATGGAGTAAAACCCCTGAAGGTTTAAGTCACGTAGTAACAATTTGTTAGTGCCAGACATACCCTCAGGCACAGACATACCAGACTGGTCATCAATCCCCAGGTACATAACCTGAGATGTAAACATCTGCTCTTCAGTTTCCAGAGAGTGCACATGGCACTCTTTTGAACCTGTCTCAAATAACGTACTGGGTATCATCTTCACCTTCTTCTTCCTGTCTCTTCTGGTCAAGGATGACAGACTGTATATAATAGTATCTGCTATATAGCACATTTGCAAAAAGGACGTAACACTGCAACGCCAATTTATTATTTAGATATCATCTCTGGTAAATTTATTAAGAGGATTGCTCAATGATAGCTCCTACCCATGAGTAATTTTAATAACTGCTTATAAAATATACTATAGAAATTATAGCTCTGCTTTCCTTAAAAATAAATCATAAATCATTTAAAGGCATGTGCTGCACCCAGGAACAATATTCATTGTGATATACTAGTATCACAGAGTAATATTTATGAAATAACAATTTCAGGTTTCCTTATCACTGTATATCATCATACACAAATATCATCTTGAGTGCATATAGCAGAAAAATCATATGACATATCTGTTATATCAGAACAGATTCAGTCATGGTGGGGTTTTGTTTTGTTTTATTTTGTTTCAACACAAGTAAAGTCCTTTGCCCTGGATGAGTATATAAAAATAACAAAAATATGTTCATCAACCCTAAATTTAAAGTTACACCGAAGCATGAATCATATATTAATACCAGCTATGTGGCAAAATTAGCAATGTACATCGCTGCATTTATATAACACACAGACAGACACACTCTTCCATTTCATGCTTTTAGACCTAAGAAAATTTGGAAATGTTGGGGCTGGGGTGATGGAGGTAAAGACAGACCAAAGAAGTAAAAACAAAGGCAGAGATGTGATTTATTAATAATGAACTAAGGAATTCTCTATCGTCACATAAAACACATTCCATCACGTTAACCCCCACCATACCACTGCTTCCTGCCACACATGCACACACACAAGGCACCACAATCTACTTGACTAGAACATAATGCAAATACAGTGCTACTTTACACATGCAAAGCAAACACTACTACTACTACCAGCTAAATAGATTTTTTGCCAGACATCTGTGAATTTCTGCAACAACAACAACAACAATAATAATAATAATAATAATAATAATAATAATAATAATTCTTTAATATAAACCGGCCTTATTGTACAGAACAAAAGAGAAAAACATTATATTTGTTAATACAAATATCCTGCAAAAAATATGCCCTGTTTTTCCACTGAGTATCATTTGAAGACTCAGTAACACAAGGCAATGGCCTCAGTATCTTTAAAAAAGATACATAAAAATTAACTTAGTTAAATTAAATGAAAGAGCCTTTAACATATTCACCCTAACTTGAAAAAATAACTAGACATCAGACACATCAGGCTGGAACAACCTCTTCTAGGAAGTCTGAAAGTAGACCACATCTGTGTATTGCTGAAAATTTGCTAGATGTGTCCTCAGAAATTAAATTAAGCACCAAGACTTCATCTGGCCATTTGACATTTCTGTTTGTCTATACCTATACCACATCACCACTATTTTACATGAATCATCACAGGTCCTCTTTCATATGAGGGGCTACATAGTAATCAACAAATACCTTATAAGCATTTCCATGTGAGATGAGTGAATGAACGGAATTAATATCTTATCTTACAGTATTATTTGCACCCAGTGGTACTTAATAATGTCATATCATCATCCAATGGAATCGCAAACTCCCAGAAGTCTGCCCTTCAACATAACACTTCCACATCGGACTCAAATTCCAAGCAGCTTACCGAACTACAAACCACATCACGTGTTCAAACACATCATCCATTCGTCAGATCACAATCACCAGACTTGTAACTGACTCACTTGTCTTCAGTCACACACACACAAACACACACACACACAGGCTTCAAATAGACTGTACTCTCAACATTATGTACAAAGTTTCACCCCTAGCTTGTCTAGTGTTGAATACATTGTGCATGATATTCCTTTTTTTTTTAACTTTGGTTTGTTCCTTAACTTCAATTTAGGTTCCTTCAATTTAATTCTGTTTGTTTTTCACCTGGCCTCTTGCAAGTTTCTTGAATATGAGTTGGATTTGCCAGTTTGTATTGTCTGCCATTTTCTAAATAAATCCTGCAGTCGAATCCAAATATCACTGTTGTGACAGAAAACTTCTCCAAACATGGATCCAACAGGATTAAAAGAGTTTCAGCAGGCATTCACAGTCCAAGGCAAAGTGGTGGAGGAGCAACAGCAGCAGTTAGCAAACATTCATGCTACCTTAAATTAGCTGTTCTCCCAGATGCACCAGCTTGCTTCTGCTGGACAAGCCACTCCACAGCTCATGCCATTGCTCATTACATGACCAGTTATTTTGAAACCTTTTGTCATGTCTGCAGTAATCTGTTACTCAGACACCTGCTCTGTCATTCCAGTGCTACTCGACACAGGTGCCACTGGCAACTTCATGGACCAAAGCCTGGCAGAAGAACTCCAGATAGAGGTAATACCACCTCTATTTCCTTTCCTTGTGAAAGGTCTGGATGGTCAACCAATAATAGGAGGAAACATCATGACATCATGCACCACACTTCACCTGTTATGCTGGAAATAAGCGCCATGCACTCTAAACAACTTTCACTCATCACAATTTCACCCAAATATTGTCCTCGGCCTTGGCTCCAACTGCACAGCCCCCTTGTTTCTTGGTCTGGAAACGAAATACTAAGAAACTCACCCTACTGTCAACAATCATGTCTGAAATTACCCAGCACATTCAATGCTTCCATTTCCATAGAAAGTCCAGAAACCGAACCCACAATAGAAATACCACCCTCTTATGCCCAGTTCAAGGAAGTTTTCAGTCAAAAAGGCCAATGCATATGACCTACCACCTCATTGACACCATGATTGTGCCATTGACCTCCTCTCAAATGCCACACCCCCACTGAACTGCATTTATCCCTTTTCTGTTGCCAAAAAATAAATCTATTGAAGAATATATAATGGAAGCACTCCAACAATGATTTATCTGGCCATCTATGTATACAGCCTCTGCCATTTTCTACTTTGTTCCTGAAAAAAGAGGAGGCCTTTGGCCTTGTAGTGATTAACAAGGCCTTAATCTAGTTACTGTCAAGTACCATTATCCACTGCCTGCACCAAACTTGACTTTAGGAGTGCATGTAAGTTAATTCATATTCGTGAAGGAGATGAGTGGAAAACAGCCTTTAGCATGCCCTCTGGCCACTATGAGTATAATGTCATGCCATATGGGCATAATGTGCCAGAAGTTTTTCAGGCACTAATAAATGATATTTTACAGGACATGTTGGGGAAATGTGTCATAACCTACACAGCTGACCTTTTGATTTACTCCCCTTCCCTGGAACATCACACAACCCATGTCAAACAAGTGTTAGCCAACTACAGGAGAATCATCTGTATGTAAAGGGAGAGAAATGTGAATTTCACATGAACAGAATTTCCTTCTTAAGATATGTCATTAGTTAGGGAGGAATGTATATGGATCAAATCAAGATCAGGGCAGTCCTGGACTGGCCCATCCCAAAAACAATAAAAGATCTCCAAAGATTTCTGGGCTTTGCAAAATGTTCAACACAGCCTTTCAACACACAAAAGAAGTGTTTACTTTGGCTCCCATCTTGAAACACCCTGATTCTTTTACACCATTCATAGTGGAGGTAGATGCATCTAAAACTGAAGTGCGAGCCGTGTTGTCACAAAAACAAGGTAAAAGACCCAAGTTTCTCCCAATGGCCTTGTTTTTTTTTAAAAAAAACCCTCCCACTGAACATGACTATGATATAGGAAACAGAGAACTCTTGACAGTGAAACTGGCTTTGGAAGAATGACAGCACTGGCTGGAGGGAGAAGAATGCCCATTATCGTCACGGATCACAGAAACTTAGAATACATGAAAACAGCCAAGAGGCTAACCCCTAGGCAAGCTAGGTGTGCACTGTTCTTCTACCAATTCCACTGCACCATCACTTATTTTCCAGGCTCCAAAAATACCAAAGCTCTCTCTTCAGTTTATCCCTCACTCCCCACTACAGATAACGCAGAACCAATACTCCATGAATCATGCTTCATTGGGGCTATTACATGGGACATCGACCAGGAAATTACCAAAACTTACAGGAAAATACCCTCACAATCCTTCTGCCCAGCTTCCAAGATCTTTGTGCCAACTCAGTTTCGAGAGAGGTTGACGATGTGGCCACCCCAGGTTTCATAAAATCTTCCATTTACTCCAAACGAGATACTGGTGGGATTCTATGATTGCAGATATACAGTAATTAATTTCTTCTTGCTCAGACTGTGCTAAAGCCAAAGTCCCTAGGCACCTTCCTGATGGGAATCTATTCCTGTTACCGGTCCCACAACACCCCTGGTCCCACTTTACAGTGGACTTTATCACTGACCGTCTACCCTCCCAACAGCACACAGTCATTCTAGTTGTCATAGACCATTTTTCAAAATCCTTGTGCCTCATACCGTTGCCACCATTACCTTCAGCCTTTGAAATAGCAGAGCTCCTTTTCAACCCAATGTTTTGATACTTCAGATTACCAGAGAATATTGGGTCAGACCATGAAGCTCAATTCATGTCCCAATGTGGAGGTCCTTTATGGAAAAGTTGGGAATCACAGTGAGCTTAACTTCAACATACCACCCCCCAAACTGTGATTGACAAGTGACTGAAAAATTCCTGAGAACCTTTTGTGCAAATAATGAGCAGGACTGTTCTCAATATCTCCCCTGGCCCGAATATGCCCAAAACTCTCTGTGTCATTCAGCTCCGATATTCCTGTTTAATTTTCTCTGGTTTGTCCCTTGACTTTAGTTTAGGTTTTGCCCCCATTTATTCCTGTTTGCTGTTCAACTGATCTCTTGCACGTTTGTTGAATACGAGTTGGATTTGCAAATTTTGTTTTGTCTTTCTAAATAAAAAAAATAAATCTATTCCTGTGGGATTTGCATCACATAGACTATGACTGCACGAGTGCATCAAGCACGGTTACGTGATGTCAGTTTTCCATGAAGAATGCCATAGACTTGAACAGCCTTCCATTCCCTGTATACTGTATACTATGTTATATATATAATCAAAGCCATTGCTATTAGTAATTGCATTGGGTAATTTCTTTATAAACCCATAGGTCTGAAACCATCCCTTGCTCCATTGCCACCTCAGATAATTGATAATGTCACATTCAGAAAAGACTCTATGCCATGGAATACTTAGACAGAATGAAGTATTTCCATTTTGAATTGTTGATACATTTGACTCTGTTATTGTCCAGAATAAATAGAATTAGCATGCTAGTGCACAGCAGAGAAGCTAATTGGCAAATTATGTTGTATTCTAAAAGTATTTTGTCAAATAGAGAAGAAGACAACTTGGTCAACTCAATGGTCTTGTGTTCAGTTCAACAGACTTACCACTTGCATGTTTAGGGCTACAGGAGAAGCTTCATGTGAGCACAGTAAACCAAACATGCAAATAAAATACCTCACAAATTAATGTGCCCACATATTAATAATGTGCCATGAGCAAGAGACTTTTTCATGCACACAGTAAAGTTTAAGCCATTTCATATGCATTGCCATTGTGTTTAGGCCCACAAGATATTATGCACAGCATAACATAGCAAAGGAGCTTCTTTGGGTACAACAAAGTAGTATATAGAAGGATAGTAATATATAGAAACATAGAAGAAGAATTAAATACAATATCAGTGATTGCTCAACAGGGGCAATCAGGTGGCATGGGGAAACGAAAGACACGAAGATGGAGAAAGGGATGGATGGAAGAAGCTGGAAGAAGGCACCACAGATTCCTATGGAAAACTTCACTTCCCAAACACCAGAAGAACATTATGATTAAACACTGTTTATTTCAGCTCCTAACTACAAACAGGCACTGTGGTTAGACTTAACCTTTTGAAGGCACAGAAACATGGGACCTGGAGGATCATGAGAGGAGTGTGCTGAGTGGGGGAGGAGGAATACAATGAACGGATTGCACTTAAAAAAAAAGACTAAAATCAAGCACCAGATAGTAAGGCTACAGTTTGTCCAAGGAAGCATCAATCTTTGCACATAATGGCAGAGTGTGAAAAAAGTAAGCTGACATGTGGGTTTGCAAGTAAGCTATAAATATATAGGTTACATCCCCTTTATCAGGCCATCTTAGATTTGTGTAATGCTGAAGTTACAGTAAATAAGTATCTTTATATCTGGACCTGAGCACATGACAAGCGATGCAGTGCTTTAACTAGAAAGCATAGGTTAACGGTTTGCTCTTAACAATATTTGAGTATGGATGAGGTATGAAGGTAGGAGAAAGAAGAAAAATGACTCAGAGTGCCCACATGGATGGCCTCTTTTTCATACCACTACGAGGAAAATATGCACTGATATGCTCTAATGGAATACCTGGAGAAATAGATGGGAGAATATTCACAGAAAAAATATGGGGGACTACAAGAAATGGCTAATAAATTAGAAAATATTGAAATAAAGGCACTAAATACCGTGAAGTGGAGGAGAGAAGCTGTGGTTTCATTTCCAGCATGGCTGTCTATCATTCCATTTTCCTCCATCACTTTATTTTTCTGCTGTCTCCCATTAATCACAGTCCTCTTCATTGGATCCTGCTCCCTTCTTGTGCTCCTTCTCTGCTTGTGCTTTTTCTGTCTCTCTCTTGCTCTTCCTCACTCTCTTTGCAGACACCTCTCTCTCTCCTTCTTCTTTCCTTTCCTTTATGGATAAAAGGGGAGGAGGGATATGAAATTTATACTGTAAAATAATGGACAAGCGAAGATTCAAATGGAGACCAAATTTCTGAATGAGAAGCATGCTTGGCCAATGAGTGATAGAGCTGAGAGGGGGTGTTAATGTGAAAGGAGGAAAGGACAGGGAAAAGGGGGTGGCTTAGGAAGAAATATCTAAGTGGGAGGAAAAGAGGAGGAGTGTATCAGAGAGGGGGACTCACCCTCCTACTTTTGCCTTCATTTTTTTCCCCACTCTTTTGTAGCAGTGGTGTTAAAAGCACACTAGCATGCAACTATATAATAAATTCTATTTCATTTTAATACACCAATTATTTTCTATATTTTAATTACTGGTGTTCTCTCATGGGCACAACTGTAAAATTAACTGCTCCGATACTGCAGGAGACACTTACAAAACAGAGACAGTGAGAAGCTCACAGATTTTTACATGGGACAAGATGGTGTATTGAGGGATATTTCAATAAATGCAAATATTAGGATAAATATGTATGTATGTAAGTAAACATAAGTTAAAATTTTAAATATTTAGCTAAATACAATTGATAAATTATATATAGAAAATATAAATTATATATATATATATATAGAAAGAAATGATTCAATATATCAGGTGCTGACAATGAAGTATATGAGTTAAGGAACTATTAATGAAGTATTAGAGATTTGGGATACTGAGAACAGATTGGTGACTGTCATTTACAATATTGTACATGAACTATGTTTATTAAACTGTTTATTTATATTTAAGAATATGATTATTTAAGAATAAAATACCAGTTTATGTGTACTCAATCATCATAGTCATTCATACAAGGCATCTATTTATAAACTAAGAACAATTACATGCGTAAGCAGGCCAAACCATGAGCATTAAGCAAAAAAAGCCACATTCAAACCTCAAAATCAATTTCAGTTTCTCCTTGACTGCACTTAAACAACTGGAAAGGATGAAGCACACCAGACTTTGCTCCACATGCCTGCAAAGATGGAAATGCCTGAAGTGCACAGGAAATCAAAACTGCGTATTAATCTGCATGCACTACAGCCAGTGGTGCTGTACATACGCAAGCAGATAAAATAAAGGAAGACAGACATACCTATAGGCAAAGGGTGTTTTGTGTTTGTGTGTACTATATATGTATATGAGAGAGAGAGAGAGAAATAAAAGGTGTGTTCCAGAGAGTGATTGTGTGTTTATGTTTGTGTGAGAAAGAAGATAGAAAGGGTGAATGTTTGTGGGTATGGGGGGCATGAGAGGTAAGTATGTGAGAGTACAGTCTGCTTATCCTGCTGCTGATCTTGAAAGGGCATGGTTATTGATCACATAAATCTCACTGTGAAATCAATATGTTTTTCAAGATGGAGTGTGCTGCATGTGTGGCTTTAGGCCACACAGACTTTATTGATACAAGAACCCAGAAAGAGCCCAGTTAAGTCAATAAAAAGACACAAATGCTTAGAAATATGAAGCTGAACCAGTAACATTAGATTCTGATGATTGTATTAGCATTTTTCCACAGACCATAATTTGGCATAATTTGGACACCAAAAACCTTACCTTACCTCACTGAAGCTGTATATAAAAAGTCTCCATACTGTTAAAATAGGAGGTTCCTGTGATGTAAAAATGATACCAAGATAAATATCAGATAATTTTCTAGTTAACTGTGATATAGCAACCAACAAAAAATCAAGTGAAAACTGAATAGGAAGAAATAAAAAGAAAAAACTTACAATAATATGGTTGTACAAGTGTACACACCCTTTTTTAATGGGGGGACTATGCTCGGAATTAACCTCAACCTAAGCTCATGTTCAAATGTAATTATCACACACCTGTCATCAATGAAGTGATTCTGATTAGCCCCAGTAAAGACCAGCTGTCTCTGTAGGATTTATTTTATATCTTCTTGGTTTTATTCAACTGCTGAAACCATGGTCTGCAAAGAACGTACAAAGCTTTACTTGATCTCATTGTCAAAAGGTGAGGGGTACAAAAGAATTTCCAGAACATTAGATGTGCCATAGAACACCATGAAGGCCATCATCAACAAGTGGAGAAAACGTGGGGCACCACAGTGATGTTACCAAAAACTGGATGTGCCTCCAAAATAGACAAAAGGACAAGAAGAAAACTTACTAGTGAGGCTGCTAAGAGTCCTATGGCAACATTAAAAGAGATGAAGGAATATCTGGTAAGTACTGTAAATACTGTTCACTCCCTGCATGTGACAACAATTTCTCGTATTAGTCCGTCTGAGCTATGGGGTAAGGTGGATAGACAGAAGCCCCAAAACATCCAAGCCCTGATCACCCCAAACAGCTTTTTGTGGATAATTCTAAAAGATATGTTTGGCACAAAAACAACACTGCTTAACCCCAATAGCACCATACCCATGGTGAAGCATGTTGGTGGCAACATCATGCTATGGTAGCTAACCTGCCTTGGTAATGCAGGCTTCTCCTTTACATCATCAGAAGTGGACTGATGCTTTCTTATCAAACCCTGCTCTAAATCACATTCCCTTCGAGCTTGAATTGACCCACCATCATTCAAGATACAACAAGATGTGCATCAAGACTCTTTTTTGTACTGCCACCCAGGTGGTGGAATGAACTTCCCCTTGCTATCCAAACAGCTGAGTCACTGTTTTCAAAAGAAGATCAAAGCCCTACCTTTTCAATAAGAACTTAAGTGAGCGCTAATTTAAAAAAATTATCATGAACTGTTTTTATAGCTGGACCAACTTCTTGTACTAACTCCTCTCTAACAGGGCTTTTGCAGGGTAGACACTGACCTATTTTTACTAGCATGAGGATGTTTTTGATGGATACTACAAAACACCTCTGTAAGTTGCTCTGGATACAAGCATCCAACAAATGCTGTCAATGTAATTATATTTGGATCTGTCTGTCGGGCAGCAGAGACACACACAAGTGTGGGAAAACCCTGCCGACTGTGTCTGCATTTCTTTTGTGTTCTCAAAAATAGTGCGTAAATTGTTCCCCTTCAGGAACCCGAGCTGCGTTGAATTGCTATGGGAACACCTTCAGCGTGACCACGCTCTCAATCACGTGTGTAATCAGTCCAATGGATCTGCGAGACGTCATGGCGGGGTGATGTAGGGACCCAGAAGCCTAAAAGCACGAGCAGAGGATACAGTGGCAGCTTTCTGTCATTCAGCAAGTGCTCTGTGTGTGTCAGTCTGATTTTGTATTGTCTGTCTAAGCATTATGTCAAAAGCAAAAAAAAGACAAAACATGAGGGCGAGAGAGAGCAGAGCACGCAAAGTCGGCTCTCGAGGGAACCGGCTGCTCGCATTGCGAGCGTTTGCCGCTGCGTGCGCTTCGCTCCCGGAGGGCTCTCTTTGAGGAGGGAGCCTTCACCAGCGTTCCTCGCGGTGCTGGCCCCGCTTCTGCTGAGGCGGAGCGGTGGTTACACTCGTGGGGTTTGCAAATGGATTTGGTGGAGGGAATGGAGACGGGCGAGTCCCTTTCTTCTTCCTCACCCACCAGATTCACTGCCCGCTCTCTGGGATCGGAAGCCCGCCTGTCTTCCTCCAAGGAGGTTGACGTGAAGGGCGATGATGATGATTCGCCCCCTCAATCTCCCCAGTATGAGGAGCTGTTGGAGGTGGTTACTCATGCTGTGGCCATGCTAAATATTGACTGGCCACCGAGAAACGGGCTGAACCGCAGAAAAACAAGCTTGATGAACATTTTCTGCGGAGTAAGCCGCCACCTCCATGCCGGAGCCTGCCTTTCTTCCCCTACCTCCACACGAGGTGTCGAGGTCGTGGGGGAGGCCTTTTTCGACCCGTATACTCAGTCCCGCCTCTAGTTATTATGCCAATGTGGCGGGGCTGGATGATCACGGTTACAGGGCGATGCCCCAGGTTGAACAGACGCTTGCAAGCTATCTGACCCCTGGCGTGGGATCATCCCTGAAGGCTCCGGCACTGCCCTCCAAGCCGCTGAGGACCACCTCAGCGCTGGTGAGCAAAGGGTACATGGCAGCAGGTCAGGCTGGTGCTTGCTTGCACACCATGGCGGTTTTGCAGGCTTACCAGGCTGATCTGCTAAAAGAGCTAGACGGGGGCGTGGAGATTACGTCTGAGCATGTCACCGAGCTCAGACGAGCCGCCAATCTGTGTCTCCGTGCCACCAAAGAGACCGCCCGCGACATTGGCAGGTCCATGGCAGCACTGGTGGAGAGACATCTGTGGTTGACCCTGTCCGATATGAAAGAGAAGGACAGGGTCTTCCTCATGGACGCCCTGCTTGCACCTTCTGGCCTGTTCGGCGACGCCATCAGTTCCGTCGTCGACAGGTACCAGGAGGCTCGTACACAGGAGGCGGCGTTCCAGCAGTTTCTCCCTCTAGCTCTTGGGGTTGCCGGACGGGAGCAGCCCCCTCCGTGTGCCAGCTCCTCATACCGGGAGGCACAAAAACAGGGCCGGGGTCTTCTAAGGCGAAGCCGGATCTGCGGCCCGTTCTTCTGTCTAAGAGGACCTCCGCCAAGAAGCCCTGATGCTTGTGGCCCAGGACTTTTGATGGCAGGCCCCTCTGGGGAAGAATGGTGTACACCTCATCATACGGTGCCCGTCTCTCCTCAGTGCCCTCGTGAGATCGATCTGCCAACCCTGCCACCCATGGTGCTTCAGGGAGCAGCGGTCTCTGGCGAGGTCTCCTCTCAGTTTCCGCCCGGGAACGTAGCGGTACTGGGAGGCTTGCTACCTCTTCAGAGCTCATTAGAGCAGCTAGTTTGGCTGTCCCCTGCCGGTCCGCACTTCAGGGCACCGAGCTAGTCGCTCTCGTTACACCAGAGGTCAGTCTCGAGACTGATTCCCTTACTAGACTATTTGGCAGCGTGGAAACTTCTGCCGAATGTGTCTCAATGGGTCCTGCATACTGTAGAGAGAGGCTACCGAATTCAATTCGGTTCTCCACCGCCTCGTTTTTGCGGGATTCTTCCCACTCTGGTGGGCCCCGAGCAGGCTCTGGTAATGGAACAGGAAGTAAACACTCTCCTG
>CM075003.1:7783701-7799512 GCA_037576675.1 Pangasius sanitwongsei | reverse complement strand
AACTATAGGGGAAAGGCATTTTCAGCAATGTAAAACTCCAGATAGATTTTCCTTGCACCTGATTCAGGATGGGACTGTTGAGGATCAGACTTAACTATAGAGAAACCACAAAGAGTTCTAATATTAAAACATGAGCTTTTATACAAGGCAAAGCCAAAACCCTTCTTGCTGTGGCAGCTCGTCAATACTGGCAGGTAGGGAAGAGCCCCACCATTTATATCAGCCGTTCAACAAATACTTATCTTCATAAAGTTCTCACTCACAACTCCACACCTTTTAAATTGCGCTAAAATGCTAAAAGTGTTGCTGTTTGACAGATATAAGTCGATGTTCCATTGATTTCCTCACCTTTCAAGATGTTTTGCAATTGCGGGACAGCAAACTCACTGTCCCACTTAGCTTAGAGTTATTACTGCTGTTGTTATTGCACCTAGTGGTCAAAAACGGGACTTGCAATAAGCACTAATAGGGTGCCTCATGCTCGCTCTGTAAACAGTTTACTGGGGAAGGAGTAGGCAAGACAAAAGTTAATGACAGGGTTGCCAGATTGGGATAGTTTAAAAAATCTTCCATGGCTGCCAAGATCTTATTTTGTAGCAAATCATCGACATTAAGTCTAATGAATTTTCACAAAAAAAGGCAAAGTGTAAGTGCAGTCACTGTGTCTATGATGTACAGAACCATTTATACAGTAAGATATATTGCAAAGTTTGGGAGAGGAAAAGGGGGATTATGGAGTGGATGAAGTCCATACATCAAAAATACATGCAAAATACTTGTTTGCCCAATCAAATGCTTCTCCCTTTTCCAGTTACCAAAGTTTTTGGGTGAGCTTCATGTCCTTTGTGTGGTTTTTGAGATGTCGTTGGGCTGGAAATTTTGCTGAAATGAGTAAACTCTGGTTCATGATATTACCTCAAATAAAGTTGAACATAGGAACATCTAAAACTGCTCAAAACAAACTGCTAGACTGGTTGACTGTATGTAGTCAATTTTCAACTGCCTAATATGGGGTTACTCTAAAAATTCACTAGATAGTAGCCTGTTGCAAAACTTAAGTGTGATAGCCTTTCACATAATTTTGTTTGAGGCTATGTCATTATTAGTGTCATACCTCCACACTGAAATCTATGGACATGAGCTACTGCTGCCTTGTTGACCTAAAGAGAAAATAGTTTCTCTGATAGGTTTAGGTCCTGTCAGTTTCTCTGTCAGTTTTGGGTCCATTGTTTATCTCTAGACACTCTCAGCCTGAAAGGTTGTTTTATTAAATCTTATATCCAAAGCAGAATCAAGAGGCTTTCAACAGTCTTGTACACATAGACTAATCTGATGGCTACAGTGGCAATCCACCAAGCAGGGACTAACTCAGGAAACCAGATATCCTGAGTGCTACCGAACATGCAGCTTGTAAACTTTGTCCTTGAGTATGCTTGGCCAGGAGTCAATAAAGGGTCACAGACTAATGTTTGCATCCTCTCTGGTTTAACAAAAATGGAAACAAACTCTATATTTTAATCTCTGTAATAATTATTATGTTCTGAGTTTTAAAAAAAAAAATCCAAACTGTAGAAATATTGTTAGTATGAACTGGCTAACATTTTTAAGAAATATAACCACAAAAGCAAACAACAAAAACTTGTGTAAAAAAACAAACAAACAAAAGGTTGATAGTAATCTTGTGATTAAATAACAAAAAAAACTTTTAAACTCTGTTTCTACTGCTTAAGTGGTAAAATATAACTATATGACATAAACTGCAAAACTTACAGAAAATGGGTTTTTCACAAATATCTCCAGCAAGAGTGGACGTGTCGTGCTGTTATTTTAAATGGACAAGGAGAAGTGGCATACTTGGTAATGCATGCAAAGAAGTCACAGTTGCATGTGTGCATTTAGAGAAAACACATCCATATCCACTTTCATCCAAAGTGACATTGAGCACAATACAGGCTTAGAGCTATTAAAGGGTACAAAAGAGCTAGGGTACAAGGGTACAAGTGCTGCAAGCCCTCCCAACACAGTTACACCAACTAATGAACTAGATAGACACAACTTCATCTATATTTACGCACACTTTCAAAGGATGTTGCTTCTGCATTGGCATATAAGTCCTTTCAGTAAAACTGAGTTGTTACTTTGTTATAGAAGAATGTGAGAGAATCTGTAGCTCTGTGATTGGTTTGCCATTGCAGTTGCTATTTTTTTATAAGTTTTAAAATTGTATCTTAACATTTATTTCAGTGTATACCTCTTCTCATGAAATCATGGTTTACATGATCTTGATGAGCTTGTTTTAATATTGCTCTCACGTTTCAAACGTTCTCATATGCTCAACAGACATATTTTCATAAGATCTCAATGATCAACAGCTAATCAGCGTTTGCATGAGCTCGCCTATATTTTCCAGTAATTATACTTTTGTGGAAGAATGAACAAATTATTTCAAAACATCTTGAATCTTGAGCAATCTTGAGTATCCATTTGGATGCTAAACTCATCCTTGGGCTGTGATGGCACACTTAAGTAGAATTTTCTCCTGGAAACAGGTTTATGCAGGAAATGTACAAAGAGTTATCAAAGTTTTTCCACATTCAGCCTCCTTTTTTATGACAGACCGCCCACGATCATATCACATCTTTTCCACATCATTTAATACAGAATTAGTGCTTGTTTGAATAATGGATTTGAGGGTTGACCTTCAGATGCTGATTTTCAGGTGTTGTCCTCTCCACCACATACCATGCTAATTGGAGCGGCTGAAGCAGCCCTTGTTCTCCTGGAAACCCATTTATGCGGGAAAACTGACTATTTATGGTTGTTTTTCCACATTTCACCTCCCCCTTTTGCACTCCTTTAACCGCCTGTGGTCATATTGCATCTTTCCACATCATTTACTGTATAATTGGCACCTGGTTGAATAATGAGATTTGTGGAATGACCTTCAGTGAGTCAACAGGTCCAGCACAGAATTTCAGGTCTGATTTTCACTATGATGATCAAAGAGGCAGGAAAACATCTTAATCTTGATGCCTGTCTGGCACACACTAAAATTCATGTATGTTTAGTATTCCAACTAGGACATCAGCATCAAAAATAGAGTGCTCAGAATCTGTTCTAACTTACACAACTTTTATGGCAGACGTTCCACATAAACTGATTAAAAAATGTGTGTAATTATTGCTATGATATTTTGTGAGGAGACATTTACTTAGCATTTTTGAAAGGAGTCTTCAGTGTCAGCACTGTTCCTTTAAGTTTTTATAAGGAGGGGTACAGGACGATAGCCTTTGCAGATTCTGGGTAATATTACAAGAGAAAAAGAGGTCGGAGAGTGAATGACTATTTGTGGTTGTTATATAATGTATGATGACTAAAAGGTATGTTCTTTAATTAATAAAAATTAAATTGTGGGCAAATTGCTGTGGAATATAAGAAGAATAAAACACTTTTCTGTTATAGGGAAATAATCAGCATGCCGGATCATGATTTATTACATACTTATCAAGTGTTTATACAGTATAGTTTCAGTGTATTTAGATGCAATGTACCGCTGACATTATTAACAGTACTGTAACACTGAGAAATGTCTAAAATTAGGAATTCGCATGTGTAATATGTAATAAAATAAAGTGGAAAGTTAGCTACATTATCTACAACATATTTAGAAGTCACATTTTCAGTGTCCACCAGCCATTTAATTTAAATGTCTTTGTCTATGAAACACCAGCATCTGTCTATCTATCTGTCTGTGTAACAAATACATAGAAACAAAAATTTTTCTTAATCCCCTATGTGGACTTGTATCCACAGTTCTAATAAATGTCAAAGCAGGCTAATAATTTGTATATGTTTAAAATATAAGTGTATATTAACAGGTTGGGTGCGTAGTGATAATATGGCAATAGTCTAGTAGCAGTTCTGGTAAGTTCTGGTACTAAACATCATGGGATAACACAAGATGTACGCAGATCGTCTGTATCATTGTGCTGATTTAATTTTGTAATTATTGCAGAACTAGATTTCCCTCTCAATTGTGTGTAACTGGCATTTATGTGGAACAGCATGAGCATCATCCATGAAAATGTTTAGTGAAAATACGAAAATATGAGCCCAACCATTTTGTATGTGAAACCTGATATCTGAATTCTAACTATTCTTACACTATTCTAATTCATTCATTAGAATTAGACTGCTCCAACCAGTCTGGACATTCTCCTCTGACCTCTGTCATCAACAAGAAATTTTTGCCTGCAGAATTGCCACTCAATTGTGTTTTTAGTTATCACACCATTCATTGTAAACCCTATAGACTGTTGTGCGTGAAAATCCCAGGAGGTCAGCAGTTTCTGAAATACCATCTGGCACCAACAAACAGTTGCCTTTAGGTATAGTCAGTGCTGTATGATGCAAATATGGCTAAATATGGGGTGCATTGCACTCTAATAAAACCAAAAACAAACATAGTTGGTGAAATTATGGGAAAGCAATACAGGCTGCTAGTGTATCAGCAAACACCTCCTCCTTGAAGATTTTCCTAATTGTTCTGTACTCAGTCCGGGATCTGTTGTCCAGCTCCTTAAATTGTTAAAAGAATCCATTAAAACTTCCATTTACATCACCGCCTGAGTGCTAGTAAGTCATAATGACGATCACATAGCCTACACATTTTCTCACAGTAACACACAGTCATACTGTAAGTGAAAGTAGTGAAAGAATGTAAAACTGTTTTGCTGATGATGAGTAAATGAAGTTTTATTTACTACAGCATGGTACATCCTGGATTAAAGCATTAGTCATTTTCAGCTCATTGTACCTGCAAATGAAAGATAAAGAAACTGCCCCCAAATTATAAGCATTTACCAAAATTTACCACAAAAATTCTTTGTTGATCCAAATTAATTCAGAAAGAAATTACTGCTAAAGGTATATTTTTATTACTGTAAAGAGTATAAATGAAATAACTTTTATAAGTAAATAAAAATATAACTTGCTTTCCGAGTGGAAAAGACCTTTATTTAATTTTCATATTAAGCTTCTGTAAAATAGATATTTAACATTCCACCTTTTTCAACCCAATCTCATGGAGTTTTGATATGAAATATGAGAAGTGTGAGATGTATTGCTATGTTTTATATAAATTAAGTTGTACAATGGGCCATGACCCTGCTCCTAAACCTATTCTTTTAAAATTTGTAACGTTTTTCAATATAAGTTACAATTCTTATTATATAATGGGAAATTATAGGCATTAAAATTAGGTACTGTATAGGTACAGTACATTTCTATGCTTTGCATAAAAACATGTATTGGGAACACTAGTCAGTTGGTGTAAGTCCTCGTCCTTTTTGTTTGAGTGATACTGATAGTGAATAAGATTATAAAGCTGCATTATCAAAGCACACATGTAAAACATATATCATGGGCTTTAGCCGAAAGAAACAAGAATCCTGGGAAAATTGAGACAAATTTCACAACTAATGGCTAATTTCAGCTTGTTCTTGTTGTAGTATATTAGCAGTGCTTTTTAAGGGTAAATTAAGTCCAGTACCACGGGTTTAGCACATTATAACAATGTCCAGTGTGTCACCCACTCATTCAGGTCTTCCATCTCATGACAATTAATGATGCTTTTTTGAATGCAGAACCCAGGCAAGTTTTCCAGGAATTTTCCTTCCACTGGTCAGCTATGGCTGCTCTAATGGGTGCAAATGAGTTTGGAACTAATAATCCATCATATAAGTTAATGACAAGCCAACCCAGGAAAGAACATGCAAAAAAGTCAACAGGGTGGTACCATGACAGCATGACATCAGTAAACGTAATTGTGCATTACACATTAATGGGTGCTTAAACCTCATTTAGTTTAAATTTTCTTCACTGCTCTGCAGGCATTAAGTTCTAACAGAAATGTACTGCATAACAAAACCATAATTTAGCAAACCTTTTACATTCTGTCAATACACAAGCATCAGGTTTATATATTTTGAAATGCTGCCAAGGAATAGCCTGCTGTTTACTGCATTAATTGGTTAGCAATTAGCTTATTCTAAATCCACATGACTTCAGGGTAAACTGCACTTGGCTACAGCATTCCTCCTACTAGGTCTAGTACAATTTATCTCCACAAATACACCAGTTCTCAAATTTTATGGTAATCTATGATCTAAAGTTAATGAGTAATTTTAAATGCTGTTTACTAAAGCACCAGTAGTAGTTCATATCTGTATGTCTGTATCTTTAACTGAAGTGTTAGGATTAGTGCATTGTATTTTTACACATTTTTATTAACAGCCACTTCAACATGAAAAAAAGAAATTCTGCAAAAATCCTGTTATTGTGCAGCAGAGCTTTTATTTATTTTTGCATTGTGCATCCTTTGCTGCATCCAGTGCTGTTTGGAGGAAGTGCTCGGGTAATTCACTGTGGTGACACTGGTGTCGTTTGTCAACACAGAGCTGGCATTCTCTAGCAAAGCTGAAACATTGGCGCTTTTGACAGAAGGTGGTTTTAGCCAGAGTCCACTGGCTTTTTGACTAGGAGGAAGGGATAGAGTGTGAAAATGGAGCTTCTGATTTTAAAAAAAAGTGCTGACAACAAGATGCTAACTCCAGGAAAGCACATACCTGGTTCTTGGTGGTTGGCTTGGTCTCTGTATTCTCTTATTCTCTTATAAGCTTATTCTCTTTCTCCTCCTTTCAGGAAGCCAAAGCTACTGCAGTGAACAAGCTGTCAATTCCTCAAGTAACAAACTCTTCATAAGCTGTCAGCCAGGCGATTGGAAGGGATTGTTTGCTCTCTAGTTGTTGCTGATTGCACCCAGTCCTAGTTCAGGTGCATGTGCTGTTTTTGTAGTTTTGTGGAGCTGTAGATTTATGTGCTGTGGTTGTAGTAATTTGTGGAGCTGTCCAGAATGCCTCTTGGGTCACTGGCCATAGTGCCATACCTGGAAACAGGTGTGGCCATATCCCACATAAGACAAACTGTTCCAGTGTACACAGCAATAGAAAATTAGAACAAAATATGGAAAGTGACAGTGAGGGCTATGACAAAATACTGGTATAATGTCATTTTGTGGTAAGGAAATAAATAACAGTCATACAATTTATGTTATGCTATAAGGGTATAAATGATGAAAAAAAGTCCAGGTGATTATACTACCAAATTTTTAAAAAATCTTTCTGTTAAATTTTTTTAAAGAACAAGGACATAAGACATAAAACAAACCTTTCCTTTGTTTTGAGGTATTATTGAAGGAAAGAAGCAAACATTTTAACAAATGTTTTTAAAATAAACAAATAATTTGATACATGGACTGCTGAATATCATTTGATGTCTTATTCGAAAAACTGAATTCATAAGCAGATAATGCCTCAAAGACTCCCATCATGTCTTTGTTTTAAATGTATTTTTCCATCTTCCTCCTCTGTGCTTTTTCTTAGGGCTCCATCTATGCCCTCTGCATAAACTGCCTCATCAGCTTCTCCACTGGCTGTCTGCTCATCCTTATCATTGCCTTCCATTACAAAGACATCCGGGTGAGTGCTTCCATTTAACCTAACACTCCTGTGAGAAAAATACAGTATATACATTTTAGCCATACAATACATTAAGATCTATTCTCTTTGCCGTAGTCCTGTTAGCCTAATCAACTCCAAACCTGCAAAAACAAGAGAAATTTCGCAATGAGATTTGAAGTTTTTCATCACCAATAAGATTTCTATTCATTAGATAGTGGTGTGACTTTCAAATGTACCTTCATACCAACATCAAGGTTCATGTGGCATGTTCTGTTGAAAGAAGAATATTAACAATAAACAATATTTAAGTGGCTGTATATTGCCATTTTATATCTGCTCATGCATTTTAAGTTTGTTGCTCATGAATATCAGTGGACATGAATTAATGCTAGCTGCTGATATATCACATTGGGGCCTTGATGACCTGGCTGATTTATTTTTGTCAGTGGTGTAATCATAGTCAGTGTTCACAGCAGTTCAGTGGTAAATGATATCATAATATAATACTTCAGTCTCGCAAAGTTAGCTGTTGACTCTTTTAGTTAGTTGTTTTTGAGTCACAGTAGTCCTGGGAGAAACCTGTACTTGTTCAGCATTTATTTTTCACATTTGTTTTGGCAATAGGGTTTAAATTAGAAACCACACTGTGAAAATATTTAATGTTGTTTAAGGGTGAAAGGTAGAAGATACTCCTTAGATCACAATTTGAGCCTGGTTTCACAGTGCAGCAAAAGGAGCCACATGTAAATGAATGTGGACTGACTGCAATATCTGTATGCATAGAAATAACCAAACCAATAACTTTGTTTTATTTATTTAACTACAAATTAATTGGCAATTAATTAATTAAAATAAACTGAGTATAGAGTAAAGATTTCAGAAAAAACTTCAGAATACGTCTTTAACCTTAAGCCTTTGACTTGAAACCATTTTTGGATGGTTTATTACACATTTGTGTCAATATTACAAGAAATTATTGGAAATATATGAATCTGGCTCTAATTATGAGTGCCAGTTCATGATGTAATTCAGGTGCTATGGCTAAGGTGTTCACAGAAGTATGATGGTTAAAAAAAAAGCTGGGCCTTCTGTAATTAAATAAAAAGGAGACAGTGGATGAAGGCCAATTGATTAGTGTGAAGACTGCTATACCATGACTGGGTGTAGTTCAGGAAAGTCTATATCATGGGAAAGTGATCTGCGAGTGCAGCCCAAAGATAGAGCAAATAAGTACAGCATTGCTGCCTTATCTAGTATGCCATTAGTTTTTGCATATGTGAAAAAGTGCACAGACCACTACAAGCCAACCTACTGTTATGCAGAATTGACATTTATCATCTTCTCCATACCTATTAGGCATAGCTCAGTACACCTTTATTTCTACACAAGAGGTCAAATTGTAAGAGAAAGTAAGTAAAAAAAATTATAATAATAATCATACAGAGATTCCTGCTTAAATATGTAATCACATGTCACTTCTGATCAAGCATGCCAAGACATAAGCTTTTCCCTGATGGCATCTACTCCCAGTCTGATATTTTGCTCCCACGGGACTCATGTAACATTTGAGGAGAGTCCAAGATTTTAGGAATGTGTCCTATAAATTTTGTCTTTGCTAGCTGAATCCTTGTAGACCCTCATGCAGTACAAGCAGTGAATTCCTAATACAGTTGTGGTGTTGGTGCTGGTATACCACAAGAATGTACATTTTTCATTGAGAAATTGAGCTAAGGTCACAAAACACAGGCACCAGCAATTTTAGTATACTTACATATTAAAATAACTGATAAACCTGATGAATAACTCGGTTTTCTCATCTGGGTGTGGATATAATGTAGTTGTTGTGAAGGCAAGCTTTACATAAAACAATTAAAATGTATAATGCATATTATCACAATATGAGTTCACAAACTGTAGCCACAGTTCACATCTGTGCACTATAAAAAAAATCCTTAAATTCCCCTAGTGAATCCTTATAATGAGAAAAAAGACCTTTTCATGCATGAAGGAGTCAATTTCGAACTGATGCAAACTTATGTTCCAGTTTGCGCTATGCTGTAACTAGCCTGTGGGGGTGTAATTATCAGATGATTATGTATCAACTGAAATAAATTGAGTCAACAATCCTAAATCGATTATTATCAATTATAATTCTAAGTTGGTTTTTATCAAAAAAGGACAGACAACTGGTATGTAAAAAAAAAAAAATCATATTTATAAATCTGGTGTGCAGTTAGGTTAGCAAGGCCATTTGACCCACAACTTTGATACTTTTATACTAAAAATTCCTCCTCTACGTCTTCATTATTCACGAATTAACCGTAGGCCTACCCCAGATTCTGAACAAAGTTGGTCACATATCCATCAGAGGCTACTAAATCATAAATTGTATCGTAGCAGTGGTATTGTTAGCCTAATGGTGTTAATATTGAATCGTTGCCTTAAGAATCAAAATTGTATCATATTGTGTGGGAGCCTGAGGTTTACACCCCTATTAGACTGTTATTATACCATTTAGCAAAGTTTTAAAGTTTTGTATAATTATATTTTTGGAGAATTCTATATTAATAACTGGTGTCCGTGAAGTGTAGAAGCAGAGAAATGTGCTCTACAGCAGTTTATTAAAAATATACAATCTTAATTATTTTCCATAGAGTATCTTTCTCTGCCTCTCTAATTTAAAGTATATTTTCCCTGAGACCACCAATCACTTATGAATATGCATAAAGCAGACCACCGATATTTGTTAGTTGACTTGGAGTAAGTATGGCTGGTGATTGATGCAAAATGCAGAAAATATTCCATGGTGTGGGCAACAAGTAGTTCCAGAACAGTGAGTACTACACATGATCAGCAGTGGCAATAAGTAACTGTGAGGCTCTGGAGTCAGTGATACAATAGTTTACACTGGTAAATTAGCCAGGTAATAGTCTGCTCACAAAAGCAGAAGCCTTTTTCATGTCAGTACAAGCAGATGTCTTCTCTGACACCAGTTGCTTCTGAAACCTCAGCAGGAATATGCTGGTTCATTATTTAATATATTGAAACCACAAGCTAAATCAGTTGCTTGCAGTTGTCCTGTACTGTGTACTCAGTGCTGTCCTGAGAAAAGTAAGCTGTGTACATTTGTTTGTTAGGAGAGCAATTTAAAGATGAATAAACATTACTTGCTAGTTTTGTCTGTGAGTAACAAATGAAAAGATTTTTTTGCCACTGTGCAGCAGGAATGACACTTTTATCAAGACTGTTTTCACTCATCATTTTGAGTTACTTTTAGCCATGTTAGCTCACTAGAAAGCTGTTGGTGCATCCAAAATGCCATAATAGCATATTAAATTTGGACCCTGCTAACCCCTGTCTCCATCCTGGGAGAGGAAGTGGAGGTGGTGGAGACATACAAATGGGTGTACATTTGGACAACAGACTGGACTGGACACATAACAGCAAGGCAGTCTACAGGAAGGGACAGACCAGACTCTACTTCTTGAAAAAGCTCATGTCTTTTAATGTATGCAGCACAATGCAACTTGTTTTATCAGTCAGATATGTCCAGCGCCATTTTTTATGCAGCGGTCTACTGGGGCATGGCATTAAGGCAGGAGATGCCAGCAGACTGAACAAACTGATCAGGAGAGCCAGACTGAGACCAACCTAGATTCCTGGAACTGATTGTTCAATAAAATATGCTGGGTAAGCTGCTGCTTATCCTGAACAATGCTTCTCACCCCTTCTATGACTATCTAACCAGTCAGTGGAGCACCAGCTCCAGCTTCAGACTGATCAGCCACACAGCAGCAAAGAGGACAGGAGGTCCTTCATACCTGCTATCATCAGTCTCTATAACTGATTCACCAGCTGTAATCTATGATTGTAAGCACACAGACATGGCTCCAGACAATTTACACAAGCACAATAACACCTTTATACTTTGTACATTGTCTACCTACTTTGAATTGTCTACACTTATCTTTACTCTTCTGTTTTTATTATATTAATTAACTCAATGTCACTTTATTTTCTGGACACATTATTTCACTTATTAGTATTTGGTGTCTGTAATGTTATGTGTTATGTCTGTAATTGTCTGCTGCTGTGAAAGAACAGTTTCCCTCAGGGATCAATATCTATCTTTATGTCTATCTAAAGGTCTAAATGTGAAAATGTCTCCAAATAGTGAAGAACGATATTATGTGCTTGGAAGCCTGTGTCTTGCTTGCTCTGTATGTTGAACAGTTTTGCCATCTTGGCAACATTTTATTTTATTCTAATAATAATTAATTTAATAATTATTCTAATTGTCAGAAAATCTTTCTTCATGTAACATGTTTTATATGCAAATGATCATAATGATTCAATGAATATACAAATTAGTCTGTGACATCATCTAGTGACTTCCAGTGACTTTTTGAGCATGAATTAGCTACTTTCCCCTGAAAACAGTTCACAATACTGAGGTTGATTGCCAGCATGGGTAGACAGTGTTCAGATCTCCCTGTGATATAGATAAAGTCTATGATTTGAAATGACATATAAAATAGTTGTTTTTATTAAACATACGTTTATTTTTTTATTATACTGGTAAATTTCATAGTGTTAGCATTGTTTGCTAGGTCTGTTTTTGCTAGCTGACTGAAAAGTACTTAGTTAGTAGATATTTCTTTAAATATTTTTAGTTAGTGATATTTGTGTTTGGCAGTCATTGAATACTTTCTTCCGCTAAGTGTCCAATGTAGATACAGTGTCCAATGCAGTGTCCAACAGTACAATCAGACAGACAAAGAAGGATTCCATCTTATTTTATGTTACATGGAATCCATAACCTGCTTTAATTTATTTAGATAGGTTTAGTTTTGTTTCTGGAACCAAATACTGTAGTATGTTTATATGTATTCATTCATTCATTCATTAATCTTCAGTAACCACTTTATCCTGGTCAGGGTGGTGGTGGAGCTCAGGAACACTAAGTGTGAGGTCGCAATGAATGGACAGCAGTCCATCAAAGGGCATCATACACACATTTACACGCTCATTCACACCTAGTAGTTTTGGGAGGGTGGAAAGAGACTGGAGAACCTGGTGGAAACCCATGTGGCCACAGGGAGAACATCCAAAACTCCACACATAGTAACCCAGGCTCAAAATATTAGCTACATCTAGCACTCAATAAACTGGAAACAGTGTATAAAAAGTTATTTGGGGAACTGGAC
Source organism: Pangasius sanitwongsei (assembly GCA_037576675.1). Lineage (NCBI taxonomy): Eukaryota > Metazoa > Chordata > Actinopteri > Siluriformes > Pangasiidae > Pangasius > Pangasius sanitwongsei. The sequence continues at coordinate 7,786,785 of CM075003.1, read as the reverse complement.
AAATATAAAAATCCATATTTAACCATGCTGGTAGCATTAGCAAAGCATATATTAGCATATCACAGGGGAAAATACTAAGGCTAATGTTATTATCTGGATGTGTAGAAATTGGTATTATATATGGAGCTAAGAGAAGGCAAGGTTTAACTAGACAATCAGAAAGTTTTTAAAGTTTTTTAAAAATTCTTAATAAAAAACTTTATTTGCCTGATTCTGTTCTTTAATGAGCATATTATCATTTGCCTTTGTTTATATACACTTATCAGTAGAAGAATCCTTGCTCACTGATACACTTGATGCTTTTTTTTTTCTCCTCACAAGCTCTTCATCATAGACCACAACCAGGTGGACTGGCGCATTGCCATGACCACCAACCGTGTGCTTTGCATTTCCCTGGAGCTACTGGTCTGTGCCCTCCACCCAGTGGGCATTTACTTGGGACCCTTGACTTCAGCAACAAACTCTTCCTCCTCCTCCACTCTCCCCCCAGTTTCGACACCGCTGTGCCTCTGCAGCAGTCCCATGGAGGCATGGCTGGAGTTGGAGCTACTGCTATCAGCACTGATGTTCTTGCGCCTGTACCTGGTACACCGGGCCATTCTGCTTCACAGCAAGGTGCTGCTGAGTGCCTCTTACAGGAGCATCGGCTCACTCAACAACATCAACTTCACTTTCCGCTTTGTTCTCAAGGTACTCATGAACAAGTACCCGGCACGCACGCTCCTGGTTTTTATCATGCTCTTCTGGTTTACCTCTGCCTGGATGCTACGGCTGTGTGAAAGGTAGAAAGAACACACAAACACACACTCATATGCTCATACTCACACGTATGTACATGCTCGGAAGCACGTCAAACTGCCAGGCACAAATTCATCCTCCCATCTCTGTTGATGGTCAATTTGAAGTCCTGAAAAAGCCCGGAAAAGAGTATTTAGTAATAGTTTTGTTATAAATAGGTCCCTTTCAGGACCGCAGACAAATATTCCTTTTTTTCCTGCCAACTCAGCATAGATTGTGAAATGGAGCATTGGTTTGTTCAGGGGAATGAATCTTGTTTTGTAGTGAGGCCCACAAAGAGGCAAAGTAATTTTCAATAAGTATGTAGAGTGCATGGTTTAAGTGCATTTTAACAGTTTATATATATATATATATATATATATATATATATATATATATATAAAAGAAATTAAATTTGACTGTTATTATTAGTCAATCAATAAATGCAGTTTTGTGCCTTACAGAAAGCTACTATTTTGAAAGGTCATTGTCCATAGGAAATTGTCAGAACATTGCATCAGTCTGAAAGTTAAATGTAATGCACACACACACGCACACATACACTCACCATCCACTTTAATAGGAACACCTGAACACCTGCATATTTTTGCAGATATCCAATCAGCCAATCATGTGGCAGGAGCACAATGCATAAAATCATGTAGATACAGGTCAAGAGCTTCAGTTAAAGTTCACATCAAACATAACAATGGGGAAAAGTGTGATCTCTGTGACTTTAACTGTGGCATGGTTGTTGGTGCCAGAAGGGCTCATTTGTGAGTTCAGAAACTGCTGATCTGGGATTTTCACATACAGAGTTCTTATATGAGTTACTATAGGCTTCCTGTCAGCTCAAACCAGTCTGTTCATTCTCCTCTGATCTCTCTCATCAACAAGGTGTTTCAGCCTGCAGACCCTGCAGGTGTACAGGTGTTCCTATTACAGTAAGTGTATATATAGTCAGGTTTATAAATATTTGGACAGTGACACAATTTTCGTAATTTTGCCTCTGTGCTCTACCACATGGATTTGAAATGAAGCATTCAAGATGTGATTGAAGTGTAGACTTTCGGCTTTAATTCAAGGGGTTTAGCAAAAATATTGCATTAACTGTTTAGGAATTATAGCCTTTTTTTTACAGAGTCCCTCCATTTTGACAGGCTTAAAAGTAATTGGACAAACTAACAATCATAAATATTAGGATTATTATTAATACTTGGATGCAAATCCTTTGCAGTCAATGACTGCCTGAAATCTGAAACCCATAGACATCACCAAATGCTGAGTTTCCTCCCGTGAGATGCTTTGCCAGCCTTTTACTGCTGGTGCCTTCAGTAGCTGCTTGTTTGTGGGTCTTTCTACCTGCTGTTTTGTTTTCAGTAAGTGAAAAGCATGCTTTCAATTGGGTTGAGGTAAGGTGACTGACTCAGTCAATTAAGAACATTCCATTTCTTTGCCTTAAGACGCTCTTAGGTTGCTTTTGCGGTACTTTTTGGGTCATTATCCATCTGTGCTGTGAAGCGCCATCCTATCAGTTTTTCAGCAACTGACCCTGAGAAGAAAGTATAGCTATATACACTTCAGAATTCATCCTGGTACTTCTATCAGCAGTCACATCATAAATAAACATCAGTAACCCAGTTCCATTGGCAGCCATACATGCCCATGCCATAACACTTCCTCCACATATTTGACAGATGATGTGGTATGCTTTGGAACACAAGCCCTTCTTTTTCTTCTAGATGGAAACCATCTATATTTACATTCATGAAGGCGTCTCTTGATTGTAGACTTTGACAATGAAATGCCTACCTCCTCCAGAGTATTCTTGACTTGGCTAGATGATGTGAATGGGTTTTCTTCACCAAGGAAAGAATTCTGCGATCATCCACTTTAGTTGTCTTCCATGGTCTTCCAGGCCTTTTGATGTTGCTGAGCTCGCCAATGCATTCCTTCTTCTTAAGAATGTACCAAATCGTTGATTTGGCCACAACTACATTTCTGTTATCTATCTGATAGATATGTTTTGTTTTTTCAACCTAATGGTGGCCTCTTTCACTTGCATCAACACTTCTTTGGACTGCATATTGAGAGTTCCCATGAACAGCTACCAATGTAAATTTGGAAAAAAAACAGGAAACAGGCCACATCTGGCCATGAAACTGCTTATCAGTCAATTGTCCAATTACTTTTGAGTCTGTGAAAATGGAGGAACTATGTGGTGTGTGTAATGTGTGTGTATATATATATATATATATATATATATATATATATATATATATATATATATATATATATATATATATA
>CM075003.1:7736366-7783601 GCA_037576675.1 Pangasius sanitwongsei | reverse complement strand
GGTGTGTAAATCTAATGTATATTTTTAAACTTGTAAATAGTATAACCCTAACCCTAACCCTTTCCCTAACCCTAACCAATAACCCCTAACCCTAACTCCTAACCCCTAACCCAAACCATAACCCCAAACCCTAACCCTAATCCTAACCCTAACCCCTGACACAACCCTACCCCTAACCTAACCCTAACCATAACCCCAAACCCTAACCCAAACCCTAACCCTAAAACTAACCCAATCCTAACCCTAACTTTAACCCTAACCAAAACCCTAACCCCCGAACCCTAACCCCCGAACCCTAACCCTAACCCCTAGCCCTAACTTCTTGCGCTTGCCCATATTTCCTGCTTCCAACACATCAACTTTGAGAACTGACAGTTCACTTGCTCCCTAATATATCCCACCCTTTCAGAGGTGCCATTGTAATGAAATAATCAATGTTATTCACTTCATCTGTCAGTGGTTTTAATGTTATGGCTGATTGGTGCAAGCTGAATTTGCATCTCATGTTGAGGTAATGATCAGATGATCTGGATTGATTCATTGTTTAAAAAGGCAATGTTTAAAATGAATTGAGGCAACAATCATAAATTATTATCGATTACAAATGTGTACAAATCTAGTACTACACAAAGGACAGACAACCGGTGTGTAAATCTAATGTATATTTTTAAACTTGTAAATAGTATAACCCTAACCCTAACCCCAACCCCTAACCCTAAACCCAAACCCTGACCCTAACCCTAACCCTGACACTAACCCTAACCCTGACCCCTAACAAAACTCTAACCCTAACCCAAACCTAACCCCTGACCCTAACCCTAACACCAAACCCTAACCCCCGAACCCTAGCCCTAACCCAAACCCAAACCCTAACCCCATAAACCCATTACCCTATAACCCTTAGAATAACTCTAACCCTAAACCTAAACCTAACCCTTACCTTAACCATAAACCTAACCCTAACGTTAAAACTAACCCTAACCCTAACCCCTAACCCTAACCCTCATCCCTTTGGGCAGGTGATCTCCAGAAGGTCTGCCCAGTAGAAGCTTGGTGGCCTGCATTGGGGTCATACGCTGGAACTAACGGCCCCCACCCACCTTGCGGGGCAGAAAACTCTGTTTGAGTGGCTTGGGAAACTTTGCGGTGTTAACAAAGACCCACTCGCAGAGAGGTAAGTTTCTCAACTGCACCTACATGTAGGAAATATAAAACAAATAATAAAATAATAAATAAAATAATATTAAAATAAAATAAATAAACAAACAAACAAATAAAAATAAATAAGTAAATCTATTTTAATATTCACAAATAATGTTTAATATTTGCAATATTTATTTACTTCATTATAAGTAACATTTTATTAGGAAAAGCATCTCCAAACAAACATGCTAGGGACACAAATAATTAACCAAAACATTTTTAATAAATAAATATATATAAATACTTAATTAAATTAATTAGGTAAACTAAGAATGAATATGCAAACACTATCCAATTGGTTATGGGACACAAGCCGAGGACTGATCCACCTGTGGCTGGCCACCTCAGACGAGGGTGTACAGTGTTTGAAAGGCTGAAACACCAGACGACTCTGAGGTACACTGCTGATGATGTGTCCTGAAATTAATTAAATAAGGCTTCATATTTTAACACTAAGATTAAAGTAAAATAGGAGGAATGAGGAACCCTAACACTAACCCTAACCCCCTAACCATTACCCTAAACCTAACTTTAACCCCTATCCCTAACTCTAACCCTAACTCTAACCTAACCCTAACCTAACCCTAACCCTAACCTTAATCCCTAATCCTAATCCTAACCCAACCCTAACCCTAATCAAAACCCTAACCCTAACCCTAACCCTAACTGTAACCCTTACCAAAACCTTAACCCTAACCCTAATCCTAACCCCTAACCCTAACCCCTAACAAAACCCTAGCCCTAACCCAACCCTAACCCCTAACCCTAACACCAAACCCTAACCCTAACCCTTAACCTTACCATTGCCCTTACCCTTACCTTAACCCTAACCCTAAACCTAAACCTAACCCAATCCTAACCCTAACTTTAACCCTAACCAAAACTCTAACCCTAACCCACGAACCCTAACCCTAGCCCTAACTCAAACCCAAACCCCATAACCCCATTACCCCATAACCCTAAGCCTAACTCTAACCCTAAAACTAAACATAACCCTTACCCTAACCCTTACGTCAATCCTAACCCCTAACCCTACACCCTAACCCTGACGCTAACGAAAACCCTGACCCTAACCTTAACCCTAACCAAAACCCTAACCCTAACCATAACCACCTAACCCCTAACCCTAATTCTAACCCAAACCCAAACCCTAACCTTAACACCAAACCCTAACCCCTAACCCTATACCCTAACCCCTGACCCTAACTCTAATTCTAACCCTTAGCCTTACTCTTACCCTTACCCTAACCCTAACTCTAACCCTTACCATTTCCCTTACCCTTACCCTAACCCTAATCCTAACCCTAACCCTAACCCTAACCCTAACCCCCTAACCCTAACCCTCATCCTTTTGGGCAGGTGATCTCCAGAAGGCCTGCCCAGTAGATGCTTGTTGGCCTGCATTGGGGTCATCCGCTGGAACTAACGGCCCCCACCCACCTTGCGGTGTTAACAAAGAGCCACTCGCAGAGAGTGGCTGGCCACCTCAGACGAGGGTGTACAGTGTTTGAAAGGCCGAAACACTGATGATGTGTCCTGAAATTAATTAAATAAGGCTTCATATTTTAACACTCAGATTAAAGTAAAATAGGAGGAATGAGGAACCCTAACACTAACCCTAACCCCCTAACCATAACCTTAACCCTAACCCTAACCCCTAAACCGATCTCTAACCCAACCCTAACCCTATCCCTAAACCCTAACCCTAACTTTAACCCTAAACAAAACCCTAACCGCAAAACTGCAGTAACTGTTTTACTGGATTCATAAAGGATTATCTTATAATTATCTTTATAATTGCCTGTTTTGGAGTACATCTGTATCCTTTTATTGCTATAAAAATATAAAAAGTAGACTGATTTCCAGTATCTCACTCAATCAATATGGTGGCTCAACAAGTCTAAAGTAGGTGGTATGTGACAAAGTAATATCTCTGCCTCAGCATGGGCAGTCTGACCATTCTGCGGCCACATAGTCCCATGCGCAGCAAGCTGTGATGCACTGTGTGTTCTGCCACCTTTCTATCATAGCCAGCATTAACTTTTTCAGATATTTGTGCACTTCTGTGGGATCGGATCAGACAGGCTAGCCTTCACTCCCAACATGCATCAATGAGCCTTGGGCCATGACCCAGTCACTGGTTGTCCATCCTTGGACCACTTTTGGTAGGTACTAACCACTGCATACCGGGAACACCACACAAGACCTGCTGTTTTGGAGATGATCTGACCCAGTCTTCTAGCCATCACAATTTGGTGCTTGTCAAAGTCGCTCAGATTCTTGCGCTTGCCTATTTTTCCTGCATCCAACACATCAACTTTGAGAACTGACAGTTCACTTGCTGCCTAATATATCCCACCCTTTCAGAGGTGCCATTGTAATGAAATAATCAATGTTATTCACTTCGCCTGTCAGTGGTTTTAATGTTATGGCTGATTGGTGTAAGCTGAATTTGCATCTCATATTGAGGTAATGAGCAGATGATCTGGATTGTTTCATTGATTTAAAAGGCAATGTTTGAAATGAATCGAGGCAACAATCAAATTATTATCGATTACAATTGTGTATAAATCTATTACTACAAAAAGGACAGACAACCGGTGTGTAAATCTAACGTATATTTTTAAACTTGTAAATAGTTGTAACTGTAAATAGGCTCGCAAGGTGATTTGCCCATAACTCTGAAACTTAAAATAGTCCTTCTCTACATCGTCATCATATATCTGATATAGAATATCTTATCATGGATGGAAGATCATCACCTGAAACGAAATCTTAGCAAGACTGGGCTGCTATATATCCCTGGAGATATACAGTAACCCCAAGTCAAAAGCTAGTAATTTCTCTGTAGGACTCATATCATACCTTCTGACAGTGCTTTAACCTCACTCATGCAAGTTACTCCTGTACATCATCAGGTGGATGTGGCCATTCTTTTCCAGAGAGAGATTACTCACAGAGATTACTGGCAGGTCTTCCCCTGCCTGCCGTAAGCGTCTACAAATCAGCCAGAATGCAGCCACATAATTTGTTTTCAATTTCCCCAAGTTCTTCTAAAACTCACACCAGTTTTGTGCTCTCTCCACTGTCTTCCTGTAGCTGCCTGGGTTAGATTTAAAACACTAATCCTTGCCTAGAAAGCCAAAAACAGACACTCATTTACCTGAAGGCACTTATGAAACCACACTCTGTACCACTTTACCTTAAAGGCTCTAGCATGGCTTAACTTAACCCACGATCCTTCAAGATACAAGGAAAAAATGCATAGATTAACCTCTATGGTGGATTGAACTTCTGCTGGCTATCTTCAAATGACTGAAGACCTGCCTGTGAACCAACCACTTAAACAACACTTAAAGCTCTTAAAACCCTTGTGACTTGTACTATTTTCTTTGCTGTACTAATGTATTGTACTAACTTCTCTCTGTAGTATTCTTAGGCCATGCCCATTTGTAATCACATGACGACATGTATCTGACGGACACTACAAAGCACTTCAAGTCACTCTGGATAAAGGCGTCTACTAAATGCTCAGAAGCTTGAAACAATTTCAGTCACACAAAATTTACTGTCCCTTCTTTGATTAGACTGAAAAAAAACAAAGCCATAACTGAACCGAGGGAAGCTGACAGGTGTGTTAGGGCAGGGGAAACACCTCCCTCTCTCTCTCTGTGCAGTGCAGAGTTGCGTGGTGTGCCCCAATTCAGCCCGAGTTTAGTTTGCAGAGTTGAAGCAGCTAGCTGTTCAAGCAGACAAAAGAGAAAAAAAAACAAAAAACAAATGCAGTGCTGAATTGCTGGATTCTGTGAAGTGCAGTAGTAACTCACAGGTGAAGAGGATACAAGCGATGGAGAGACAGTTTTAGTAAATTAGCAGTCTGCGTTCGATTGTGCCTAATCAACACTACAAGAACACAGACAACAGGACATACGTTGTTGGCATTTCTTTAATAAACATTTGCCAAAAGAACAAAAACAGTTTAGTAAAAAAAAAAAAAAAAAAAAAAAAACCCAAAAAAAAAAGAAAAAAAAAAGGACATTGCCGCTCCTCTACTTTTTGAAATTGGATTAAACTGGTCTCTTTGTTCCATTTTACAATGGCTGTGAACAATGGCTGGTGGAACTGGTGAGAAAATACAGCTTTGTTTCATTCAGTTGTTCAGTAGACAAACCAATTTAAAGGAGCCTAGTCACCCAAGTGCTGCCAATCTCACTGGAGGTAAGTGCTTTTTTAAAAAGCTGCTCCAGTGAAAAATGGACTGAGCCCACCAATGTTAAGTCATTAAGGGGGGAAAAAAAAAAAAAAAAAAAAAAAAAAAACTACATTACTGGTCATTTCATCTTGTGCAGATACAGCACATCAAAATCATTTCATATCTTAGTTGTTTCCACCTACTTTACTCAGTAGTGCAAAACATTGTAATACTAGTCTGTCCTTATGCAATTGAAGGCGCCACTAAGGTACAGATAATAAAAACACTTACCCAGGCTGGTAAATGCACGCTCAAAAAAGGTCAAATTTTATTTAAAAGACAGCAGTTTGATAGATTACCAAATCATAAAGAGGGGTAACTATTAGAAAAAAAAAAAAGGGTGAGGAGGAAAAGTAATCCCTCTCATCACACACCCCTCTATTTGTAGCTCAAGCCACAGTAATCTAATGAAATGCCTGCCTGCATCCATAATTAGAATTATTAAAAATTAAGTGTGCCTCTGTAGTGCACTCAGTGCTGGCTTGATCGATGGCAACTGCTTCTGTCTTTTACAGTCGTCCTTTTCTGAGGTGTGAGTGTCACTATGTTGTCCTTCCCATTTTTGGGAACCAATCAATATGGGAGTCCCCTACCCCTTAGTGCTGCAGTGTTTAAATGGGGGACGTACCCAAGAGGAAGGGGCGGAGCCCCAGACTGGGATGGGGAGCCCCACACTTGGCCTGGAGGTGGTGGCGGAATAGAAGGGGGCGGTGCTCCTCCATCCTTCTGGCCAATAGCAGGATTGTAGAGATGTATGCTAGAGGGGTGGGAGGGGCCCTCCACGGGTATGGGACTGTGATTGTACTCAAAGCGATGGTCCTTGTCTCCGCTAAACACCATACTGCCACTGGCTCCTGCAGAAACTCCACTAGTACTGCCACCTGGTGCTGCTCCATGAGGGAAGGGCACTGGGGCAGAGGATGTGGCATGAGCATGTGCATGAGGGGGTATTCCTCCTCCCATCATGTGGCTGAGGTAGCTTTCTCCGAAGCCTGTAGGAGGAAAGGGTGGAGGAGGCAAGTGGCTTCTTGGTGGAGGAGGAGGAGGATAATCAGGCTCGGGTGGCCGTGCTGCTTCTCCTAATCCCACAGAAGTGGAACTGGAAGAGGACAGGAGAGGCTGGCTCTCAGGGGCCTGCCGGTAGTCCAGGTCTGCACATGGAGGGGGTTCTGGGGGCTCCGGGGGCCTCTGATCAGGAGGCAGGATGGAGAGCGGCTCAGGAGCTCTGGAGGACGATCCGCTCCCCTCAGTCGCTGAAAGACAAGATACAAAAAACATTATTTCATCACTAAGAAATAAACAACTAGGGTCCAAAGGTCCAAGTCTGCCAAGAACTTTTTTTTTTTTTTTTTTTAACACACATTTCATTACTACTTAGAAAATGAGTACATTATTTTCACAAAGTAGACACCCATAAATATCATCTGACCAAGTAACAGCCTCTCACAGTGTACACTTGTGTTTTTGTTGTATTTGTACGTTGTCTAAAAGTTTGCACTCAAAGTTTTATTTTCTGTACATATTCCCACATTTGGTCACTGTTCCCTGCAGGCCAACGAATTCATCATGTCTCATGCTCAATATGAGCCATAAGGGGTATAAGTGGTTACAAGCAACGACACATACCATTAGTTCACAATTTAATGTAAAATAAGATTTTTTTTTTTTTTTTTACTTACTAACCAACTAGATGGATACATAATCGGTCAAGCATTCGTGCCTGTTACAAACCTTTACTTTTATGTTCAGTGCAAGGTGTTAAGTTGTTAAGAACATTTCAAGGAACAGCTTCACCTCTGTTACAAAGTGCTGACACAGTAGACTCCTTCCCCATACAGGTTAAATAAAACCTCCTTACAGAAAGCTTCAACAACTATGTTTTTCTTTGATCAATAACATTTATAATCATTATTAGTCTTAATTTAAGTAACAAACCTGTGAGCTGTTAATATAGAAAAGATAACATTAGAACAAGTGCATTAGAAACTTGAGTTGCCTTGCAGTTGAAACTACTGTCAGAGCTGCTGTTACAGAAAATTAATCAACACCTTCTGACCAATCAGTTTGGAGAATTCAACAGCACTGTATGTCCTATAATGATTTAAATTTTGAACGGTCACCAAACTGGTCGCCAATTTTTAAATAAGATACGAAAAGAAAACTGTCAACTTGAAAGTCTGTTGTATATAGACAAAATGATCCTTGAAGGAGGAATGGCTTTACCTGGTGAGACAGGGCTAGGCTCTGGTGGCTGTTTTATCTCTGTCGGGAGAAGGGGTGCAGAAGCTACCCCCGCTGCTGTAGAAATGGCTGCATCCGCCCCCTCCGTCCCAAGGGCTTCTGCACTCTGCTGGACCTTAAGAAACTGAGCGAGCAGCATAGTGACAGCTGTTTGCGTGGCTGTGGCAGAGACATCTCCGTCGTGTTTGCCCTGCTGCTGCGGAGTAGGGGGTGACGGAGGCTTGGGCAGGGGTGGCGTTCGGGGGGCCCCGCCCACTGCTAGGACAGGGTGTGGTGGTTTGGAGGCTTTGGACTGAGACTGGGCAGGAGGCTCCAGTGGCCTATCCGGCTCAGCTGCTCCTGGGAGAAGAGCCTTGGCTAGGTGCTGCAGGGTTTCAGGGTTTACCTTAAAGCCCATGGCCTGGGAGAGCTGCGCAGAACCTGCTGGGGCGCTCTTAGACTGGAGCAAGTTCAGAAGCACAGCCAGCTGCTCCTGGGTCAGCTGAGAATTAGGACCTTTAGGGTCTGAGGAAGACACATCAGGTTTCTTAGAGCATAAAAGTAAAAATATATTGCATCAAATTGGACTAGCATATTTAAACTTTTCAGACTTGGATATTAGAGTTGATTACTGGTGGTGATTCTTAATTACACTACAATAATTGTACAAACTAATTGTAACATCCAATTAATTCAATAATCAATAGTTGACTTGCTACTTTAAGTGTGAATTTAAGAGGCATCTCTGCAAGACGAATAACATTTAACACTAAATACATGCTCGACATGGCAAAGACTCTAAGTGTACAGAGCTTGGAACAAATTCACAAATATTTAGTACATACACAAAATCCACAGGGACAGATCCCTTTGTGTATAACTGATATATAGTGAAACTTCTGACGTGTGTATCAGTCAGCAGAAGAGCAGAGAGAGTCTTATGTTACCCAGCATGGTAGCGGCGGTGGCACTGGGCCCTTTGTGTCCTCCAGCAGAAGGGAAACCCTGAGGTGTGTTACTGCGGCTGTCATCCAGTCCCAGCTCTTTCCGTGGAACTTTTGGAGCGGCTAGTTCTTCCGGCATCTGCTTCTGCCGCCGACGTTTTTTACTCCACAGCTCGTGACAATCCTGCCACAGAGGGAGACTGGAGACACAGAAGGAGAAGAAGTTTATACATGAGAAACGGGTAAAGCAGAGAAAGTGTCTGTTTCAAACTTCCAGTGAGACATCGAAACGTGTTGTCTATAATCAAGGGTGGACAAATCAGTAATAACTACAGCACGTGCCACTCATTCAGAATCCCGCCTGCTCCACTGCACACGTGGCTGAGGCACGATCTGGTTAAAGGTAGAACAGCTTGTAGGAGGCAGATTAATTTGCATGCACGGATGAGAACCACATAGGTATGGAGTAACACTGATTAACCTTCCTATTATAAGTAATAGACCCTTTGCAGTTAAACATACTTAAGGAAAATAAAGACAACAGCTGAGCTCAAATAATAGCTTTTACATGCAACAGGAGGACAGAATACCAGTGCCAATTACAGCTGTTGGCCAACAACCTTTTGACTTTTTTGACACATTAAAAAAAGTTTACATTAGAAACTTTTATTGAAGAGGGTGTTGATCAAGTATTTGTTTGTTTCCTTTAGTCTGTATTAATGCACCACAGTTTATTATGTTACATTAGTTATCACTTTTCGCCTTGTCAATGAGGTTTCCAGGCAACCAAAACATGGGCAGCACACCGGAGCTTTTACTTGCACAGTGGGCTTGCTAATAAATATATGGATTTGTCCACCCTGATAACATTTTATTTATACAGTACTGATCTGTAAGGAAGTGCTTTTGAGAAAACAGCGAGGGAGAGAGTATAGAAATTATATGGGAGGTTTTTCAACTAATGACATTGCACTCGTACTCTGGTGGAGGCATCTTAGCTGGGTCCACATCTCTGAGGAAGTCGCTGCTGAGAGCCTGTTCTGCAGTACAGCGCTTACTGGGGTCCAGAGCCAGCATGTGATCAAACAGGTCCAGGGCTGTCGGAGGAATACTAAATACAGCAGGGCAACAAGATGAAATAGAAAAACTCATTTAGCAGTGGGAAAGAAAAACAATGTAATTCCTTTTAAGCAAACCACCAACAGAAGTTTTCTGTGCACCACACAGTAGTCTTACAGTCTACATGAAATAACATCATCATTGTGTACAAAGAATGGCACACTGATATGCAGTCATTGCAGTAGAAAACATGCAACGTACATGTTTTCCATATTACTTTTCAATAATGACATGATGAAATGTAAAATAGTCACTGCGTTGTTTCTATACTGAGTGATCTCTTTTCTAAAACGATGTGGGGTTTTTGTATTTATAGACGAAAATGCTGAAATGAATGAAAGCCAACTAAACACTAAACAAATGATGTGGATGTCTTGACTTGTCACTTGTACCACAAGGAGATGAAACAGGTGTCCAATCACAATCTATCTGCTGTGGGTGAGAAACTAGTAATCTATCAAACTGAAATGGATTAGATCACAAGTTTTGGGTTGTCTGTAAGGGGCAATGTGCCCACTGACACTCTAAGACTATTAATACCCGTTTACTAGAAATCCACTAACTCTTACTGAAATATTTTGCAAGTGAGATTTAAACTGAAAACAGGCAGATTGTTTCAATCAAATGGCCAAACACCAGTGCACTTAAACAGACCACTTCACATCAGGGGTTAATTAGGGCTCTGCTTGTAAAGCCTCTGATAACACAGGGCTGTTGACTTCTCACTGGTCAGCTAATTCACAGGAGTTGTATGGCAGACATGCCACAAGTTTTGATTAGAAAATGTGTGTAATTTCTGTGGTGAAGTTTTCTATAAGGAGACATTTATTTATTTTTATAACAGGGTGCTTACAGATAATCAGTGGCAAAGCAGCTTTGTTCCTGTGAAGCCACTGTTTCTGTATGAAAACTGCAGTGCTGCTTTGCCACTGGCAGCAGTGCTCTGGTCGGTGCACACCAATTGCATTGGACTCTCTCTAAAGGACTACCAAAGCCAGAACCATTTTCCTGAGATTTAGATAAATGCTGGATTTAGAAACATGCAGAACGGGCTAGCTCTATGAATGATCGGTGTTTTCAAACTGGTCTGGACGTCGCACCGCCTCAACCTCGCTGTAAAAACGCTTATTATTCATATGATTCTCCTACCTTAGCGATGAGCGGAGCACAAAACACTCATTATCTGAATGCAACCTTAGAAGTAAATCTGTTCTTTTAAGTTTTCAGATAAGTTTTAATGTGGAGAGATTTGTAGTTTCTCAGTAACATGACAAGCCACAATTGTCTGTTGCTGAAATAACGAATGATAACAAGAACTAACTTGTTTTGAGAATGTTCCAAAAAGTATGGTGTGCTTTAAGAAATAAAACAGGGGTGGTAGCTGATTGTTTTCCTGTAACAGCATACCCTGTCGTTTTATTCCTTACATAGCATCAACCACACGATAAAATCAGTAGACTTTATGTGACTAGAAACATATTACATTGCATTATGGTTTGAATGTTGCAATGCACCTCTCCATAATAATGTGTTCAAGTCTATTCCCTGTATTAAAATCACTTGTGCTGTTACTCACAAAGCAAACTCTTCGCGGAGCCTGCGTCTGTACTGTTTCTTTGGTTTCATGGTGTTGAAGTATGGCAGTTTGATGACGTCGGGCCACACAGCAGGACAAGGACTGCCACAGATACGACTGGAGAGGAAACAAAATGGTGTTAGTACATAACAGCATGCAACATCAAACCAAGCTGTGAGACATATACATCTTAAACTGTTATGACTCTGAAAATGTGGATGAAGACCAAGTTACCTAATTAGCTCTAACTGCGCCAGCTCTTGGTTGGCTTGGAAAATAGGTTTCTTGGTGAAGAGTTCACCCAGAATGCACCTGGAATAGAAGAAAACGTAGCAACAGGAAATTTAAACCTTGGAAACGATAAGGGCCTGCTCGCTATACAGATCTCCACTATAGCGTTCATCTCTTACCCGCAGCTCCACACATCAATGGCAGGTGTGTACCGCTCTTCTCCAAGCAGAAGCTCAGGTGGACGGTACCACAAAGTAATCACCTTATTCGTGTAGGGCCGGCTACAAAAAAAAAAATTTAAGTCATAAATACTGTGTTGATCATTGTGCAATTCCAGAAAGTGTTAATCTTGAGTCTAATTTTAGTCTTATTCAAGATTAATATGAGAACACTGACCTTTCCTCAGAGTTGTAGAGTCGAGCCAATCCAAAATCCGCCAGCTTTATCTGCCCCCTAATGAAGAGGGAATATGAATTAAAAGTATGCCAGTTTGGATGATGTTATTCGGGGAACACAATCACCAACAATTTCATAAATCAACGCATACAACAACATACTCAGTCGAGCCAGGAACAAACTGTCTTTCTGTTATTTTGTATCATAGACTTTCTGAAGCACACTGACTTGTTATTGAGCAGAATGTTGGAGCACTTTATGTCTCTGTGCAGAAAGTTCTTCTTGTGGCAGTAGTCCAGACCCTCCAGCAACTGCCGCATGAAGGATTTGATGTGACTCTCGTTGAAATGGACTAGGCCAGACTCCAAAAGCCCCATCAAGTCATGGTCCATATACTCAAACACCAAGTAAAATGCCCCTGTCAGACATGGTTCACAATCAATACACACACATTTCACTGACGATAACAGAAGTAAGGATCAATGGATGACTACGATGTTTTTCTAACTCGTGTACACAGCACATGCTGTTTATTATTAGTCTTGGATTATCTGCTGCACAAGTCCATGTGTATGAGCTGTTACTATAGAAACAATAACGTACTATGACGAGCCCATTAATATTAACCTCTCATTCATGCTACAGCTGGAACTACTGTCCAAGCCGTGCTATTATACAAAAATAACACACACCTTCTGACCAATCAGACTGGTGCATTCAACTGCACTGTGGTATAAAACTGTATATACAGCTCTTATATAATAGCTGCTTCATGAAACATGCTTCTCTTTAAATGTATTCAGCTAGAAGCCCACGATACCAGGCTTCAGGCCATAAGAGCCAAAATCTTGAGATTCTTATCTTTAGACAAATTTCAGAGCTAAGCATATTGCTGGTTGATATTCAAGACATCTGACAATTCATTGTGAGCCTCTTGTTGTTGATTTAGATTATTTATGCTAAGGTCATATCAAATGTAAAAAACGAAAGATAGTTGATTTTTTTTCCCCCCCACTACCTCATGTACACAGCACATACCTTTATCATTCTTGAAGTCCAGAGCATCCTCTTTATCCGTGACAATCTCCTTCATATTGATGATGCTCTTGTGGTTGAGCTGCCGTAGGATCTTGATCTCCCTGATAGCTGTGATGGGAAAGCCCTCTTTCTCGTTGTCTAATCGTACTTTCTTCAGAGCCACCATCTCAGCTTAATTAATGAGAGAGAGATTAAAAAAAAAAAAAAGTAAGGATTTCAAATGCTAGTCAACGCAATGCCGACTCTGATGCAACGTAAAAAGAAGGTTCCTGTTTAATATGTGAACAAGAAGCACTACTGTACTACTAAGTACTACTGAAACTAGACAGTGCTACAGCTGTCTTTATTGCACTACATTTAAACAGGTACTGCAGCAATGGGAGTAAATACAGTGTTAGAAGTAATTCTGTTAGTTAGTGAGAACCTTACCTGTGTCTTTATCCTTGGCTTTGTACACTTGTCCGTAGGTACCCTCTCCAGTGATCCCAATGATTTCAAACTTGTCCACGCATCGCTTTCCCCAATCGATCTCCGTCTCCTTAATCTCTCCAAAGCGTGGACCACATATTCTACACACACACACACACACACACACAAAGAGAAAAGAGAAATATTAATTTTGGCATTACATTTGGGATTTATGGCTAAGAACAAATTTGTTTTTATGTACAAAATAATCGCTTTATGGTCAATTTTTTTTTTTTCAATGTATGTTTTTCCCTAACTGTGCCCTCTTTATTAATCGCAAATCTTAAAATCATGTGCATATGAAGGAGCACATGGACCTCACCTACAGAATGCCCCTTAGATCCTTATACAACATAAAAATGGCAGGTTAACTAACCAGTCGTGTTAATTTTCAGTTAACGTGTCACCCCCAGACCAAAAAAAAAAAAAAATTACAGTTGTGTTAAATATATTATTTGGCACATTAAGTAGGCTTCTGGGTTTAGTGGTAAATATAAGTATGTTGATTGGGAAGCTGTGAAAATGTTTGGTAGCCAAACATGACTCATAAGCCACTAATTGTGGGTTAAAAAAAAGGAAAATATAGGCACTTTCTGCATAATGTCATGCTGATAAGATCTTTAAAAAAAATAAAAACATAAAAAAACATCTATGGCACTTTACTATTCCCAGATTTCTGCCTACATATTAACCTAACTAGGGATTAATGACATTAGACCTGTGAGGTCGAAGGCACATCCTGGTTAACTTATTAATAGCCCATTTTAAAATGATAGTTTTATGCTCTGTTTATCTGTCCATCTTTTTTTACTGGGAATTCCATTTGTTCTTTTCTGCTTGCAGATGTCTAAGAACATTTTCACTTCAGTCTCAGGTTTCATAAATCCCAAATAGTACGTCACATAACGTAAAAACAAATCTATGGAATTAAACATCAAATCTGTTTGTACAAACGTTTTATACATGATGCCCCAAGTGTCTTAATCAGATTTTTTAAAAGGAGAGCACCGCTTTAAGCTGCTGTTTACATGAGCACTTTTATGACATGGTCGTTGCTGAAATCAGACGTGATTTGTGAATGTTGACTTTGACTACAAACATCCACACAAACTCCCAAATCCACAGGAGCATATGTGATGAAGGAAATGACACCAGCGCTTACATCCCAAACATGAAAATGGCAAAGCATGTGTGGTTGCACTAGAGCTCTGTGATGACGTACTTTGGCCTCCTTCTTAATGTGGCGGCTTTTTTCTCTTCTGGTGGGCTCTGAGGCGAGCCGAGCGTAGTACAAGGGAGTTCAGGAGGGAGGGGGAGGTCAGTCAGGAGGTGGCGGGTTTTCTTTTCTGGTTTCTTCTTCCCTGAGTGTGTAGAGTTCTTCAAGCTAAGTAAGAGACAAAAAGGGGTCAATTTCGCTGATAAATAATGCAAATACTTTCACAAAGAAACAAGCAACACAAACAAATAGTACAGACCTATCAGTTCCATCTATGTGGTCTATGAAGTTGGGCAGAGGCAGAGAGGACAGTGAGGACACCGGAGCATTCCCTTTCTCCTTCTCCTTCTCCTTCCCTTGAGCAGCTTGTCCTTTCCTCTTGTCCTCCTTCACCTTGCCCTCCCTGCCAGATGGAGGCACCTCCGAGCAGCTCTTGGTGGGTTTGTCGACAGGGGACTGTGGCTGGCTTGATGCAGGGCTTCTGGGGCCTTTCTCAGATGCCGGAGGAGGAGACGGGGGCCGTGTTTTCTTCACTGTGTGATTGGTGATGGGGCTGGGCTGGGGCGCAGTGGAAGAGGAAGATGAGCCCTTGGTTGGGGTTGAAGCGTTGCTGGAGCTCTTGGCGCGTGCGGCCTCAGCAGCCTTGGCCCTCTTCTGCTTGCTGAGCTCGGCGGCCAGGCTGCTCTTAAACGTGAGGGTGCTGGGTGAGAGGCTGGAGGGCCGTGAGCGAGAACGTGAGTGACGGTGACGGCTACGAGAGCGTGAGCGGCGTGATGACGTGTATGGGCTGCGTGAGCGTGATTTCCCTGGACGCCTGGAGCAGCAAACATGAGAGTTTAAAAGTAGATCATGTTAACATCACTCATTTTCTTCACAGCTCAATTAAGCAACTAGTTCATTTCACCTGGGAGAACTTAGCAATCATTAAATATCAACTACATAATCAACAAAACAATAAAAAGGAGCCTATAAAAGGATGGTTTCTGTCAGCAACACAAACATATATACTAACATTAAACAGATTTTCCACTGTACCATGACAGCAAAAGTATTTAACAGACCTTAGTGATTTTTATACCAAAATGCTCACACTCAATTCTACACATCACGGCTTCAAGCATGCTTTGAATTTCCCCTCAGTAACGTGTTATGTGAAAAAATACAATCAAGCACAGAAACAAGTAAACATAAAAGTCAGCCACACACAAAAATTTGATCTGTAAATCTACCAAGACCATGTGAAGTTTAATCAAACATAATAGTTTAAAAAGTTTTGATGACTCTTACTGGGGTGCTACCATCGTTCGGAAACGAGTTATGTAGTGAATAATATTGTTTGTAATTCCAAAGATTGGGGTCCTGCAACACTGCAAATTAGTTTTACACACTCACATACACAAAACAAGGCTGTCTCTTCAACTTTATCAAAGTTCGACTATCTCATGATCTCTGTGAAAACTTTAGCCAGCCTTTAGCTGCTTAAATCAAGGTCAAATGTTAAAAAGATCAGACATATTACCTATTAAGAGAAACAGAAGTATAAAGTGTGCAACCAAACTCCATAGCCTTTCATATTAGGCCAGCTAACCAGAGGACGTCATGTGGGTTGTTATTTACTTATTAGTCACTAAACAGATAGGTGAATGTAGATCACCCTAGAGGCAGCTCATGACCTTTACATAACACTGTTTAAAAAAAAAAAAAAAACTAACGTTCATCCTACAGCTGAGTTTCAAGCTTACTATCAGAGAATGATGATGTCTTTTCGGGTCAGGGTATAAGCAGCGTGACTTACTTTTCCCCAAGCAACAGGTTCAGCTCACCTCTGGCCTGACAGACAGTAAAACATTACAAATCTTACCCAACATGGCCACAGGACTCTGTGCAAATGAATCTGACTGATCACTGATCTGTTGCTGCATGCAAGAATGTGTGTGTGGAGGAAAAATAAAGGAACTGACTACTCGAGGCACCTACAGGAAGGAGGAGCATGGATTAAACAGTGTGTGTGGTTCAGACATGAGAAAGGGCCCCAGAGGAACAGCTTCAGCACTGGGCTGAGACTGCAGATCAGTGGAAGCTCTGAAGCATGCCAGCCCCTTTACAGCTTAAATGAAGCACAGAGATAAACACGTGTGTGTGTGTGTGTCTGTCTGTCTGTGTCGTTACCTCTGCTCAGGACTGGGGCTGACTGATTTCCTGTACGGGCTCCGGGAGCGTTTTCGGCTGTACGGGCTGGACGTGTGGTCCCACACTTCGTACGGACTCGGGGAGCGGCGCCACGCGTACGGGCTTCCTGGGGAGCGCTTCCGCTTGCTCGACGGCGACTTGGATGCGCTGTAGCCGCTGTACGGCTCCGCGTCCCGGCTGTAGTAGGTCGAGCTCGGCGAGACCCTTTTGCTCCCGTAGCTCGAAAACTGGTTGTAGCTGGGAGACTGGTAGCCGTACGGGTACGAGGAGTACGGGCTCTCGGCTTTATTAAAGCCCGGGCTTCTTCGGTAGGCCCGCAGCTCGTCGCGCTCCTCCCGGTAGGCTTGCGGCGTGTCTCGGTACGCAGAAGGAGGCTCCTTGTCCGACTTGGTTCTGCTTTTGTGCCGCTTGGCCTCGCGTTTGTTGTCCGCGGATGACTTCTTGCCGTTGCTGTCGTGGTTTCTCGTCCGATCCCGCGACTTGGACAGCGCTTCCTTCTCACGACTCGATTTTTGATCTTTGATTTTCAAGTCCCTGTCCTGTCGGCTTCCCGAGGAGTCGGGCTCTCTGCGCGATTTCCTTCCCGGCGTCACGTCGCCGTCTCGGAGCTCGGCTAGCTCGGCCCACTGGTCCGCTCTGGGTGACGGACTGCCCGAGAAACGCTCCGACTGCGAGCTCACGTCGTCGTACTCCACCGCCAGACCGTGAACGTCCCCGTCCCTGTCGAAGCCGTCCGGTTTCTCAGGCGAGCGCCGCGCCTCTCGCTCTCTGCCGTGCTTGCGCCTCTTGCGCCGTGACGCCGACGAGCGCCGCTTCCCGTCCCGGTGCCTCTCCCGCCGGGCGGCGTTAACGCTAGCACCGCCGCTCCCGGGAGCTTTACTCCGCCTCTCATGTCTGCGGTTCCTTTGTGCCGAGGGGCTCCGGCCCCGACCGTCGTGAGAAATCTCCGGATTAGGCATTGATCGAGTTTAATATCCTCGTTCTGATATGTTTGTTTCCAGGTGACCGGTCCCCGGTAAAAACAAAGCAAAACATTTGAAACAAATATAGCTGGTAGCTAGCTATATAGCTAGCCAATTTAGCTAGCTAAAATAGCCAGAGTCTCCTCCAGCCGCGGGTTTTGTCTCTTCTGCACAAAAGCCAATCCACTGCATCAGTACTGCGAACAAAAAATCTGTAGAAGAATATATTCTTTAAATGGTCCAAAACCCGAGACAAGATCTGGATAATCCAGTTACGAGCATTTCAGCATGTGCTAGCCGGCTAACTGTGATTAGCTTGACAGTTGACTAGCTACCGCTAACTTAGCGAGCCATCGCGTGAAGAGCCTTCTTCTTCTTCTTCTTCAAATCGTCTTCCATGGCTTCATACCGCTCACTGTTTCTCCATTTTAAACAGGAGTGGTGTTCAGTCGCTGTTGTGACCTGCCAAAAATAAGATTCCTGCAGAAAAACAAAGCAGAGAAAAGAATTCGTGTACTCTTACAGAGTGAAACTTCTTGACGCTTTTGCCCTCACACTACTGACTCTCACTAACAAGGAAGTAGCTACGCAAAGCTAGGCTTCCCCTGCTGGCTAGTTTACATTCCCTTTCAGCAGATTCAACAATATAAATATAAATTTAACGACAAAACAAGGAATGCTGCTTCCAGAGAGATAATTACTTTATTTACGAGAAAATTTAAAATACCATCTGTTAATTATTTAAGATTTTGGTATAATACAATTTCTTTCTTTTTTTTTTTTTTTGGTGTGTGTAGCGAAACTCGCGTTGATAACATTTTACTACAAGGCCTCTGTGCACCGTAAAGGCCTTCAATCCAGCAGGCATGCTAGCCGTGGCACTTATTAACTTCTCTGAACTGCGTAAATCCTGCAGTACATCCCCTTAGCACCAGAGGGCGAGTCCGGTCTACATCTGGGATTAAGATTCTCTTATTTCCACCAGAAGTTAAGAACAAATATTTCATTCCGGTGGAAAAAAAAAGTGTAAATAAGATGTATGTTGACTTAGTATTTACTACTTGAAAGCTTGTTTTTAGCCACAGAAAGATCAAATATACCATTTCTCATCCAACTAGATACAATATATGGCCAAAAGTTTCTGCATACCTGACCCTCACCCATATGTGCTAATTGAACATCTCATTCTAGATTTAGTCCCCTTTGCTGTTATAATAACCTCCACTCTTCTGGGAAGGCTCTCCACTAGATTTTGGAGCATGGCTGTGGGGATTTGGGATCATTCAGCCACAAGAGCATTAGTGAGGTCAGGCACTGATGTTGGGCGAGAAGGCCTGGTGAGCAGTCATGTTTCAGTTCATCCCAAAGGAGTTCAGTAGGGTTGAGGTCAGGGCTCTGTGCAGAACTCTCGTGTTCTTTCACTCCAAACTTCACAAACCATATCTCCATGGACCTCACTTTGTGCACAGAAGCATTGTCATGCTGGAACACGTTTGGGCCTCTTAGTTCCACTGAAGGGAAAACAAATACAAAGACATTCTAGACTACTGTGTGCTTCCAACTTTGTGGCAACAATATGGGGAAGAACCACGTATGGGTGAGATGGTCAGATGTCCACATACTTTTGGCCATATAGTGTATATGACAAGACTATGCTCTGATTTTACTGGTGCAAAAAGTAATAATAAACTGTCTTTTCCTTGCTGGGTTTTCTTTACTTGTCCATGTGAATAGTATTTATGCATTTAAACTAAGATCGTAACATGGGTCAAAATCAGAATTATGTCACCATGTTTAAAACAGAGAGTCTGAATAACCATTTTCTTTTTTATATATATATATATATATAAAAAAAAAACAGTCATCACCTTCAATTTATTTTTCTTTCCAACGGCTCACAGTACACAAGTCAGACAGACAAGTACACAGGAGTATGGTTAATGCAACAGACGACCCAAAAAAAAAAAAAAAAAGGGTGCCAGTGAGACAGGGCATGGTTAACTGCTGCAGAGAGCTATGAGGCAGAGTTAGAGCTCAAAGTTTTAAATGATGTACATGGTCGTTTGTAAACCTATAAAGTGAGACGTAAACTGTAAATCATTTGGAAGTGTCACATTAGAAGCCTATATACAGTACAAAAAATGCACAACAAGTTACATAAATTGCAAACTGATCTGTGATTAATAAAAATAACGATTTTGGCCATGTATTCATATACACTGATCAGCCATAACATTAAAACCACCTGCCTAATATTGTGTCGGTCCCCCTTGTGCCACCAAAACAGCTCTGACCCATCGAGGCATGGACTCCACAAGACCTCTGAAGGTGTGCTGTGGTATCTGGCACCGAGACTTTAGCAGCAGATCCTTTAGGTCCTGTAAGTTGCGAGGTGGGGCCTCCACAGATCTGACTTGTTTGTACAGCACATCCCACAGATGCTCGAAAGGATTGAGATCTGGGGAGGCTAAGTCAACACCTTGAACTCTTTGTCATGTTCCTCAGACCATTCTTGAACAATTTTTGCAGTGTGGCAGGGTGCATTATCCTGCTGAATGAGGCCACTGGCATTAGGGAATACCGTTGCCATGAAGGGGTGTACTTGGTCTGCAACAATGTTTAGGCAAGTGGTATGTGTCAAAGTAACATCCACATGAATGCCAGGACCCAAAGTTTCCCAGGAGAACATTGCAAAGAGCATCACACTGATTCAAGAGCACGTGATTCATCAGACCAGGCCACCTTCTTCCATTGCTCCATGGTCCAGTTCTGATGCTCACATGCTCATTGTAGGCGCTTTTGGCTGTGGACAGGGGTCAGTATGGGCACTCTCACCTTGCAATGAGCTTTGGGCGCCCATGACCCTGTCACTGGTTCACTGGATGTCCATCCTTGGACCACTTTTGGTAGGTATTAACCACTGCACCGGGAACACCCCCACAAGACCTGCCGTTTTGAAGATGCTCTGACCCAGTCGTCTAGCCATCACAATTCGGTGCTTGTCAAAGTTGCTCAGATCCTTACGCTTGCCCATTTTTCCAGCTTCCAACACATCAACTTTGAGAACTGACTCTTCACTTGCTGCCTAATATATCCCACCCCTTGACAGGTGCCATTGTAACGCAATAATCAATGTTATTCGCTTCACCTGTTAGTGGTTTTACCGTTATGGCTGATCAGTGTACAATGTCTTTTGACAGAAAATTAATGCTGCAAGAAGAGATAAGATAAGATTAGAAAGAAAGAAACAAACTAAGCTTTTTAAAAATGGCAATGCAAAAAAAAAAAAAAAAAAAAAAAAAGCTTATCTTCACTGCTCCTACAAATGGGAATGATGGTTCCTGCCAAATATAAGGCAGATCGTGTATTACACAAAGAAAATATTTTAACAAGTCTGTACATTAATTAAATTGGGTTGTATTAAATTCAGTGTAACAATCTGTATGGACATGTACACCATTCATACACTTTTTTTAAAAAAAATCTTGGGTGCATGTGCATATCCTTGCACAAACATGAACAGATAAGTTTGAGCCATTGCAAATAAGCAAAAATTAGCACCATGACAAGATTAATAAGTAAGCAGGCAAAGCACAGCTTAGTAATTTTGCTACAAAAGCCCAACATGGTTATCTCACGCCACCATTCCAACATACAGTATTTCATACATATTAAGCTTAAATAGAGCAACAGTTCAACATTTAATACCATATTAACCATGAACTACGAGTCACCGTAAATCATGGTAGTTACTGGTGTAAGTATCTCAACTAATTTCCAACAGCAAGTTTACAAAATTGATCAAGTCTACAAAATGGTTTGCTCAGAATGTCCCAGGTTTCAGATTATTATTATTATTTTTTTTTTTTTACAAAGAAGTACTAGTTCTATCCACTTTTAAAAATCACACACCCAGCAATGATGGTGTTGCATTATCTAGAACCTTTAGTGCCACTTGTCCATTAAAAAAACAACAACTGCAGAACGCATGCCTGGCTTTTGTTAGTGTTTACAGCTGGATTTACTGAAGAATACGGAGATATCATTCTTATTAACAACGGGAGAGAGGCGAGAGCTAACACATCAAGCCTTTACCTCAACTACACATAAATCTTGACAGTTTTGGTAAATTAAGCAATTGGTATGTTAGAGCATTTGCTAAGAAGCAATACAGTACAAAAGAGGTATATTAACAACAGAAATACACATAGAATATACTGTATGAACCAAAGAGTACAGAGAAACTAATATTTTACATTTTGAAATGTCTAAAAAAAAAATAAAAAAAATCAGCCATTCTGTCATCAATAAAAATAAACAAAATAAAAACATAATAATGGCATAAATTTAAATTAGATTTAAAACATAAAGCTAATCTAATTATTTGTCTTAAAAAAAAAAAAAAAAAGATACAAAAAAAACAAAAAAAACAGAATAAAGCATACAAGAACAACCACTTCACATACCGCACAGAAAAAGACAAACATTGCAGTGATATTTTACAGGGCATTAGCATTACGCATGGCTTTTTTTTTTTTTGGTAAATTGTATCTCTGATATTATGGCAGAGAACAACTTGCAAAACACCACCTTTACAAACTACAGTAAAGCCCTGCACAGTGTTAACAGTTTAAAATAACGTTGTACAGGGTAAGTGGCATTCCCTGCAAACTACTGCTCCAATATAACACTTGATTAAAAGGTTGAATATGGAGCTTCACATTCACATTGGACATCAAGGCATCAGGAAGTCAAATGGCCCAAAAATGCTTTGCAAGCAGCTTCCTGTTTCCAATTCACATTTCTCACAAGCTTAGCAAAAAGCATAAAATTAAATATAGGGGGAAATTATAAGTTAATATATAACATACACACAGCTAGTGTCTGATAGTTCATAAGTGTTTACTAGCTATTAACCCAATGTCAAAGATGTTACTGTGCTTTTCATTTAAATAGCAACAATTTATCACAACTGACAGCCAATCAGTTCACACCATTTTAACTGTAACAACAATATACTTAAAATTTAAAGTTAAAAACTGTTTTTACAATAAGGACACAGAGTGGTCCATTAGTGACTTAGTGACCACTGGTGGGCCCAATAGTGATTGATTTCCATCTGATTTCATTCTAAGGCAGTTCAAGGTCTGTCTGGTGGGTTATTTGACCTCTTTTTCACAAAAGAAGTGAGCAAATAGCCCAGACACAATAGACCTGAATCCAAAACAGGGGTCATAGTTTACACGAGTGGTCCACATTTTTTTTGACCCGCTGGCTCCAGTTCAGGATTTTATCGAGCAGCAGGATCCCGGGGTTTGTGCTGAACCTGTAAAAATCACTGGCTGGATTGAGAGCAATTTGAATCGTGACTGGTGCCAACATGTGGCAAAGACACTCCACAAGATATTGTGGACTTCTGGTACATAATGGCGGAACACATGGCGGAAATTGAAAAAGAGCTCCTAGTAGCTTCACCTGAGGCGAAACTCTAAAGCGCTATAAAACCAACTCCGGCTCTGACGCACAATCACCGTGACAAC
This sequence comes from Pangasius sanitwongsei, assembly GCA_037576675.1. NCBI lineage: Eukaryota > Metazoa > Chordata > Actinopteri > Siluriformes > Pangasiidae > Pangasius > Pangasius sanitwongsei. The sequence goes on along the minus strand of CM075003.1, from coordinate 7,760,246 downwards.
GCTGCAAACCCCACACACACGCCAGGATTAGCTGGCTGTGAGGCGAAATATAGAACAGACATATTTACATATTTAAAACATAAGGGAAGAGCATGGTAATGATTGTTAAAGCACTTTTTAACTATAAAATGCAACATCTCTCTCGAATTCTCTTGGCCAGACTTTTCCTCTTCTTCTTCCCGTTCTTCTCTTTGCTGTCCTCCATCTTTCTGGCACGGATTTCTCTCATCAAGTCAAAGAACACCTGAAAAGACAAGAGTGATATATACACCCACAATGCCACACAGTAAGCAACACTGTCACATGACTGACACCCACTGAAGAGCTGGAACACAATGATGGTGTTAATTTCCAAGAAATATTTGTAATATTTTCCTTCAGGTTTGATTCATCTACAAATAAACTGACTCGTTCCAGTAAGGTAACTGAAGCAAAATTCAAGATAGGCAGGGGGTCTCTTTATAAAAATAACTGATGTATTTCATACAGCCATTTCATTCTCGTACTGTCCTCTGTACTTCCTGTGTTGTACTGCACTATTTCATTTATTTATTTATTTTTTTTACATGAAGTGTAGTTTTGTAGACTGTTCTTTTCTGACACTTATCACACTATTCCTCTTTATGCAGTTCTACCTGTAGAACTATATCATCTTGTTTATGTCATTGTGCAGGAAATGTGATAGTTCATCCCACTTGTATCAATGTACTTGTACAATAGCTGGAATTTAATGAAAATGTGTCAATTTATAATTTGTCAAGTGGTGTCTAATGGAGCAATACTGGCTGTGCTCTCTGGGTAGTAGGGATGGTATACTCTCACTTCCCTGTCAATCACAGCGAAACTGACCAATCTGTGCCATCTGTGATCTCATGCATGCAGAACAGGGCAGACAGCACTTTCCTTCAAATGCGTCAAGCTGCCCCAGGACATGAGCAGCAGTTCCAAAAGATGCAGTGGTTGGCTTCACGTGCCTCAGAGGTATAGAAATATTGTAACCATAAAATGTTAACCACGAAATGTGTACTCATATTTGATAACATGTAATCCTCAATGTTATAGATGTATTGCACAAGGTGACACGGAGACCTGAAAGTGATCTATATGACCTTACATAGGCATCTGTATCCTGCTAAGTGGAGAGAGCAGGTACAAGCTGCAAATTTAAGTGAGAAAAGCTGCCTTAAACAGTAACATAAGCATATATGGGAATGTTGGGTCTTGTGAAAAACTAGATTTCATGTAAATGTATATAAGAATGGCCCTCTGAAGAGTTGGGGAGCTTTCTCTGCAGAGAACCGCTCGGCTTTGTTTGTTGAAAGAATAAAGTCTATGGCCTCGAACCTCTGCTCTCCGGAGTGATCTTTGATCTTCATTACTGGCTACAACAGAGGAAGCATGCATTAGCCTTTACCCTCCCCGGTTAGTAGAGGTCATGTGACGGGAGAGTTAGGTAGTGGGTGGGAATGGGAAAATGTATTTTTTAAAAGAAAAAAAAAAATTGAAGGAAAATGAGAGACCACAGCTTTTCCATTTTTGAGCACCAAACAGAGCATGTAGGAATGAAAGTGGTGAGAGTAGAGCGGCTCTTCTGTGCTGAAGGTCTGCTAGGATTGGCCTGAGGCATTCACTAGACCCAGTCATTTGGATTTTTTCACTGTACCATGTTGTAAGTAATTTGCATAGAAGTGAGAAAATCTCAGTTCAAATATTGTTTTATCTGGAGTTGCTCTGCGTCACATAAAAAAAATAATAATAAAAAAATTAACGCCTGGTGTTTTTTTCCTTTGCCAGTGTGAAAACTGGGTTAGTTTTCAAAACTCTGCAGTGACTTGAATGAGATAATGAGATGAGTTTCAGTTCTACATCAGTCATATGCGCTAATCTGAACAAACCTAGTGCTAGTGCTAGATCTGAATTTGTTTCTAGAATGTTTGAACGAGTCTGAGAAGTTGTGTGGGACATTTTAACATGGCTTTGTTTTTGAATGTGACACAAAATCACTATCCCTTGAGTCTATACACCTGAGCTGAACTGAATCTCCGTTCATGCTCCATCACAGAATACTGACCTTGTCCACGTTGGCACGGGTTTTGGCGGATGTTTCCACGTAGCACACACCCCACTGCTCAGCTCGACTCTTGGCCTCATCTGCGCTCACCTGTCTCCTGTCCTCCAGGTCCGATTTATTCCCCACCAGAAGGAAGGGTACATTCTCATCCTCCTTCACACGCAGGATCTGCTCTCTGCACAGGGTAGGTATCGCTCAGCACAGCCTCTCCATCATTCATATTTAACAGTGTTAACCAAGCATGCTCAGACACAGTGCTACTGTACAATGTTACTCTACCTGAAGTCAGCAGTCGCAGCAAATGATTCCAGCTCAGTGATGGAGAAGACACAGAGGAAGCCCTCTCCACTGCGGAAGTAGTTGTCCCTAATGGCCGCATAGTCTTCTTGACCTGCTGTGTCCAGTATATCGATCTGAACCTCCTCTCCATCCAGGACTACCTTCTTCCTGTAGCTGTCAGCTTTCGTAGGCTCATAGTCCTCCACAAACTGAGACAACAGGTGGAAAAAAGTACTAGGATGAGTAAAATTAAGCTTTTTGGACAGGTGTTTTGGTGGTTCGGGGGAACTAGGAAAACTCGTGCAATCACAGATTGTCTAATCCTCAGTCAATTTTAACAAATTTAAAGGTGCATTGGGCAAAAGATTAGTCTTTTTGTTCCAGATTAGGTCTCTAACGGTTAAGTGGGTCCGATATTTGAATAATTCCTGCCCATATTCATCAAGATGAATCACCCCAGGATCTACGGGTTTTCTCAGTGATTTTAATCACTTTTGCTAAGGCCATGGCTTAATGAATTGTATTGTTTTTGATCATGTATTACATGGAATTTTTTTTTGGACTATTTCACCTTTAAAAATGACTACTACCGATAACAATATGTCAGGTCAATGCAAATTAAACTAAAGTACTATCAGGTACAAGTTCAGGTTTCTGGACATGTCTTTTAAGTAGTGTTGCCGGAGTACATCTGTAGTAATGATTCGATTTGCATGGGATAAGTGCTCTCTGTATAAATCACTAAGATGGCAGTGTCTTCACAATGTATAGAATATAAAAAGTCTACACAACACTGTTAAAATGTTTTTGTGAAGTAAAAAAAAAATGAAACTAAGATAAATCATGTCAGAACCTTTTCCACCCTCAATGTGAAATTACAACGTATAAAAATTACGTGAAAACAGTAAAAAAAAAAAAACTTTTATAACTGGGGATGTGGCTGTGCTCAGAATGAACCAATCACATGATTAAAAGTAATTATCATACAACTGTCAATGAAATTATTCTGATCAACCCCAAATAAAGATCAGCTGTTTCTGTGGGATTTTCTTCACATCATCTTAGTTTCATCTGACTGCTGAAGCCAGGGTCCATAAAGAGCTTACTAAGCCTCACTTGTCAAAAGATATCAATCAGGAGAGGGGTGTAAAAGAATCTCCAAAACATTAGATGTACCATGGAACACCGTGAAGACCATCATCAACAAGTGGAGAAAATGGAGCACCACAGTGACATCACCAAGAACAGGACATCCCTCCAAAATTTATAAAAGGACAAGACAAGAACTTTCCAGGGAGGCTGCCAAGAGACCTACAGCAACATTGAAGGAGCTGCAGGAATATCCGACTGAATAGTCTCTACATGTGACAACAATCCCTTGTATTCTTCACATGTCTGGGCTATGATATACGATGGCTAGCCCTTTCTCACAAAAAAACATCCGAGCTCAACTAAATCACACCAAACCATGTGGCTTTTATCAAGGTGGTGGGAATCATGAATAGATAGATATACAAGTTGATTTTAGTGCAAAACCTTCAGGTGTCTGCTAGTAAGCTGTGACCCAAAGCACACAACCAAATCAACAAAGGAATGGCTTAACCAAAAGAAGATCAATGTTTCTGAATGACCTACCCAGAGCCTAGACCTGAATCCAACTAAAAATCTGTGGGGTGACCTGAAGCGGGCTGTGCACAGGAGATGCCCTTACAATCCGATGGATCTTGAATGCTTTTGTAAGAAAGAGTGGGAAAATATTGCCAAGTCAAGACGTGCCATGCTGATAGACTCTTACCCAAAAAGACTGAGTGGTGTAATACAATCAAAAGGTACTTCAACAAAGTATTAGTTTAGGGGTGTGCACTCTTGTACGACTAGGTTACTGTAGTTTCAGATTTTTTTTCACTTTATTTCTATACTTTGCAATTTCTCATTAAAGGTGGGAAAAGATCTGACATGATTTATCTTAGCGTCATTCTTTTACTTCACAAAAACCTGCCATTTTAACAAGAGTGTGTAGACGTTTCATATCCACTGTACGCATGTTACATGCATACTATGTACACCTAATATTAATGCAAACCGTTGTGACCTTTATTTTACACCGACCGATACTTGGCTTCAGTTCATTTTAGTGGGAAGTACATAAACCATGGCATAACCTTTCCAGATATATGTGCAAATTCAGTATATCTGTAGAATATACTGACATGAAGGCTTTCAGAAGGGACTAAAATCCCAGAGACACACAAATAGGAATCAGGTAAAGGAAAATATTCACTCTACCCAGATTTCCCATGTAAAATTAACCCAGTCAGAATAGGGCTTTAGCTAACTGAATTGAAAATTATTTTATTATTTATGTTACAGCCTTTCCTGCAGTGACTTTCAATTAGTCCTTTCTTTAATTTTGTTTATCATATTAATAGCTCAGTTTGCATGGTCACTTTATAATCCCATTTTCGAAATGTATAGACACAACATTATCAAGGTTATTTCACACTGCTATAATATTGTTAACATGCAACATAATCGATAACACAAATAGAATAACTCCTTATTCCTATCAAGAATGACAGATATAACGTATAAAATAGTTATATGGAAATACACAGAACACTACAGGCCTCCAGCCCTATCCGATAATCCACAAAGTCCAATTAGCTGAGTAAAAGTTTAAAAAGCAATATTTCCTGATTGAATCTGATGTCTGAACATATTTGTCTTGTTATTTAATACATTTCTATAAAGCCTTTTTGTGCTAGTGTTCTTACCTCATCGTACATGAACTGCAAGGTTAGAGCTGACTTGCCCACACCTCCACTGCCGACCATAATCACTTTATGCAGGGCCAGAGAGTTCTGCCCTTTTGGCTTGGCGGCTGCCATGGCAACTCAGGAGGTCAGGGTTAGAGAGGAGGATTATGGGAGGTGTAGGAGAGTGCTGAGAAGCAGTGAGGAGAGATCAGGAAGAAGGAAATGGTGTAAGTCACAGACGTGATGAGGAGCAACGTGGACTCTGGAGGTTGGAGAAGATAATGTGCAGGACCAAAGCTGGCACCTGCAAGAAAAGGATCTCAAGTAATCAAAGATGATGACAGAACTGATCCATGAGAATATTTTAAGAGGCAGACACTATGCAGGTGCTAAAGAAAGTCTGAATCACTGTATCTAAATGTCTTATTCATGCCTTCACAGTTCCATTGTCTGATATAGTAATGTTTTGGTAAGAGTCTGAAAGAATTTTATCACCATTCAGAATCTGTTACATGACCTGACACGTAACAGTAAGGCTTTAATAACATGCATATCAGTATTTGGCCTATTAAACACCTAAAAGTTGCTTCCTGGTGGATTCCTGTTGGTCATGTGATGCTCAGAAAATGGCAAAGATGCAGTGATGATCAAGCCAGTCTTTGGTTTCTGGATCCCCACAAACTGCTAGTAGCCTATCTCTTCTGCTTTTTTTTTTTTTAAGTAGGAGTTACATGTGAGATGGTAATAAACATGCCAGCCAAGTGCATATTTGCAAAACTGCTGCTCACGCTGTGTCGTAGGCCAGGAGGAAAGCGCCATCTGCCCTCTTCCTCATGCATGAGCTCAGAGATACACATGGTTATCTAGTGCCGCTGTGATTGACGGGGAGAGAGTGTATGCCATCCCACTCCCTCCCAGAGAGCACAGCCAGGTTGCATCGCCGGGCATCACCGGGATTCGGACTGACGATCAGACAAACACTTTTCTGTCGCGCCACTCTCTAAGGCAGGGTTTCCCAACCGGGGGTTCTTGAGACGGTGATGGAAATTTCAATGACATGTTAAGTCCAATTTTAATAATATAATTAAAGTTAAATAAAGTTAAATAGCATATATTATTAAGTTAATAATATAATAGTTTTACAGTTAAACACAAAAATGAATTAAAATCATGAATATTGCAGCTTTTTATTGTAATGTAAAAAGTGATCTAAGTTGTTTGAATTACTCATGGGTCATTTCCTTTTACAGAGTAAACATAAATTACAGTGTACAGTAAAATCATTCGCTGTGGCTATAAGCTTCTTCATACTTTAAACTCCTTCAAAGCACTTAAAATGGACACACTGTGAGTAACAGAAACTCACGAGGAGGAATATCCAAGCACAAGTTAGGCAACAAGATCTCTAAAGAGGGAAATGTTCTGTACAGCAATGAGTATTTAAAAATTTGGATTTACATGCATGGACTGTGACAAGGCCAAACACTTTCCCAAGTGTGTTATATATCTGAAGCAGCTTTCTAATGAAAGTATTTGGAAACAAAATCTGGTTATAAAACCATAGTTCATGGCAAGGCTACACAGATTAAAACAACGCCAAAAGCTGTAAATGAGTAAAACCAACTTTTTCAACAGGCAAAAGTTTCACTTAATGTTAGCTTGCTTCACATCTACAGGAGTACTCAAACACAAATCATTTAGGTTTAAGGGGTTCAGCCGACAAATAAGGTCAGAACCCCTGCTCTAAGGCATTTAAAACTCATCTATGAAATTTGTTTGATTGTTAATACTTCTAACCTCTACGTGTAATGACAACATGGTGAAAAACACTGGTGCGACATGAAGCATAAGGTGCTCCCTTTAAGTAAAGATTAAAATACTTGGGGACATGCTGTTATAGTCTTATAGAAAAATCATCAAGAGCGGGGCACGGTCTGAGTTACTTTTACCTCCTGAAGTTGCTATTGTCCAATAAAAGCACATTTTGTTCATCTTATACCACAGCAATTCCCCAACGTCAATTCTGTTATTCATTAAAGAACAACAACAGCTATAAACAGTCATATCCTGACCAGCCTCTCTTTTTCCCCGTTCTCATCAAGTTACTAAGACAAAAAGCTTCTCATGTCTCCAAGAACTGTAAAGCCGTCTGTCCTTTCCCATGTTGGAGAATTTACAGTTTTACCTCTGACTATTACAAAGCACTGAAGACTTCTTGGAAAACTACAAAACAAACGTCTCCTCACAGAAAACGTGACGGACTCATCAATGACACATTTAAATCCGTGTATGTGGAACGGATAACACACACTATATGGCCAAAAGTTTGAACACACCTGACCATATGTGCTTGCTGAACATCTCATTCCAGATTTGTTGTTCCAGAGTTGTTCCCCCCTTTGCTGTTATAATAACCTCCACTCTTCTGGGAAGGCTCTCCACTAGATTTTGGAGCATGGCTGTGGGGATTTGCTCTTTCAGCTACACGAGCATTAGTGAGGTCAGGCGCTGATGTTGGGAGAGGAGGTCTGGCGTGCAGTCACGTTTCAGTTCATCCCAAAAGTATTCAGTGGGGTTGAGGTCAGGGCTCTGTGCAGAACTCTCGGGTTCTTCCACTCCAAACTTGGCAAATCATGTCTTCATGGAGTTTGTTTTGTGTACAGGGGCATTATCATGCTGGAACAGGTTTGGGCCTCTTAGTTCCAGTGAAGGGAAATCATAATGCAACATACAAAGACATTCTAAACAACTGTAGGCTTAGTTTAGGGAAGAACCACATATGGGATTGATTGTCGGGTGTCCACATATACTCCTGAGCAAAAAAAAAAACTGGGCCAAACCCAAAATAGCAAATATTAAGCTTTTGACTGTCTTAACAAATCATTGGTCAGAAGATTAGCAAGAATGAAACAAATGCACTCCTGAGAGCTCCTGTGCCACCATTTGCTGGTTTATTTTCGCTGCAGTGAACTGTTTGTTTGGGGAAAAGCTAGAAACAGGGAAATTCACTTATATAGTCTTCTTGTACGCAAAGATAAAATCATAATAATGATTAAAATGTTTGATGTAAAATTTAAACTAATACATGTCTGGTGTACAAAATTTTCCAAAAATATCTTCTGGGATGTTTTTTTTTTCTTTGGTCATTATTTGGTTATCTGCCATCAAGGGCCACTATTTTTAAAGAAATCAAAGGGAAAAGCTCTCTCATACTAAGTTCCTTTATCTGTTTGTTTAATATTTGCTAATTTTCTGACCAATGATTTGTTGTTAAGACCATTAAAAGCTAATATTTTGCCATTTAGGGCTTGGCACATTTTTTTTTTGCCCAGGACATACAGTGTATTAGACCGAGCGCATTGATATAAACCTGGGATTTGAATTACAGCAGGCACTACTGTCAGAGCTGCTGTTATGGAAAATTAATCAACAGCTTCTGACCAATCAGATTTAAGACTGCAACAGTGCTGTGGTATAATCAGTTCTTCACATATCTGTACATCACACACTGCCTTCTTCTAGTCACATATAAAATACCTGAAATGGTCATGATAAAACCTTAACATCTCTTTTATTTGTTCAAACAGGGATGTAACAGTTAAGTAAACCTATAAAACATTAAAAACATTAGAGATATGTACAATTTATTCAGGCAGAAAGCTAAAACATTTGTCTAATGATAAAGCTGATACAAGGATAATATAAATCCAGAGCAGTGTCACTGCCAAACTCTCAGAAATAAATAAATAAGTGATAAATAATTTTTAAAACATGAAGCATTTCACAGTCTCACAACTGAAAATGTTAGTGTAAAGTCCATAGTTTGTATAATAGAGCTAAACTTATTAGCTAATTGACTACATGGGCTGGACATTAATGCTATATTGGCACTAAGCCACTAGCTTGCTAGTCATCACTGCCAATCCAGACGACTCTGTCCTGGACATATAGTGCACTAAGTAGGGAGTTAAAAGCATCAGTTCACACTCTATAGAGTGCATCAGTTATTATAACGGACCCCATTGAGATTCAGTCCATGAGCTGGGCTAGCCGGCTAGCGTTATGTGACTGTAGTGCTAACTAGATAGCTACTACTATTCTTCTGAATCCAATGTCTGTAAACATGTTTATAACGTTTAGATTTTCAATATTTAACAGTTCTGCATGCAGCACATATCTGCAATGATCAAACTTACCTTAGCTTCTTAGGAGCCGGTCAAAAAAGAGACAAATTTAGAGACGATATATCTAGGAGGAGCCTTTCTCTTCTCTTCTCTTCTCTTCTCTTCTCTTCCCTGCTCTTCTCTTCCTACAGCCAGGTGACACTCAGTGGCCCGACATACCGGATCCAAACTGTGATTAAAAATGTTCTTATCAACCCCGAGTTTTTACCCAAACTGACACCAATCCGATGGATAAACCGCCAGTCATTAGCCTAATGCTTAAAGACCACCGCCTCGGGACAGGAGGGTCAGATAGCAGTAAGGCTGGGAATCGATTCCATGAATGAATCGATTCTCCAGTTCCAGGGTTTTGGGAATAGAGAATCGATTCTATAGCTTCAGAGTCGGTTCCATACCGTTATTCTTACTCAGCTTACACGTGAGAAAGTTTGGCAAATGTCTGCCTCCATCTCCATGCCACTAACATCAGTAGTATTTCAGAAGAACAAAGCAGAATAAAATAAAATGTACAATTTGTAACAGAAATCAGATTATTATTTTGGATTTTGTTGATATCGTCGCCAATGCAAAAGAACTTCAGGATCTGAAGAAGTGGACAAACAAAGCAAGAAAAATCAGTTAAATGTTTAACCTCTGCTAGCCATAAGGGAAGTCTGACACTTGAATGTCCAAAATAATGTTCATATAAATGAAAACAGTGGCATTAGATTCATAATCTACTATTAAAGAGCTGATATTACATAGCTGTGGTGTTAGTGCCGATCCATTCAACACTGCACAAGAGATGGGCGTATCGATCCTGAAGTATCGATATATGGATACTGATGCGAGTATCGAAAGCATCGATACTCAAATAAAAAATATCAATACTAAGGTGTGTTTTATTTACCAGTGATTTTGTTTATTTAAAAAAAATTAATGCATACAATATGCATTGAATTGGATGAATAACCTATGTTAGCGAATACTTGTGTAGGATAGAACTATTTTCCTGCTCATCTGAACACACGCAAATGTTGCAAGACAAAACCAATCAATCACAGAGAGCGTTCACTCACTTCTGACAGTACATTCAAACAGGGCTGCATTTCCCAAAAGTATCATAAGAAAGCATTGATGCTTTTGGGAACGGCAGCCCAGAACAATGGACAGAAAAAACATATATGTTTGAGTTATTTCACAATAAACAAACTGAAATTGTAGCCTACATAGTTTGTGCAATTACATTTATTTAAATTTAACGTTAAAAGTTCATATTGATCATGTTCTATTCTGTAATGTTAATATAAATCATACACTGTCAGAATAAAAAGGTTGCATTTTATGCAAGCAACAGCCTGTCACTGTCAGTCCCTTACGAAAATGGTTCAACTATAGTATAAGTAGATTTCCATGGTTACCACTACAATAAAAATATTTTAACCATGTGTAAACAAAAATATAACCTAATAAGTTGCAATCAAGGCATATTGAATGTTAACGTGTTTCAAATATAAAGTTAAGTGGGTATCATTACCCATTTTACTCTTAGTAATTTAATAATTTAATAAATTTCATAATTTTAAAGTTCAGTTTAGAAGTATCGATATCGATACCGGCCTTTAAAACTATCGGTATCGTATCGAAAACAAAATAAGTGGTATCGCCCATCCCTAGTGGCCTTTTTAACTTGGCTACTGGTTTAGACAGAATAATATTTAGCCTGATGTTAGCTAGCTTAATAGTGTCCTTGTTAGCCTAATTGTGTTGTGGCTAATTTTTCAGTAAATCATTTTCAAGACCATTTTCACAGACCCACATGACTGAACCGTAACCATGGCAACGATGTGGCCTCATTCTCTGCCACATAACACTGAGTTTGAGTTTCTCTGCTACTTCCAGTGAAACTGTTATAAGTGCTGGAGATTTTTAGCATGTTGCTGAAACATTCAGTCTGTTTCAGGTTTTAACTCCAGTAAAGACGTCCATCGTCCTTCTGTACAGCCACTGAGTGAGAAACGCCCCTGTTTTCGTCACGCAGTGACGTCACTCCCACAAAACCCCGCCCACAAATAGCGCGACGCGCCGCTTCCCCAAAACCCCGCCCCCAAACAGCGCGAGCGCGCCGCTTCCCCAAAACCCCGCCCACAAATAGCGTCAGTGGTCTGAAACTCCGCCCCATATAAGCAACGTATAAAACAGAAACAGCGCGAGCGGCTGTACGGACCAAACAACATAACCACACACCGGAAGTGCCGCACTCTCTCCACCTCATAACCACATAAACAGTTTAGTTTTATTATCAAACAGAGAAACCTGAGTGTCTTCACTTCTGTCTGTCATGCTGGTGAATTTAATCTCCTGTTAAACTCCAAACATTTCCTAGCCTCATCTGTCCATGCAGGTGAATAAAGACAAAGAGTGCAGCTGGATCAGTGTGAACATCAGCTGTGTAAAATATCCCAGTGTCCTGTTCTCTTCAGTACTCACCTGGAATAAACCACTAACACACCTTCCAGCACTGACACACAGCAAGAGCTTCTACACACCAGCTCTGGTAGCTCTGGTAGCTCTCACTGACTCCAAGCAGCGGCGAGTCCACAAGAACAGCCCTCTGAGCACCAAACACCGCGACTCCACAGCGGCACAGGGTCAATAATAATAATAATAATAATAATAATAATAATAATAATAATAATAATAATAAACACCGCGACTCCACAGCGGCACAGGGTCAATAATAATAATAATAAACACCGCGACTCCACAGCGGCACAGCGTCAATAATAATAATAATAATAAACACCGTGACTCCACAGCGTCGCAGGGTAAATAATAATAAATAAAAATGAATAAATAATTTTAAAGGTCGTTATCCGGTTAGAGAGCAGGGAGAGAAGTGAAGCCGCATGACGCGCGTGTGTGTCTAACAGCACTGAATGAAGAATACTGCTTTAATTCTCTTCGCTCCTATTGGTAGTCGCAGCACCACGTGACATAAGGGGACCGGCAATCTCTGCGCATGCGCATCATCACCCCGTTATAGTCATTTCCTGGTAGTGATGGGAAGCTCGGATCATTTTACCGACTCGGACCTTTGAGTCTCGTTCAGCAAAATGAACAAATCTTTTTTCGAGTCATTTCGTTCATTTTAGCAAAATATAATTAAAATGTTACGTGTTACTTCCCTAACACATCTACTGCTTACGCAAACGTTGATCACACCACAAACAAGACAAAACTATAATACTATAAGAAACAGAAAACGTTAATTCATTGTCTACCTGGATCTTTAGTCTATGATTAGCTCACCTCACCTCTTATCTGACAAGCCTTCGGGTTTGAGTCGTTCGTTCATCACGTGACCGCCCCATGAGCTTAACCAGTTCATCTCTTGAGTCTCGAGTTATTATTATTATTATTATTATTATTATTATTTACTCTTACAGTTACGTGATGCGTTTCTGGTCTCAAATTGTTACTTTTAATTTCTGTCATGATGGGTTTTTTTTCCATAACACTGAATGTGGTAAAGCTATTAAAGAGTCTTTTTAAGAGTAAATAATAATAATAATAATAATAATAATAATAATTACTATGCACCCGTTTGTAAGGAAGGTTGTAAATTAACTAATTTCTCTATCCAATGCTGTCATGTCACGTGACAAAAGAACGAACGACTCGAAAGACTGAGAGATGAACTGATCAGTTCTCTCTCCGGCTCAGACTGCATTGGTTAAGCTTATGGGGCGGTCACGTGATGAACGAACGAATCAGACCCGAAGACTCAAAACAGGTGAACTAACTCCAGTACGGAACCTATAGGATGGTGCGCATGCGCGACTGAACGAATCCCCGAGACGACTCGTTCTTCCCGAGTCACATTAAAGATTCGTTCAAAAGGAACGAATCGTTCAAGAACGACCCATCACTAGTGTATGGGTGTGCATGGGTGTGTATGGGTGTGAGCTGAGACTGAGTTTAAGCCTTTACATGTACAGTGACTCTGTCAGGAATAATCTTTAATCACTGCAGCAAAGTCTCTTCTAACTGCAATATTTTACTGATTTAATCACTCTGAATATAAATGTGGCTTTTTATTCAATAGCTGACAATCTAATACAATATTGTTATTGGAACAGAGATTTATTTCTAGATTGATTATTTTGGTTAATCTGATTAAAATCCCACACTTTTATTTAATGTGGACAAAAAATACTGACACTGAACATGTTAAAGCTGTTAAACTTCTAAGATGTTATAAATGTAAGGCTTGAAGACAGCAGACTCTCAGTGTGAAGGAAAGGAAGTGAGCAGGACGTAGCAGAGCTGCAGCTTTGTGAGCTGGTTAGAGGCGTGTGACAGATGACGGTCTGATCCCAGCACACGAGGCAGTACAATAGTCCAGATGGGATCAGATTAAAGCATGAACAGCTTTTCTTAGGTCATGGAAGGAAAGAAATAGTTTCATTTTGCTGATTGTTCTGAGCTGGAAGAAGTTTTTAACAGCTGCACTGATTTGTTTTTCACTACACACAGGAGCAATATGTGAAGGAGAATTAGATTTACAGTGAGACTGAAGGTACATACAGATCGACTGTTTAATATAAATATGAACAAAATTAAAAGAGTATGAAAAATATACAAAGGAATATCTGCAGCAGAAGGTGCAAAAGGATTTTGTGCTTAATAAACGTGTGCAATGTGCACTACAAGTGAAATGAACAAAACAGCATATGAAAAAAACAGAAAAATGCACTTTATGTACAATATGATTAATAAACATGTATAATGATATATAATGATATGTGCTGTATAGAATATGAACACGTGACAGGCAGTGTAGCAGAGGCTGTGGATGATGCCTGTTGGTGTTCCTCCACCTCCTGGTAATACGCTTCATTTCATACATCACGGTGATCATGTCACACAGAGTTAGTAACAACACACTGCACTAAAACCTACACTACACACTACAGTGGTTTTTGTTAGTTAGCTAATCCTGAACAGACCTGCGTGTATTTGTATAGAAATTGTCCTAACTCAGAGGTGGAAGTCGAAGCTCGGAATGACGTCGTTTTCGACCTCTGTGCTTTCAAAAGGGGGGAAAAACATGGACGCCTCCAGGTTAATGTTTTGTTAGCAGCAAGCTAGCCAGGTAGTCATGAGTGATTATTTACTGTATCTCCTTAAAGTAGTGATCTGTACAGTCAGTGTTAAAGATGTACAGGAACAAGCGAATAGGTCTGCATGTTAACTGATCCTGAGCACGTAACTGTGTATAGTATAACTCACCTAATTTAATATACTTGTATAACTCATGTAAGGAATGGTGCTGATGCTGTGAGCAGCCATGTTGATTTGACGTCACGGGTGGAGGAGACACCATCCTGAGTTTCCTATGCTGCGTCCCTGACAACTGGGAACTCGTAACCTCCCAGCACAGGACCTCCTACTTCCCACATTAGAGCGTTCTCCAAACTCAGCCATCTGAAGCCGAGTTCTGTACTGTAATTTCTACGTGGTTACACTAAAATGTATAAAATTATCCTCCGTTAAAACCTGAGAATGTGCACTTTAACCACATGTGAATTGTTTGAGGACAAATTGAGAACTGTGGAGTACAGAGGCAAATAAACAAGCCTTTCTCCCAAGCGTTATGGAGGACTCTGTACATGTGCAATAAACTGCACTGCAGAGCAAGTCCAAATGAAATATTCATTTTTCTGTTATTCATTCACAGTGCAGTAATAATTGTGTTAACAGTGTAAAGTCTTGTGTTTTCAGCACCGAAGATTGCCACAAGCTGGAGCTCGTTCAGCCATTTGTTGTTTGTAAAACAGGGTTAAACAGGGAATGCAGGATCGAGGTGTTTATCCAGGAGTTTCACCGACTAGAGAAAGACGCTGGAACACTCCTTACATGCCTCCTGAGCATCCTTTTGGCTCACAGTGAAGTTATTTTATAATAAACTGTTTTATGCTCTGGTACACAAACTGTCTTGTTAGTATTATAATACTAGCTAGTGGAATGAGCTTACCTGATGACTCCTGACCAAAATGACTGAAATTAGTAAGTGCATTCAGCGGAATAAAACCTCTTATTAGAGTAACGCTATTAAATGCACACACTTCCTTATAAAGGAGAAATAGTTGGCTAAAATTTCCTTAGGTTTTTTTTTTTTCCAAAATATCTTTTCATTCTAAAGTAAAATTAACAATAAGCTTTTTCCAAAAGATTAAAACTCAAACTATGTAAATGTAAACTCTCACACTGCTCCACCTCAGCGCTGCTGTATGACATCATGTAGCTTCACCCTCTTCTCTCTGCACCACTGGAGGAAATTAGACAGATGTTCCTCCGGGCTCTCCACCTCTGCGCTGCTGTATGAGGTTGTTTAACTCCGCCCTCTTCTGTCTACACCACTGTTCGATCGCAGCCAGATCGTTCTCCGTCTCTGCGATGTTGCCAGAGCTCGTATCCTGCAGGTGTCCTGCTCCATCACCACTGAGTTGCTGTAAACTGTTCATCACCTCCTCCATCTTCCTCAACATCTGCTCAATACACACCACATACACACATCATTACACACTAACCTTACTAACATTAACATTACACACCAACCACACAAACAAGGTTATTTAGTATTTTTTTTCTGTCAGTCAGAGTGTTCAGGCTAGTTAGGCTAGTTTAGAGTTGTCAGGACATTTAGATGACATTACTAACAGGTTACCTGGGTTAGGTAGATTAGCCAAGTCATTTAGGTTCAGCAGGGGCTCGTGACCATAGATTTTGGTGCTGCAGGACGACATTAATGATGACACGGCCTCAAACAAAATAAAGACGTTATCATACGCGACCTGCTGTAGGCTAGTATCTAGGGAATTTTTAGAGTAACCCTTTAATCAGCAGAGCGGATAACATACAATTATCCACTATTTCACACTCATCTCTGATGTATAGACATTATCTGCTCCATAATCGCCCTTCAATCTCTCATTCTGTAGAATATATCTATAACAGAAATGGTTCTGTACATCATAGGCATGCTGTCTCCTTTCTTTGTGGAAATGTATTATATTATATATATATAAAATAAATTGTTGGTGGAGAGCAGAGTATGTTTAAACTAGCCCCACCTGGCTACTAATCTGTCATTAATTGTCCCTGTCCGCTGTTCCTCCCCTGAGCATGGTGCAGTGTGAGTCCTGCCCCAATGGGCCTCTATTAGCGCTTGTTGCAGTTCCCCTTTTTGACCACTAGGTGCAATAACAACTCTCTGGAGCGAAACTGGACAGGGAGCACACTTCATCTAGATCTACCTCATCTAGAAAGGTGAGCAAATCAACAGAGCATCAGCTTATACCTGTCAAATACCAACTTTTTTTTTTAAATTGTTGGTCAATCAAAAGAGGTCGTTAGAATTTGATCCGAATTTAAAATGTATGGAGTTGTAAATGAGGACTTTACAAAGACGTGCTTTTGTTACACACGATGATATAGATGATGGAGCTCTACGCCACTGCTCATGTGGAAACCACCACTGGTTAGGTTAGTTAGTAGCTGTGTGTGGTGTCAGTTACTGCTGCTACAGAGTGTGTATCATCAGGGTAACAGGGAGCAGGTTGGTACATGTGCTGGACATTACCGGAAGCATAACTGAGGTTACTGCTGCTACAAGTGGCATGTGTTGGCAAGTCCGCATTATGTCTATGCAACTGTGTGTGTGTGTGTGTGTAAACAAACTGTAAACATACCCCTCCTCTCTCAGTCAGCAGAAGTCCTTCTCCTTCTTCACCACTGCGCTGTTTCAGCTCTGCTCTCTTCGCCTTGCAGAACAATCTGATCTGTTCTGAATATTTAGTGTTCTCTCTGTACTGCTGTTCCAGTTCCTTCATTGCCTCCTCTGCCTCACTGCCCTGTTTGTTCCCACGTCGAGCCTGTTGTATAAGCTTGTTCACATGTTCCAGCTGCTTGCTCACCTATTAAACATACATCACACACACACACACACACACACACACACACACCCTCTCTCATCTTACAGAAGTATCTCCGGGGTTTTAGTCCAAATCCTCCATGTTATAAGCTGAGCAGTAGAAATAACTCCAAATTATATATGTATCTCCTCTGAATTGACATGTTTGTAAAGATTGCACTATATTTTGGTACGACAAAAGAGGTTTTGTGTTTTTTCTTCAGTATAAAGACACTTCAGGAAGCGCTTGCTCTTTTCTATGGTCTCTCACTGAAGCCAAAAGTTTAAAAAGACGTGTCAGACGTCCTGACCTAGTGATGCACTGCTACAACTAAAATGAATCAAAACAAAACAAATCACCTTATTTTATATACACACACCAACACACACACATATATATATACATACACACACACACACACACACATACACACACACTCGGCTGCTTGATGCAGTTACACTTACCTTCAGGAATTCCCGATGGACTGCATTCTTTTGGTATTTTATAAATCCAGAGAGACCCAGCAGCAGAATCACCAGCACCAGCACTATCAATAGTACAATTATCCACCAAGGAATCCTCTCACCTACACACACACACACACACGTTACATCTAGCTGTGACACTTTCCCTGCAGACCTCCAGAGAGCACCCTCCCCAGAATATGAATATTATACAGTATCTTCTTCGCTTGCCCTGATCACTTCCTGTTTCTCCACTATATAAAGCGTGTGAACTTGAACTTCAGAGTGAAGCTTTACCGTTTGCCTCCAAACTCTGAGCTCGGAGCCATGTTTCATTGGGCTGATTTCTTGTGTATGACCTAAACATGTCTTGTCTCATTTGCTTTTTGCCTTGCCTATCTGTTTTGACGTAGTTTATGATATTCTGTATTTTGACCCTGTCTTGTCTAATGACTATATTTTCGGATAACTGTTTTGAATGACTATCAGTTGTGTTTTGTTAACTATCTGGACTGTTTGCACATGGATCTGTATCCTACCTCGGTGAGTCCCTTGTAACAAAAGCATTAACCAAAGTGAAAAAAGACCAGTGTGTCCATGAAGGGGGAGGAAAAAAAAAAAAAACAGAACTTCATTATAAAATAAACTGCCTGGGTTTATAGAATAAATTATAAACACATAAAATAAAATAAATACATCACCTCAAGCACCTCTATGAATTTTGTTTACTCCAGCACTGAAATAATTTTGGGAATGTAATTAAGTAAAAGTACACATGTCCAAACTCAATAACAGTCAAGGAAAGTAGAAATGCCCTGAAATAATAAAACATTTTCATCATTTAATTAATACTTGTTTATTCTACTGTGTTTAAGCCCTTCATCACACTGAGACGTACCTGCCACAGAGACGGTGTACACACGAATGTCTTCGTTAGTCTTCAGGTCCCGGATGGTGTAACTTCCACTATCACTCGGCTGCACGTCTCTCAGTGTGATATTGGGGTAACGGATTGATGTTCTGTGTGTGTATTCAGCTTTACACTGTAGTGAGCGTTGAGTCATGTTGCAGATCTGTTCACCAGCAGCTGAATCTCTGCTTCTATAAATCACCTCCACTGGCTCTGGTACGCTCAAATCCAGGATCAGATCTTCACCAGGATTCATCTGAACCGCTGAGAACACAGCTGAGGAGAAAAAACATTCAGCTGTATTTAGATTGAAAAATAAATCATTAGAGCTGCATTCAGAGTCCAGCATTTATGTGGGGAAAATTCCTGGTATTCAGAGTCGGGTTACGCAGCTACTTATGTGGATTTTCTGAGCTCCATGTTCAGATTATTAATAATCACTCGTGTGTAGTTCAGGTTTCTGAGGTTGCCAGATTTTCTTAAGTAAAAGCGTCAGAGACAGAGTTTTATAACAGTGTGTAGACAACCACCTTTAAACACAATCACCTTTACACCTGAAAAATCAGGGATAGAAAATGTGGATATAATATTCTTCTTTGCTGTCAAATGCAAATTGATGAATGTCCAAGAAGCATCTCCTCTGATGCCCACTGTGTGAAAAACCCTTTTGTGCACTTTAAAGTGAAACTATTATAACTCAGTTAATGGTGTCATATCTGTGTAAGGGCAGTATGGTGGTGCAGGGGGTTGCATTGTCTGCGCATCAGTGTGTGAATGAGCATGTGTGTATGGTGCCCTGCGACTGACTGGCTTCTACACGGGGTATATTTTCCTGTGGTTCCACCCAGGTTCTGGACACACTGTGACCCTGACACATACTGATAAAGCACATACTGACTGACTGAATGAATGAATATTTATATATTTAATACTAGCCTTAAATAACTTAAATCCATAGTGTATTTGTAACCCAAACATAAATTCTGGTGTGACATTATGCAGGAAAAATGCTCTTAAATTCATAAGCGTGCATAACTGAGCCCCTGCATGTGTAACTCTCACGTAACTTCTATAGTTACATCTGAGCTCTGAATACTGATGTGTGTAATTTCAGGGTTAAACCCTCACTGTGTGTTCACTCCACTCTGAATATGATGCTAATAACTCAGAGTGAATGTTTTATCAGCAGGAGAAGAGATAAAGACACTTACTCTCAATGCTGAGGCGCACAGTAGAGATGTCATTGATTCCACATTCACATGAGTACGTGTTCCTCTTACTGTAATCAGCTGCAGTGATGGTGAGAGAGAGATCTCCCTTCAGGTACTGAGCATGAGACATTTTATATCCCTCCTCCAGTGAGCTGCATGATGTCTTATTACACCGAGCGAAGACAACATCTCGATTTTTAAATAAGGCCCATTTGACTGAACCAGAACATTTATGTTCACATGAGAGAGTCACAGGCTGATGAAGCTTCACTGTTGTAGAACAGACAGCAGCTGATACAGGAGCTGAAAGAGAGAATAAAGTGAGTGTGTGCAGTGACAGTGAGCAGTGTGCAGTGAGTAATGAGGGTGTGCAGTGAGAGTGAGCAGTGAGGATGTGCAGTGAGGGTGTGCAGTGTGCAGCAAGAGTGTGCAGCGAGAGTGTGCAGCGAGAGTGTACAATGAGCAGTGAGAGTGTACAATGAGCAGTGAGTGTGTGCAGTGAGAGTGTGCAGTGAGTGTGTGCAGTGAGAGTGAGCAGTGTGCAGTGAGAGTGTGCAGTGAGTGTGTGCAGTGAGAGTGAGAGTGTGCAGTGAGAGTGTACAGTGTGCAGTGAGAGTGTGCAGTGAGAGTGAGAGTGTGCAGTGAGAGTGTACAGTGTGCAGTGAGAGTGAGAGTGTGCAGTGTACAGTGAGAGTGTGCAGTGAGAGTGAGAGTGTGCAGTGTACAGTGAGAGTGTGCAGTGAGAGTGTACAGTGTGCAGTGAGAGTGTGCAGTGAGAGTGTACAGTGTGCAGTGAGAGTGTACAGTGTGCAGTGAGAGTGTACAGTGAGAGTGTACAGTGTGCAGTGAGAGTGTGCAGTGAGAGTGAAGAGTGAGCAGTGAGAGTGTGCAGTGTGCAGTGAGAGTGAGCAGTGAGTGTGTGCAGTGTGCAGTGAGTGTGTGCAGTGAGTGTGTGCAGTGTGCAGTGAGAGTGAGCAGGGTGCAGTGAGAGTGTGCAGTGTACAGTGAGAGTGAGCAGTGAGAGTGAAGTGACACTTACCAGTGGTGAATGTGAGGGTGAGGAAGAACAGGACACAGTGATGAATGCTGCAGGACTGCATGGCTGAGGAGACACAACACCACCATCAGCACTGCACAGGTGGAGAATAAAGCAGGAGAGAGAAATGGACTCACACCAACATTTTATAATTAAACCTGCAATTTACTGGAATTTGTTTCATCATAAAGCATTAATAAGTAATTCAACTGTGATAAATTATAGTAAATAAATAAACAATTGGGTGGTGTGAAGAAGTGGCGTTACTGTTGCCACCCCAAAGTTGATTATTTTCCTTTTACAGCACTAGCGACGGCTGGTGGTTAATAAAATAGAGGAGGCGCAACTGTCTTGGCACCAGTTCATGACTCTTCCTTTTGGGTTGTTCAGCACCCCACCTATGTTCCAGAGCCTGATGGACAGACTCCTCCCTCCGCACGCTGCGTACTCCTATCTAGATGATATTATTATTTATAGTGATGATTGACAGCTGCACATTTAGCATCTGAGGGCTGTCCTGAGATCACCGAGACAGGTGGGACTCACAGCAAACCCAAAGAAGTATGCAGTTGGATGGGTGGAGCTACGGTATCTGGGCTTCCACTTGGACATTCAGCAGGTGCGTCCCCATATTGATAAGACAGCAGCCGTTGCGGCCTGCCCGAGACCCAAGACCACGGGGGCGTGGTCGAGGGCTGGTTTGGGAATGGAGGGCGGAGCCGGTGAGGTGAGAGGTAAGGAAGGAACACCTGTGTGGAATTTGGTTAAGGAGTGTTGTGTGTTTCAGGGAGCGGCTGCACGGATAAAGAGAAGAGAGATGAGAGCCTCAAGAGATACAGAGCTGAGTGTGTGTGTGTGCTGATGTTACTTAAAATACATCTGCTGAAAAGCAAGCACAATAGTAACGGCCAATAAACAGGCTTTTTTGAAGTGCACCAAGCCTGTCTCTCATTTCCTCATTTCCCTCCAAACCCTGGAGAAGTGTCGCAATCACTCACTTCACTTATGTGCAACTGAAAAACCACCAAGTTACAGCTAGTTTAAGAGCTCAGTCATGCACTCAGAAACTAAAGAAAGTCAATACGAATGGTTCATAAATAATAAACTGCTTTAAAATCCAGACTGGAAAAAGCAATTTTTTTTGTTTGTTTTGCTTTTATCCTCACCAGTATCAGCTGGTTTGGGGTGTGAGGGTAGGACCAGTGGCAGCTTTCCTTTCACTCTCTGTGTGTGTGTGTGTGTGTGTGTGTGGAGCAGTTCATAAACATTGAAAGTAGAAACGCCATAAAACAGACCTGATTTGTCAGCTCTTCTCAATCCAGCCTTTTTAAATCCATTACAATATTCAGTGTCGGTGAATCAAACAAGTATTTCCTGTAAAACAAACACTTCTATCCAGCACTCACCAGGATGAGGAACAAGACCCACTTTGCTCCAACAAACAGAAACAAAGCAGGAAGTGCAGAATAAATCCACAAGGACGCGACTCAATACACACTGAGTATCAGCTGAATAAAAGCTAAATCAATCCCAGACTCTGACTATGAGGAGAGTGTGTCAGTGTGTGTCAGTGTGTTCAGCTGAAGACCACACAGCTCCACCTGAACAACTCTGCTGAAGTATTGAATTACATTTTTCAGCCCGCTTCAAGGGGCGGGGCAGTGGGCGGGGCAGTGGGCGGTGCCAGGGGCATAAACAGTGGGCGGGGCAGGATATTTAAAGTGCGACTTGGCATTTTAACTCGATTCAACTCGTACTAAATTCCACGAGAATTATTAACCACAAACAAGGCATTTCCACAGCGCGCAAACATTTTATAAACTATATACTGACTATAATCCATATTGGACGGTTATCTACCACAAATACAGTTAATTTTCTTAACTGAACAGAAACTCAGCCCTAGGGCCTCACTGACACTCACACAGCGCTTTTCTATAGTGAGACCCACAGCTTAAACATCATCTCACTTAATTTCACACGGATAACTACACAAAAACTGCAGACACATCCCACAGACCACCAACCAAACACCAGACTGTCAAATGATCATGTTTAAGGCACTTATTAGTGATTAACAGGTTGACTTTATCACCCCTAAAGTTAACACAACACTCGTTCAGACGCTTCTGTAGCTGAGGTGTGTTACAGATACGGGATGTACCAAAAGGAAAGGAGCGGGGGGTCACACCATCATCTCTCACTGAGATTTCCTCTCAAACTTGTTCTTAAACTCAGTTCATGTCAGTGAAGTTACACATCCTACTTCTTTTCAGATTAAGAACTAAAATAAAACCGGTTTTAGCGGCTGTTTTCTGAGGAAAGTAGTTAAAGCTCGCTTAGATTTGTAGCTTAGCTTTTCTGAGTTAAAGTATCAATACTGGCTAAAACCGGTTTTAACCGGTCATTAAAGACTTTTCACTGTAAAGTCAGAAATGTCATTAAAGCTCTTTTATTGTACAGATGGATATACACACCTTTACATTAACATTTAAATTGATTCATTCACAAGATGAATTATTTGATTCAAAGCCACTTGTGTGTCAACAGCATTAATACACCACAGTATTTAACACACACGGTATTGTCATTTTCCACCTCTCATCTCTCTGTGGGATTATTGATGCTATTACTCCAACGTGCCACTGGAGGGCAGTGTTACACAGTTTAAGGAGGCAAGTTGTCACCTGCCTTGGTGTTTTTCGGCTTTAAAAACACGACTAACAGTCACAGTGGCCTCCTCTCATTCTTTATGAATAAAACCCACGTAAAAAAAAAAGAACATGGCAATAACAGAGGATGTAGTGAGCGTTCACTTTTAGCTCTACACTTTCCTAGCTAAAGAGAGAATCTGAATATTCAGATATGGTCAAAAGTTTGTGGACACCTGACCATCACACCCATATGTGCCTCTTCCTCAAACTGTTCCCACAGAGTCTGAAGCACACAGTTGTATAGAACGTCTCTGTGTGCTGTAGATTTACAGTTTCCCTTCACTGGAACTAAGAGGC
>CM075003.1:7689641-7736266 GCA_037576675.1 Pangasius sanitwongsei | reverse complement strand
GGCCATGACACTGCTTATCAGTCTATTGTCCCATTACTTTTGAGTCTGTGAAAATTGAGGATCTATGTGGTGTGTGTTTTGTGTGTGTATATATATATATATATATATATATATATATATATATATATATATATATATACATATATTTTATGTGGTGTGTGTGTGATGTTCAGTGTTAAAGTTATATGTGGCTCCCCTGCTCCCAACACACACAGACCCCTTTTTAAGGGACAAAAAGTAATTGGACTAACTAGAAATCAAAAAGTATATCATTTCATTACTTGGTTGCAGATGCTTTGCAGCCAATGACTACCTGAAATCACCAGATGCTGGGTTTCTTCCCTGGAGTCTGCCAGTCCTGTACTGCATCTGTCCAATTCCTACTTGTTATTTGGGGTGTTTTGCCTTCAGTTTTGCCTTCAGCAGGTGAAGTACATGCTCAGTTGGATTCAATTCAAGTAATTAACTTGGCCATCGTAGAACATTCCACTTCTTTGCCTTAAAAAAGTGTTGGGGTGCTTTTGAAGTATGCTTCGGGTCATGTCTATCTGCAGTGTGAAGCACCATTCAATGAGCATTTGGCTGAATCTGAGTAGATAATATAGCTGCTAATAAATAATATAATAATATAACATGGTGGAAGTAGTGTTATATAATATATAACACTACCGCCACCATGCTTCACAGATAAGGTAATGTTCTTCACATCATTCTGGTACAAGTTGATCTTTGTCTCATTTGTCCATCTTGTGGTAAATCATCTGTGTTTACTGTGGTGAAGGCTTTTCTTGATTGTTGACTTTGACACAGATACGCCTACCTCCTGGAGGATGTTCTTGATCTGGCCAACTGTTGTGAAGGGGTTTTTCTTCAACAGGGAAAGAATTCTTCTGTCATCTACCACAGTTGTTTTCCATGGTCATTCAGGCCTGTTGGTGTTTCATTGTGTTCTTTCTTTTTGAGAATGTACCACATAGTTGATTTGGCTACACCTAATGTTTTTGCTATCTTGATGATGGGTTTGTTTTGATTTTTCAGCCTAATGATGGTGTGCTTCATTGGTAGTAACAGCACTGTGGACTTCATGTTGAGAGTTAACAGCAACAGATTCCAAATGCAAATGCCAGACTTGAAATGAACTCTAGACCTTTTATCTGCTTACTTTTAAATGAAATAACGAGGGAATAACACACACCTGTCCATGGATCAGTTGAGCAACCAATTGTCCAATTACTTTTCGTCCTTTGAAAAAGGGGGAAACACACATAAAAAGTGATGTAATTCCTACACCATTCACCTGATTTGGATGTAAATACCCTAAAATTAAAGCTTTCAGCTCATGTTCATTGTTTAATTTCAACTACAATATACTGCAGGTGACTAAGTAACAATAACTTTGTCAATATGCAAATATTTATGGTCCTGACTGTATATACAGTGGATATAACAAGTCTATACACTTCTGTTCAAATTGCTGGTTTTTGTGATGGAAAAAATGAAACCAAGATATATCATGTCAGATCTTTCCCCACCTTTAATGTGAAATAGCAACCAACAAAATTCAAGTAATAAACAAATAGAAATATTTTAGGAAAGAAAAGAAAAAACTACAATAATCTGGTAATTATTGTAGTAATAATTACTGTACTAATAACTTTGTTAAAGTACCTTTTGTTTGTAATGCAGCACTTTTAGAGTAAGAGTCTACCAACTTAGCACATCTTGATTTGACAATTTTATTCCATTCTTTCTTGCAAAACTGCTCCAGATCTAACAAATTACAAGGGGATATCCTGGTCACAGCCCTTTTCAAGTCATTCTACAGGACTTTTATTTGGGCTCTCACTTGGCCATTCCAAAACATTGCTCTTCTTCTTCTGAAGCCATTGCTTTGTTGACTTGGATTTGTGCTTTGGGTGATTGTGCTGGAAGGTGCAATATTTCTTCATCATTAGCTGTCTAACTGCAAGATTTGCGCCAAAATAGATATAGATAGAGAGCTATCTGTGATTCCCTTTATCTTGACTAGAGCCCCAGTCCAGGTTGAAGAGCAGCAGCCCCATAGGATGATAGTGCCACCACCATGCTTTACCGGAAAAAGATCTGACATGATTGATCTTGGATTCGGTTAAGTTCTATGCACAGGAGTGTGTAGCGTTTTCATATCCACTGTAGTTACCCATGTTGTATCTCCTTCTGTAGGCAGGCCCAGGTGCAGACGGGTGGTATGGGTACTGCTCTCTGGCTCATCGCTATCACCTTCCTTACAGTAGGTTATGGAGACGTGTCTCCCACAACCACCTGTGGCAAAGTGGTCTGCCTCTTCGCGGGGGTCATGGTAAATACAATATTGCCCAGCATTTTTTGCACTGGTTACCTGTGGATGTATGCTGAATGCTAATGATTTTATAGCACCATGGCGTGACACAATATAGTAGACTTTTAGCTCCAGATCTGGCTATATCCAGAGGGTTAATATCTGTGTGGAGTTCTCATGTTCTCCCTGTATCTGTGTGAGTTTCCTCCAGTCTCTCCAGTTTCCTCCTAAACAAAGGTCATTGGTTACTCTAAAATTGCCGCTAGGTGAATGAGTGTGTGAATGTGTGTGTGCATGGTGCTCTGCGATGGTCTGGCATCCCATTCAGAGTGTATTCCTGTACCACGTCCAGCATTCCTGGGATAGGCTCTGGGTCTACTGGAACCCTGACCAAGATTATACCAAGATTATTTAGATTAATCATAAATGGATTTCATCTCCTGGAACTTTGACAACGTGCTATCTGCCATCTTTGCATACATGAGCTCACAGAAACCCCTGATTAGCTTGTGTCTGTGATTGACAGGGAAGAGAGAGTATGCCATCCTTTTCACCCAGAGAACATAAGAAATTTTGCTCATTTGGCTCCCAATCACAACAGCTGTGGCATCACCAGGATTTGAACTAACAAGCTCCTGGCAATAGGGCAAACACTTTTCTGTTGCACCACGCAGAATCTAACAATGAATGACATGTTGTCCTTTTTTATACAGTTACATTTACCATTATGGATCATCCACAAGACACATTAGTTCCTATCATACATAAATAGTCATTTCTTCACAAGCTTTTCTTGTGCTTTCTCTCTTGATGTTAATGATACAGATAATGCAGGTTTTCATGTGACTGAGAAATCGGAAAGCACAAACTCCTCTGTCCTAAAGAATTTCCCATGTTGGGATGTTTCCTGTTTGTTACAAAGTGATAACACCTGAGACCCCTTCCATAAATGTTACATAAACATCCATCACATCAACAATTATACTTTTCTCTTTGTTAAACAACCTTTTTTTTCAATCCATTTATTATTAGCCTTAGATTGTGTGTAGTGCCTGCCATATAAGCCCCTATGTATGAGCTGTTACTATAGGAATGGTAGCATATGAGAATAAGCGTGTTAATATTAACCTGGTATTTATGTTATAGCAGGAACTACTGTCAGAGCTGTGCTGTTGTATCAAACAAACACAGATCTTCTGTTTCAACAATTCAAATACTGTGGTGTTATCCAAAGTATTCAGCACTCACAATTCTATTGCTATCCCTATTCTGCATTCAAGAGGCAGCTGTAAGGTATATATTTCCAAGGCAACATAAGAATCGATTTTTATTTGGACAAATGTGAAGATTTATTCAGTACATCACATGCAGGTTTGACTGAGAAATAAATTTGTTTCAGCAAAGTTTTTCAGTGCTTAGAAAATTATTTTCAGCAATTTTGACTTTGAAACTTTGAAATCCATTTTAGAATCCGGTTTAGATTTGCTCAAACTTCAATCTGAAAAATAGAACATTTAAAACAGTAGATTGCATGTTTGTAGTTGTTTGTTTTCAAAATCAGTGAATGTAGAAACCTTTAGAACCAGAAGAGAGGCAGGAAGGCTAACAGCAGTACATACACAAAAGACAGTTTGTGTAATAGAGACAGAGATGAGGTAGAACTCAAATTGCATTTCATGTGTGTGTGAGCACCAATCTCCTCACCTCATTTCTGATCAGAGCTGATATGCAGATGGCGTCACACGACAAGAGAGTGAGGCTTGAGCCAGGCCTAGACACCTCCCTGGCCAAGTGGAAAATAATCTTTCACTCCTCTCATTCTCCCTCAGACTCTGTTTTTATAAGTACCTTTTTTAGGAAAACATTCCATCATTGCCATTTTTAGGTGGTTTATAGCATTTGGCACCAGTGAATCCAGATGGCGTGCCAACCTGTATCCAAGTCTTGGAAAATCGAAAGGCAAAAAAAAAAGTTTCCTAATCCATTCGGAACAATACAGTGGGTTAGTTATAGATGTGTGGGATCACCCACACACCTGTAAAAAAAAAAGTCACACATTTTATTTCCTACTGGCCATATTTTATATTAGCAGTGTTAAATTCACCTTAGACCAACTCCAGTCCTGTTATTTTGTGTACTTCATGGGGCCGCGTCATGGCACAGCTGATGAAGGTTTTCTTTGTATACTGCACTGAACATGTACTAAATCTATAATTACTACTGATGTACACTCCAGTTTCTGAATTCTCATATACAATACCCTCAACAATTTTGGCACTCTTTATGAGCAAAAAGTTATATATGAAAGGAATAGCATAAAATAAATTATATTTTCAACTCAAACACACAGGGATATTGTATAGTTTTATTTAAACTTTATTTAAACACAAAAACCTTTTACATAGTGCACTTCTTTCAAAATCATGTGTACCCATGCAGTTGATCTTTTGTGATGCCTACCCTAGGGAGAATAACTGCACTTCCTCTAATGTCTAACAAGGTTGCAGACACTTGTAGAAAAATGTTCATCTACTCCTATATGCAGAACATTTAAATCACCTTCATATTCTTAGTTTTGTGTATGTGGATTTCTGTCTTCAGTTGTGTGTGTTTTTTAACTATTCTGTGATTTGGAAGTACTGTATGTTTGTGTCATCATCTTTTGAAAGCTTACATCTGCCACAGCTGAACCTCCTGGCAGAAACAAACAGGTTTTGGGATGAAATATCTTAATACATAGCAGAATTCATGATGCCATCAATCTTCGCAAGAGCCCCTGAACCACAAGCCACAAAACAGCCTCAGAGCATCCATGAGCCACCATCATATTTTACATGCTGATTGTGTACATTATTGTGCTATTTTGGTAGTATGCATCCAAACAATATACATTTCTTTAATCATCTATCTAGCTTTCAGAGAGAAGACAAAATTGACTTTGTTATTTTATAACTTTTGGCTGCCAAGTAAAGATACCATCCATATATTTCAGCTATGTTATATAAAACCAAGTACACCTACCATATCTGAGGAATGTAATTTTGAACAATTATATTAACTAACCAAGTGAGCTGTGCTGAAGTGTACACCACCTCAATTATCAACAGTATATAAAGAAAGTTAACATTAGCTGGTTGGACAATGTTATTGGGATTATCAGTAGCTTCCCTCGTTATTAAGGCTGCTAGCTCATAATGCATATGTGTTTCTAGCTACATAGTTAACTATCTAGCAAAGATGCCCTTTACACATTATCCTGAGCATTACCTATAGGTAGTAACACATAAATATATTTAACACAACAGACAAACTTAAATCTTAAGTTTAATACAGAGCTTTCATACAGTAAAACATCAAAAGATCTGACTAGCTATTCTAGATCTCTCAGATAGCTAATGGCTTACCTGTATATGTTTACGCAGGTTTGATATTAAGCTGTGAAATTCTTTATTTTGATTGGATCTCGAAACTGAATTATTTAACATTTGCACATACTGTCTTTTCTTGGCTTACAGTCTTCTGGGTTTAAATGCAATCATTTTTTACTCTGAACAGTGATCTAAAATAAATGTGGAGAAGTTGAATATTCAAGTCAAAGTAAAAGCACTATGATTTAATTATACTCAAAAAAGTACCATCATAGTGAATCATGTACTCAAGTACTGTAACTAGAGTATAGGGTGTTTGAATGGATTGATTTATCGGGCATCATTTACCCTCTCACACTGTATGATTCACACATGATTTACCATCCGATATGAAAAATTGTCAGGGACAGCAGAAATGTGTCTAAATCGACCCAACATCATAGAGTGTAAACCCGGATTAAGACTTAGTGTAATTTGATAGTGACCAAAAGTATGTGTGATAATGAAGTGTGTGTGAACTGGTGAGTCATTATTGAGCCTGAGAGGGGGTGTGGTTTGATATGTGCCAGCTGTTTTAGGGAGGTGTTCACCTAACTCATATCCTCTGCACAGAGTGTGAACAGATCCCAGGAAGGATGTGCTTCCTCCTCTCTAACATTCTGTCACACACATATCTGCACACAGGAATAATCTCTTATAATTGTTTAGGAAGACAACATTTTACATTGTGATTATTGTGCCATCAGATATTGCTTAGTCATGTCATAGAACAAAAGAAACAGGAGATTTACAGGTTGATTTATTTTTCACTGCTGTGCTCATGTCTCTTATGAATACTGAATGATGTTTAATTAAATAATTGCCTGCTTACATATTTCACATCACTATGTGACTGTTTCTTTTCCTCTCTTTCACTAATGCAAGCCTTTGAGAAGAACAGGTAAAGATAAT
This sequence comes from Pangasius sanitwongsei, assembly GCA_037576675.1. Classification (NCBI taxonomy): domain Eukaryota; kingdom Metazoa; phylum Chordata; class Actinopteri; order Siluriformes; family Pangasiidae; genus Pangasius; species Pangasius sanitwongsei. The sequence continues at coordinate 7,729,630 of CM075003.1, read as the reverse complement.
CCGCCCTACTAAAACTGAAATGTGCTTGAGTTTATCTCATTTCTGAATTGATGTACCTTGTTGAGAATGTTTAAGTGCAGCAGTGCTTTGGGAATCAACAGGATAATGTGAGATAATAACCTGCTATATGTATGTCTGTTTGTCAGGGTGTAGCATGCACTGCTATGTTAGTTGCAGTTGTGACGAAGAAGCTGGCACTGAACAAAGGAGAGAAACATGTTCACTTCTTCATGATGGATATCCAGATCTCTAAAGAGGTGAGGAAGGTCTTCCATAAAGCCCACTCTCACCTGTAAACTAGTTTGCACAAACTAGTTCACAATTAAAAAAAAGAAACAGTTTTATATCAACAACATTCTAACTTTAATTACAAATTAACCAGCACCTTGTTACTCAATTGAAGTCCCTGCTGATAACAAATAAATAAATAAGACTTTCTCTGAAGGTCCCCTACTTTATGATTGTTATAATAATTATACTAACAGATAACACATACATTTCATTTCATTCTTTTTTGGCATTATAGATACAAATAATATTTATAGGAATAACATTCCCTGGTATTCAACAGTACCTGTGATTGTCTTCATAAACATGTCAATAACATTAATGATTTATCAACTGCTTAAGTTGGGACCAAAATTACCATATATTCTCAACAATAGGTGTCAGTTGAGGGATGAAGTGGCACAGATGAAACAGGTGTTATTTTCCACACCACATGTGTGTTATGGTTTCTAGACCTTTTTCAGATAGAATTTTTTCCTTAAAAGGGGCATTCCAAAGGTCACCATAGTGCAGGAAAATGCTCAGCGTGGTCAAGCAAAAAAAGGCTGCTGATCTTTTAATGGTCTCCAAAAGGCGTCAAAGGCAGGAAACAATCAGGTCGCTGTCAGGAAAAGGACTTGTGTCAGTCTGAGTGTGCTTTTGAGTGGTGGACAGGAAACCACATGCACTGGCGTGCGTGTGTGAGGATGGGAGAAGGTGGAGCATATGGATACTGAAAGGATGGGTGCATTGCTTTACACTGCTCTAACAGGATCCATCTGTTTGCTTATCAGAGGGAAGGAGAAGCCTGAAAATAAACACACTTGGCGGAAGATACTGGGAGAGTTTCCATAGATGAAAACAGTCAGATAAAAAAAGGAGGGAAGTGTGTTTCACCTCAAGCGGGCATATGTTGTTGGTGGTTAGGTGTTTCATGCTCAGAAATTTGCACTGCACATGTTACATGAGATGATTTCCCATTATTGGTGATGTGTTGTTGCATGTCTGAGGTTTCACTTCATGACTTGCCAATTGTCACATCCTGTCACAGGGTGCATCCTTATGTCTGCAATTGCTGTGTGTGTGCCCTGTGGACTTTAGCTGTCAGTGATTTACCATGACGGATTTGAAGGAAGACATCTGGATGTTCTAACAATATCCAACACCACAGCACAACTGTGCCAGTGAGGGTGTGACATCATAATGAGCAGCCTGGGTTAGAATGGCACTCTCAGCAGGATTGCATGGACAAGAATAGAATAAAATACCAGAAAAAATGCAAAACTCAGGAATGTCTGTAACCCACATGTTCATTCTGTTGTGGATCCTGTTCTTACAGTAAACATTTCTGTGTTAATTTCCTTTTCATTTCCTTTTGTAGTGCTGGTTTAACTGTAGTGAGCATGATTGCATTTTTTTACTCATATAACCTGTTAGAGGTATACATCAATACAAAGGTTTTTGCATTGCAATTTCCTTTCAATAATTATTTCACCATTGTTGGGTCATTGAAGAAAATGTCTACACATGGAATGCTTAACATAGTTTTAGGATATTCAGTTCATTCATTTATTCATTCATCTTCACTTTATCCTGATCAATGGTGGATCCAGAGCCAAACCCGGTAACACTGGGCACAATTCACCCAGGATGGGACACCATTGCACAACACTATTCACACACACGCATTCACACACTCATTCACACCCTAGGGGCAGTTTAGCATAGCCAATCTGCTTGCATGTTTTCAGACAGTGGGAGGAAACCAGAAAACATGGAGGCACTCCAAAGAAACATGAGGAAAACATGTGAAATTTGTGGACCCTGGAGCTCTGAGGTGGCAATGCCCACTGCTCCAACATGACACCTGATATTAAGTTCAGTTCAATTCGGTTATGTTTGTATAGCACTTTTAAACTGCGGGAATTTGCCCATTCAGCCACAATAGGATTAGTGAGGTCAGGCACTGAGGCCTTGGGTGAGGGCTCTGCACAAGCTACTCAAGTTCTTCCTCACCAACCTTGGCAAACCATGTCTTCATGGAGCTTGCTTTGTGCACAGGGGCATTATCATGCTGGAACATGTTTAGGTTCCAGTGAAGGAAAATTGTATTGTTACAGTATACAAAGACATCCTATCCTCTGCTGGGTGACACTGGATAGTGCAATTATAATTCAGTTAAATTGTAAATCATTTCAGTATACAGTTGTAGAAGAGTAAAGGCAAACTACTAAATGTGTTGAAAGTATTTTCGGAGCATAGGGCAGCCTTTATTATTACGGCAGCAGCAGTCCTTACAGCAGCCGTTCTTAGGTACAAGTCTACAATATCCAGGTCAGATTATCCACTGAAACAAGGATGAGACTTGGGTATAACATGCTAGCAGGTGGATTGCTATGCTGGTTAGCCCCATGTGTGAATGAGTGTGTTAACGTGTGTGTGCATGGTGCCCAGCAATGGGCTGACATTACATCCATTCCTGCTTCGCACCCAGGGTCCCCAGGATAAGCTCTGGATCCTCCATGACCCACCCTGACCACTATAAGGTGGTTACTAAAAGTGAGTGATTGAGTGTGATATGGTCTACTGTTTGAGAAATTCATTTTGTTTTATGTCAGTGACATTTAACAGGGTTTGGCAGTGATCCTTGCGTCAGTATTACAGGACAGTATTTAGAGGAGCAAACACTGAGCTTATTTTAAAATTTGTATAAACCAATGCTATGGTTAATAACAGTGGCTGAAGACTGTACTATAAATGACTGAATAATATTTAACACATTGAAGGGCTACAGGCTCCTGCTACTGCTTCTTCCTCTTTTATTCTTTGCCACACACCCTTGGTTTGCCCATTAGGATTCTGGTTATTAGTTTTCTGAAACCATCTTTGTGACAAAGTGTATTGTAAATAGTGCTGTGCAAAACAAATGTTGGTGGAAAAATTGGTTGAACACTAAGTAGACTGGTCACTCTTTGTGTTAAAGATTCGCAATGCTGCTGCAAATGTGCTGAGGGAATGCTGGCTTCTCCACCGCACCATACAGGCCAGGGACAAGCACAGTGAACACCGACGCCACCAGAGATGCCTGCTGGAGGCCATCCGTATGTAAGTAACCTAACCTCGTCACCATAGTGCATTTTGTATATGCAAGGGTCCATAAAGGCATAAAAGCATATGATAGGATTTATGCTGATGTTCTTTCAAGCATTGGTGAAAAAGAGCAGACCACCTTACATCTAGTGTGTTTGTACAGGGTGGAGGTTGCAGTGTGAGTGGATGGAACAGATATTTTGCTAATTCTTATCCTTACTCCTTTATCTTCTGTTTGTTTATTGGGTTGGATCACTTTATCAATATACACATAGGCAGTGAGTGCAACTAAACCTTCCTCAGTAAGATCAAAGTTCAGAAATTTTGAAAATGAGATCCTAAGATTTTCACATGCATTAAGTCACTTTTCATAATGTTATTAACTAGACTATAACCCAGTGCATCTGGATTAGAATCTGTTGTTTACAATCTGCACTCTCAACTTCCTGCTGATAAGGAGATCACTCAGGCTTCAGTCCAATCATGAACAGGAAGTTCAGATGTGTGAATTTGTGAACCGGTGTTTAACACCATTAGCAAAGGCATCTGGCCTTCAAACTTTTCCATACACATTTGAGCCAGACAGAATGTGAGTGTGCGCTTTTGCGTATTTCTAAGGGTGGAGGGATTCTGGCCGTCCTGTTTTACAATCAGCAGGACCACTAAAAATATTTTGAACACTGGGTAGAACAGCCCAACACCACGGACTTTCAAATGGCTAAAGGTCAGATTTGATGGCCATTTTGCCTATTCTTTATTTTGTATTTATGGTACATTTCTTTTTTTTTTTATCTTTTTTTCCTGAAGGCTACTATTTCATGTGGTGCAACACCAAGGCCAGCCATTTCTATATCCTTCAGCAGTTACCTAGCAGCCACCCTGCAATATTGGTTTCCGTTCTGTCTTCTGAAATGCTGAATTATCATCCAAATTTAGGCAAGCCTTAAAATAATATATGATATCAGAAATGTCAGATATATCAGATATAATCCTTTATTTCAGCTTATCGTACGTAATTAAGTGAAAGAAATTTCATGAAATAGGATTTATGACTCAACAAATCATAAAACTATGAGCAGCAATTGACACTAGCAGCTTTTCCTGACAAACGCAGTTATTTTAATTTTTTTTGGTTAGAGTTGTTTCTGTCTGTTGACCTCAGTGATACATTGTATTATAAACTCAGGTTATATTTTCCACATATAGATTTCGTCATCTGCGGCTGAAGCAGAGAAAACTGAGGGACTACACAAGTGAGATGGTGGACCTCTCCAAGGTTGATATAAATACTCTGGAATCCTAGAAATGATTTTATTTAAATTTATTTATATGAATTAAAATGTATTCATTTTTATTATTATTGAAAATCTCAGTCATTTGAATAAATGTCCCAGTTGTAAAATTACACAGAATCCACAAGACTTTTAGTCATTGGCTAGTCATTATTTTCAGGTGTTCATATAGTGTAGACTCGTTGACTGAATATAGTTATGACACTTTCTACAATTCTCTGGAGAATCTTGATGTATACTGTATGTACTTACACTGTCCCAAACTTAGTTTTTTTGTTTGTTTGTTTGTTCTCTGGACTGCCTAGTATTTTTGCTGACTGACTGACTAACAGACTGACTGAGTCCCATTGTTGAAACACGCATGTCGAAGAAGTCTAGCTATTTTTAGCTAACAAACAGAGAGCAATACCAGGGACATTCTGTGATATACATGCATCTCCTGCATTTGTTTGCAAACTAGCCCACCTCCACATCATTTTGAGATAGCTGGTGTTGTAAACTAGTTCACCTCCATGTCATTTTGGGATAGTTGCAGAGAAAGCGGTACTCTCGTTTACTTACATGAATGCGTGTTCTGCGCTTAGGTACCTGCCTATCTAAAGTTACTCACATTTCAATGTAGATAACATTAGCTACCTGTTGAGTTTGTTCACAAGCTAAAGTTAAGTTGTGTCAGTTCCATGCTTGAAAAATTATTGTAGCAAATAACTTATATTTAAAGAAGGGGTGTGAAGATGTACTGTGGCATGTATGCGTTTGTAGCTACTTACTGGCTGTATTGATCTTGACCGTTATGTTGTTTATCTACATTAATACATGTTCTGCCATTAGCTATCTTAGCTAGCTGGCTAACAATGCCACAGCACCTCTTTTGAAACAAAGGGCATTGTCCCAAACTCAATTACTTTTCAAAGACTTCTAAGCATATAACTTTTAGACCCTCCATAAATGACTGCCGTTAACACTTGTGCTAGGCTTTTGCAATGCAAAACTAGGCTTGTCTATTCTTGTTTTTTTATTTGTTAGAATGATCTTCAAATACTACTGTTTGAGATACAACCTTAGAGTTTAGCACAATAATTGAAATTAATATTACATTGATAAAAAATGTAGTCTGAAGTCTTAACTAGTCAGCAGTCAAAAGCATACCACAATTATGCATTCAAGAAGATTAATCTGCAAATGTTACTTACTGCTTTTTAAGTCCTTACTCACACTGCAGAGTGAGTCAGTAAGTGAAGCATAATGAAAAGAAGTATGTTGTTGCAAAACTGTGTAGCAGTTAAACCTTTATGCTGATGACCCTAAAGCTGCTATTTCAAATCCAGCCCAGGCCTTAAGTCAACTCTTTTGGTTGAAAATCTAATGTCTTAATCTTTTAAAAAGTCTTAATCTTTTAATGGACAGATGCAGATGATCATGTGTGATCTGAGTGCCAACTGGAACAACTCATACAGAGAACTGGAGCAGCGCATCATCTCTATGGAGCAGAAGTTGGATGAGTTGGGCCAGTCATTCCAGAGCACATCCGAGCTGCTGAGCCAAGCACTGCAGCGCCGCCACCTTGTCCACAGGTATCATCCCAATCCAGCAGGGCACAGTCAATCAACTGTTAAAGGGCAATTATTCAAATTTCAGAATTGTTCACAACTGCAGGGACAGTAATCAGAGGGCCAAATTCTTATACAAATTGGTTACAAGTGTGTTGAAGATAAAAAGGGTATATCAAAAGGTGATGACAGGAAACAAAATGTAACAAAAAAAAAAAAAAAAAAAAAAAATAGAAGAGATAGGAAAGGTTGGAGTGAATTAAACAACAACTGTGGTGAGGTCAACCCTCTGTCCATTTCAAAAGACTGGAGAAAAATGTATTCTTTCAGTGCAGAGTAATAAAGATATTAACCATAGCTGGATTCAGCAAAGGAATAATGCACTGTAACTCCTGCAAGGTCCACACAAACTTGGCAGTAATGGGAGAAGGGTAACGTTAGATGTGATGCAGGTCATGCTATGTGCACAAAGGACAAATACTGCCTTCCAATTTGTCCTGTAGCTTGAGGGATATGTCTACCCACAACCAGTCTGAAAGTAGGTATTTCAAATAAATAAATATTTGTCACTTTGTTGTCTTTATGCCATTTTTTTACAACTGGAGGTAGGCTTAGGAACATTGTCCTGCAGGAAGACCCAGCTGTGACCAAGTTTTAACTTTTTGGATGATGCATTGAGGTATTGCTTTAGTATTTATTCAGATTAAAAGCCTCACTTCTTTTTCTTCCATACATAGCACTGATCATTATGGCCAAACAGTTCAATTTTTGATTCATATGATCAGAGAACACTCCTCCAAAAGGCTAGGTCTTCATCCTGGTTCATTTCAACCTGTTTTTTTTTTTTTTTTTTTTTTTACACCTGTCTCAGAATATGGGTGTTTTCCTTGTGTGACAGCTTTTCAGGCCAGGCCTTCAGGTACAGTTGTTTGGAAATTGCTCCTAATGAGGAACTAGATTTGTAGAAGCGCACAGTTTCTTTTCTGAAGTCTTGGTTGAGTTTCTTGGATTTTCTTATAGTATCAAGGGCAAAAAAGGCACTGGTTCTGAAGGTAGGCCCTTAAATACAGCCACAGGTGCACTCCTAATTATGATAATTGGCCAATCAGAAGCTTCTAAAAACCATTACATCAATTTCTGGAATCTACCAGACTGTTTAAAGAGACAATCAACTTGATGTATGTAAACATTTTTGACACACTGGAATATTTTGAACTAAAACTGAAATAAATCTCTCTAATTTATTGTTTTAAAATTATCTCTGACATTATGGTGTATGTAAACTTTTGGCCTCAGTATAGTGGGTCTGATTTTGAAGGTCATGTTCAAGCCTAGTTCTCTGATCATTTTGGTAACTAGTTCTGACAGCATGTATTTAGCGATAAAATGCATTCTGGTATGCATTGTTGACCACTTACAGCCCCAGCAGAAATGGATAAGAAACAGCAACATCAAGGAACACCAGCTGATCATGTCCTCTTACGGCCTGAAAGTAGTCTGCAGCTGAGTAATCTTCAAATAACAATTACAACAATACATTTTGATAAATGGCAAACTCTTCTAAGGTGTAATCATAAAGTATGATGTGGTTTCATTCCATTTTACAATCTTTTAGAATATTGTTTGCTATAGTTCAACAGTGTACGCTGTTAGTTTATAATTCTCCCCAGTCTCCCCATCCTTGCCACTGAGAAGCACCCTAATAGAATGATGCTGGTACCACCATACTTAACCATAGTAATGATATTAGCCAGTTCATGAGCAGTAAATTGTTTTCATCAGCCATAGCGTGTGGAGTTCAGCACAAAAAGTTAAATTTTTGTCTCATCAGACCAGAGAAACCTTTTCCTCATGCTCTCAGTCCTTTAAGTGCCTGCCATATTCATTTTACTCAGTAGTGGATTCCATCTAGCCACTCTAGCATAAAGGCCTGCTTGATGGTGTATTACTGAGATGGCTGTCTTTCTGGCAGGTTCTTCCATCTCTGTGGAGGACTTCTGAAGCTCTGTTAGAGTGGTCATTGGGTTCTTGGTCCCCTTCCTGACCTCAGTGAGGTGACCAAGGCCCTTCAAGCCTGGTTATGGAGTTCTAAGGGGCTCTAGGATGAGTCCTGCTTGTTCCAAACTTCTTCCATTTCACAATGACGGATCCCACTGTGCTTCTGAGAACATTCAGAACTTTGGAAATGGTTTTATACTTTTGCCTAGATCTAGGTCTTGACATAATCTAATCGCAGAGGTTCACAGGGAGTTCCTTGGACTTCGTGGCTTGGTTATTGGTCTGACATGCACTGTGAATTGTAGGACCGTACACACAGTTGTGTACCTTTCTACACTGAATTTGCTACAGGAGGACTCCAATTAAGTTCTAGAGACATCTCAAGATGTCATTATGTTTTTTTGTCATTATGGGTTACTGTGTGTAGATTAATGCCTAAAAAAGTAAATTTAATCAGTTAAATCTGTAATACATAAAGTGTACAAAAACTGAAGTGGTCTGAATACCTTCCAAACTCAAAGTATGAACCAGTTGGGACATGTTACATTTAAACAAATATATTAAATGAAAAGTTTTAATTGGGAAAGGCAATAAGAATTAAAGTTTTTTCTTTCTCTGGTTACTGGATAAGTGAAGTAAGCAAACACTGGTGACTGTTTGGTGACAGAAGCCTACTGAATTTACTTACACTATATGGCCAAAAGTATGTGGACTGAGTATTGAAGCTCCCTTTCAAAAACTATGGGCATTAATATTGAGCTGTTCCCCCTTTGCCACTATAACAGCCTCAATTCTTCTGGGAAGGCTTTCCAATAGATTTTGTAACTTGGCTGTGAGGATTTGTGCCCATTCAGCCAAGAAAAGCACAAGAGGTTGGGCACTAGTGAGCAGCCTTTATTCCATTTCATCTCAAAGGTGTTATATGGGGTTGAGATCAGGGTTCTCTGAAGGCCACTCGAGTTCTTCCTTACCAACCTTGGCAAACCACGTCTTTATGGACCTTGCTTTGTGCACAGGGGCACTGTCATGCTGAAACACATTTGGGCTAGGCCTCTTAGTTCCTGTGAAAGGAAAAATTAATGCTACAGCATACAAAGACAGTTTCAACAGTTATGTGCTTCCAACTTTGTGGCAACAGTTTGGGGAAGGAAAATGTATGGGTGTGATTGCCAAGTGTCTACAAACATTTGCCCATATTGTGTATCTGAACCAAGAGTCACAACTTGTGCATTACTAGAAAAAGAATTCTTCAAGGGTTCATCAAATATACTTAGCCTCCTGAAAGCATTTTTTCTGATAGGGAAGCACTCTGTTTTGGTTTTACATAGACCCTCTAAGGGTCCTCTAAGCGGGACACAGAACCTATAACATTTTATTTCTAAAAGTGCATAGAATCCAGTTTAGTATATTATCCAAGCTCAAGTGGAGAATATATCTTCTGTGTTTTCATAATAACATTGAAAAAAATGTCTGTGTTGTGAAGAATCATGTCTCAGATATGCCCAGAGTTCATTTGATATATCAAATGTAAATTACTTTGGGTGTGCAGTTCCCTAACACAAGACAGATCATGTTTGATTTTCTGCAGTCTGTCTAAAGCCTGCTAATGACTCAAAGAGACCACATAAGTCCTGTCCCAGTTTTTCTAGTGCATTTAATTTTCAGATTGATGAAATTGCAAATGTGACCACCATGACAGTTTGGTAACTGTTCTATTTCTCCCCTACTAACCACCAGGGGCAGTGTTTAACACATGGATACCTTCTTGTGTGCATGCGCACACATGCCAAGACCTCACCACAAAGTCACATGGTAACTGTATGATGTAGTATTTTGCTATAAAATATCCTCATCAATGGCTGTCTGTCCCTTTATTCTTCTTGCCTTCTACACATCAGACTTGTAAAATGTTTTTTATAAATTAAAAAAAATTATATAATTTTTTTATATATAACTGAATTTTTTCAGTTAGCTACAAATTATTGTTATGAAGTTGTGCACCATTTTCTTCTCAGTCTATTGCCAAGAGTGGTGTCACTTGGTCCCTCAGCTGGATCACTGGCAGCAGACTAAGACTGGAGCACAGCTCTCTCCACTTTATATTTTTTCTCCACTAAACCTTTTTTGCATTTATTTTTGTTTTCACTCATTGATTCAGTTTTCGCATGCTGCTCCACATTCAGTTTCAGTTTCTGCTGTTCATGGTGTGTCACAGGGCAGCGTAAGGCAAATGCAGGAAAGCACTATCTGGCCTCTTCCACTTACATGAGCTCACAGATGCCCACAACTGGCTAGTGTCACTGTAATTGACAGGCAAGAGAGAGTACACAAAGAGCATGGCCACAAATGGCTCTGGTTTTCTTAGGATTCACTGCTTTACAGCCAGACATTGCTCACTGGGCAGCAGTTACACTGGACAGACTTTTTGTTGAGCAATGATTGCTGAACTGAAGTCTATGAACAGCATTCGAATATATGTGTCTTTTTTGTCCAAGAGGGTGAGAGCCAGATGGAGGGTGGTGGTAATGGCATCATCTTTTGAGCAGTTGGGAAGATACACGAATTGCAGGGGATCCAGAGAGGGGGGCAGCAGGGTCTTCATGTGCCTCATGACAAGCCTCTTGAAGCACTTCATGATGATGGGTGTGAGTACACGGGGACGATTGTGGTGGCCTTGAAGCATGTTGGAACGATGGCGCTACTCAAGGAGGTGTTGTCTGGTCCAGCACCCTTCCATGGGTTAACATGGGTTATCAGCCGTGGTTAAACACAGCACCTGGTAGTTGGTGGTAGAGGATGACCTTCCTCACCGTCACGTCATTCTGTGCCTCGAACTGAGAGTAGAAGTTGTTCAGCGCATCTGGAAGGGAGGCATCACTGTCACAGGCAGGGGATGTTGTCCTGTTGTTGGTGATGGCCTGGATGCCTTGCCACATGCGCCGCATGTCTCCGCTGGCCTTGAAGTGACTGTGGATTCTCTGTGCGTATGCGTGCTTTGCCTCTCTGATGGCCCGGGACAGTTTGGCCCTCACTGTTCTTAGGGCCACCTTGTCACCTGCTCTGAAGGCAGAGCCTCGGGTACTCAGCAGCGCACACCTCTGTAGCCATCCTTCTGGTTGGAGTGTGTGGTGATGATCTTGAAGACAGTGACATCATCAATGCACTTGCTGATATAGCTGGTCACTGATGCCATGGGATTAGCATAACAGATATGTGGTCTGAGCTGAGGTGGGGGGCGGGGCTCTGTCTGGTTCTAGTTCTAGTTCATGTTCTAGTCCATTTTTCCAAGATGGCACTGCCATGTCGGGAAACTGTCCTGGTCATTCCACTTAGACTGTGCTTTTATTTACTTTTTTTTTTTTTACCTCTCATTTTGCACAGGCGACATCCTCATTAATCATATATGACAGCGGAACACCTTTGAACATTGATAACCACTATACTCACCTATTTCGCGATGTTTTTTCCACTGAACCAACATGGCCATCTGAGATACTCCGCAACACAGAGGGGAACAGTGGCAATGCAAGCGCTCCCCAGTGGCAACGAAAAAAGAAACAGAGGGAAATGTGCTAGGGTTCACAACAGGCTGAGGAACAGAGCTCCATGATGTCCTCAGTGTCTACTTAAACAAACATCTAGACGCTGCCTTCATCGTGGCTGGGGACTTTAATAAAGCCAACTTCAGGCAGGTCACACCGGAGTTTTATCAACATGTCCAATTTTGATAAAAGCGTCTCCAGGCGTCTCCTGTCCAATTAGAGGGGCAAACACACTGGACCACTGCTATTCTCAGTTCAGTAATGGATACAAAGCTAACTCGCTAACGGTTTTCGGTAAGTTGGAACCTGCCGCCATTTTCTTCATGCTGGAATATAAATAAAGACTCATACAGGAAGCTCCGAAGAGGAGGGCAGTGAAGCGCTGGCCCGCCCAATCAGAAGCTGTGCTACGGGACGCACTTGACAATGTTGACTGACATGTTCCAGTTGAGTTCTGCTGACATCAACAAGTTTGCTTTCTTAGCATGCTAACTGAGGAAACAACACACGCTGTCAATGAAAGGACTTTCTCTAACCAGAGACTCTGAGTGGATAAAACAATCCGAGCCACGGTGAATGCGTGCATGGCCGCGTACAACGCAAGGCTCATGTCAGGGAATACAAGCGAGTACAAAGCGGTGTGCTGTGCTTGCTGGCGTGCAGCGGGAGCCATTAAACTCAGGTACAGGGAGCGGGTGGATTCTCATTTCCAGCTTAACGACTCCTGACGCATGTGGCAGGGACTAAGGACTATCAGCGCCTTCGGAGGCAAATCCTCCGCCTTGGTGAGAGCTCTTTCTGTGCCTGCTTCAAGGCTAACTGTGCTAGCACTAGCATGTTGACTAGTGCTACAGAAGGAAGCAGCTCTGTTAGCAATGAGAGTGCAATCACTGTCTCAGAGGATGAGGTTCGGAGGGCTCTGAAGCACGTGATCATCAGGAAAGCAGCCAGTCCTGACAGCATTTCTGGCTGTGTACTGAGATCCTGCACTGATCAGCTTGCTGGTTTGTTCACTTGCATCTTCAACAAGTCCCTAGCTAAGTGTGTGATCCCCACCTGCTTTAAAAAAATCTGTTGTTATCCCTGTGCCAAAGAACAATAAGCCATCTTGCCTAAATGACTATCATCCTGTAGTCTTCACATCACTTGTCATGAAGGTTTTTGAGAGGCTTATCAAAAACTCCATCTGCTCCTCCATCCCTGACACCATCGTCCCACTCCAGTTCACCTACCGCCCTAATAGGTCTACTGAGTATGCCAAACCTCATGTCCTACATACCACCCTCACCCACAAAGACAGTAACAAAGGGATCTATGTGAGGCTGCTGTTTATAGACTACAGCTCAGCCTTCAGTACTGTAGTCCCACACAGGTTGGACTCAAATCTCAGAGACCTTGGACTCAATGCCTCCCTCTGTGACCGGGTCCTGGACATCCTCATAGGCAAACCCCAGGTAGTGAGAGTGGGCAAGTTTACCTCCATCACCCTGAGCAATGGAGCCACACAAGGTTGTGTCCTGCTCTACTCTCTCTACATGACTGTGTGTCCTCTCACAGCTGCACTTCTATCGTCAAGTTTGCTGATGACACAGTAGTTGAGCCTCATCTCCAGCAACAAGGAGACCACCTACCTTGATGAGGTGGAGAAACTGGAAGCTTGGTGCCAGGCTAACTGTCTCTCTCTGAACATCAGAAAAACCAAGGACCTGGTTGTGGACTTCAGGAAGAGGCAGCAGCGGAACTACACCCCATTTGAGATCGGTAGGACCCCCATGGAGAGAGTGAGCAGCTTCAGGTACCTTGAATTACACATCTCTGAGGACCTAAACTTGACTCATCACATCCAAGCTCAGGTGAACAAAGCCAGACAACAGTACCAACTGAGACTGTTGAGGAAATTCAGGGTCTCCCCAGTGATCCTGAAAATGTTCTAGGCCTATAGAAAGTTTACTGACTCAGTGCATCTCAGTGTGGTATGGAAACTGCTCAACTCAGTACCGCAAAGCAAAGCAGAGAGTGGTGCACTTAGCTGAGCACACCTCTGGGTCTACTCTCCCCTCTCTGCATGACATCTTCACCAGGCAATGCAGTGCTAGAGTTGCTAAAATCATCAAGGACTCCACCCACCCAAGTAACTGTCTATTCAGCCTGTGCAAATAGGCAAGTACTTACGTAGTCAGATGGCTAAAACTGAGGGTCTCAGGAGGAGCTTCTTTCTTCAGGCCATCAGACTCCTCATCACGGATATGTTCACCTCTCAGATCCCATAAGACTCCATAAAGACTCTCCAGTCACTCTGCATGCCACTGACATGCCGCACACTGCACTTTGCATTGTTACTACATGTAACATGCTCGCATATTTAAATCCCTTTTTGCATATTCTTGTACATATATTTCTTATTTCTATTATTTTAATTTTTTTTTTTATTATTTCTTATTAATTTGTGATTTTTTATTTAAATTTTTTAATTTAAATGCACAGTCTATAGAGGAGTAGACTGGGCTTTCATTTCACTGCGAGTTATATACTTTATATAACTGTGTATGTAACAAATAAAAGTCTTGAACCTTGAATTATTCTGAGAATGTTGTAGCGGTCAAATATATCAGTCACCAGGGCAGCATGAGATTGGATGGCACTCTTCACTGGCAACTCAAGTGTTATCCACACATGGTTATCCTCACTGAGAGCAACTCACTATCTGGGGTGCCATCCCAGATAGTGAGTTGCTCTCAGTGAGGATAACCAGTAGTGCCACAGATGCACTGTCAAGTCAGCACAGACACCCAGGAGAGTTGCGTCTACACCCAGGTGTGGTGTCTCAAATCTCAGGGAAGTTTGATATACCACTCTGCTGATTCCAGAATCTGTCAGGATGCACTGGCCCATGACTGGCTTCACTGCCTAATATATGTGTTTCCACCTCTACCATTGATTCTGTCAGCCTCACACAGAATTGAGCAGAGTCCTGCTCATGGCTCTGAAGTGGCCTGTGAGGCCCTGGTTTCCTCTGCTGACTTCAATGATGGAGAGAATGCCTTGGCAGCTTCCTACTCTGCAAATTTTGCTGCTGGCAAATAAAGCCTTTCATGATAAAGGGCTTCAGTCTAGCCACACTACCTCATAGACCTGAAATGTGAAGAATACGAGAGATTGTTTTCATATACAGGGAGTGACCAGTACTTGCCAGATATACCTGCAGCTCCTTTAATGTTGCCGTAGGTCTCTTGGCAGCCTCCCTGATAAATTTTGGAAGGACATCCTGTTCTTGGTAATGTCATTGTGGTGCCCCATTTTCACCACTTTTTGATGATGGCCTTCATGGTGTTCCATGGTACAACTAATGTATTGTAAATTCTTTTGTACCCCTCTCCTGATCAACAGTGAGATATTATACATGCTTCTTAAGCTGTTTGCGGACCCTGGCTTCAGCAGTCAGATGAAACGGAGAAGATGTCAAGAAAATCCTACAGAAACAGGTGATCTTTATTTGGGTTTAATCAGAATTACTTAATTTATGATAGGTGTATGATAATTACTTTTGAACATGAGTTTGTATATGATTGGTTAATTGCCCCACTATAAAAGGATGTGCACAATTATGCAACCAGGTTATTGTAGTTTTTTCTTTTTCCTTTTATCCCTAAAAGTTTCCATTTTTCCCTTAAATTTTCTTGGTTGCTATATCACATTAAAGGTGAAAAATGTTCTGACATGATTTATCTTGGTTTCATTTTTTACATCACAAACATACCCGTTATAGTCTGCAATTATAACAGGGGTATGTAGACTTTTTTATATCAACTGGATCAACCATAGCTACGCAACGCAGCACTATGGATGGTGTCTAACTAGGCACTTGTAATAGCCTTTCTGAAAGAAGCAAGGCACCTTTTCCCACCCCTAGAGCTCACCTGGGACCTCACCCTTATAACAGAGTCCTTTAGGTCCTTTCCTCATGAGCTCATACAGGATACTGAACTGAAATGGATTTCTTTGAAGACCACCTTCTTATCAAACTCTAGGTTCTAGCCTATGAATCAATCTGTCAACCTCAGCGCATTCTATGAATGGGCAATCCTTACTATGCCCAGTGCATGCCCGATCACCAATCATTAGATCAGTTATTCATCTGTTACAGTGGAAAGACATGTGGAGCCCCCCTGTCTAAACAAAGGCTGACCCACAGGGTGGTGGATATCATTGCCTCTGCCTACAGGCAGGCCATATGCCCAGTCGCTGCCATGACTTGACACACTACAGGGAGTATCTCCACCCCATGGGCAGTACTTAGAGGCGTGCTCCTCCAGGAGGTATGAGCTGCAGCTGTCGTTTCTGGACACCCCTCCAATCAGTCTTAGGGTGAGTGAGTTCCTTGTGACACTTTGGTATCAGTTATCCAGGTGTTAAAATATTGTGCCTGGCAGTTAGGAGTGGTGAAATAGAATATTGGTTACAAACTTGGCAAGAAGGTTCCACGGGCAGACAGTCATTGAAATGATGAGACATTGTGGTCTTGGCATGTGTGTGCACACACACAGGAAGGTTTCCAGGTGCTAAAACACCATCCCTAGCGGTTATACAGCATTCATAGCATTAATTCGCATACCATTACATTTAGGTTAGATGTAAGGAGATGGAAAAAGGTCATTGATGAGGTTGTGTGTTATTTGTATTCTTTTTCTAAACAGGTGACATGTGGCATATTTCTCCTACGAAACACTACAGCGGAGGCTCAGATCAAAACTGCACAAAGCTACTTGGATCAGCATAAATGGAGGACTTATGATTTATTTTTCCACAGACCTCTGGGGCTGCAGTGGCTACATGGACTTTTTTTGTGAACAAAAAGATTATTGCTGTTGAATATGGGACTATGACAAAAATCAAATGTATTTATGACAATATTTATGTGTATCTATATCTGCAACACTGAAAAAAACAACAGGGAAGGGGTTCAGTGTTTGACACTTTGAAGGTTTAGTGAAACTGTGTTTCTATTCAAATTCCATATTGCTTTAAAAGGCAAAGTGATCTTAAAGCTTTTGAGCCCACTCCAGAAGGTCCAGTTTAGGGTCTATGACCAAGAACTGTTTTTATTTCATCAGTTATCATTAACTGATTTTGCCCAGCTGTGTTTATTCTTTAAAGAATGCATTATTAAAACTGAGACTAATGTTTTTGCTGTTTGAAATCATGTAAGAACTTGAAATCTATCTGGATATCTTCTTTGCTTACCATTTACTTCACTTAAAATGTTGTAAAGCCACATATTTCCTTCAATGCACCATGTTACACCTATCATTGACTCAGTTACTATGATCCTCTACGTTTGTGGGTTGAACTCCAGGTATGGCATAAAAGCAAATTTAAATAATGATCAGCTTCCAAAATTATCCACCATCCTGTTTTCAAATTCAAAAGGGATTTAGTAAGGTTACTTCATTGGCTTTCATGTTTCAAGGAAATCTAGTGGCTCCTTCCAGACAATCCATGTCTTAAATTCAATCTGATTTAAAATTTTAAAAATTGAAAACAAAGAATAAAATACAGCTTTTCTTTCTGTTTTAGGCAACAATCTTCACTATGCATTTGATGTTTTACAGCATTGACCTATATTCTGAATTTTAGATGAATTTTTGACAGTTCTAGAACCTTATAGAAATGGCAGTGTCCAGGTCGAGTTAAATTTGTTGATGCCACAATATCACTGTATTTAATAAATGTAAGAAAAAAAAGTGCTGCCAAACCTAGCTAGGGTAGTTTTGTGACCTAGTCTAAAATATACCTTACAGTAGTTAAATTGCAAATTCAAAATGAAATACACAACGTTTTGTGTTGCAATTACAGGGTTGGAGGCTTTCTAATTATGTAATAACCCTAACCCCCTGTGAATTTTCTCATTTTTTTCTGACGAAGAAGAGCGAAGTACTCAGGCTGCAGCCTAGACTTTGGATTGTAACCATTACTGATAAGTAGAAAACCAGTAAAGGATATTTAAAGTATTATTGCAAAATATTTTGACTTAGTTCAGAGGAAATGATCTGTTTAATTTGCCAGGAATTAGTTGCTGTAATGAAGCAATATAACTGATGTGTAAATGTATTTAAAAATTAATTACACAGCACTAATCAAGCAGAAAAAAAAATGCTTAAAACTAACACATTAAGCCAGTCACATGAATTAAAAGCCAATGTATTAATAGCAATTAAGTATGGCAATTTTTTTAACTACTAATAGATAAGCAGTGGCATGTGGCTATGTATTCCCCAATTTGGCATCCAAGATAAAAATAGACACCGTTGTATCAGTAGTAGAACTTTCAATAAATAATTATGACATACTGATAAATAATGCTATAATTTTGTCCGAGACATAATTTGACAAAATTGTGTTAGTTTTTCCATAACTGTGGAAATAAAAATAGTTCTAGTAACCACAAGCTGTTTTTTTTAACATGGCTCTGTGTGGTTTTTGCTCTTTGACACAAGTGATTTCTCAGTGTATCAGTGAGTCTATAATACTGACTTTTCCTATAATTTTCTTCAATGGATCACTGTTAGCACATCACAATTGTAATATAATAGGTGCAGAGAAAGTAAGCTCTATGAAGTGCGAAGTTCTAATGAGGTATTATTGAAGCATTCTGATTAATTCTGCTACAGAGCCAAGAAAACTGAATGTCCTGTTCTGTTATTTGATGCAATACTCTATACTGAGGAATTTATATGGACTTTATATGGATTTAATCATGGGTTGAATAAAAATTTGGCACGGCAGGTGTACCTTGTTAACATTTAAACAAAAGTCAATATACATGTTACTTTGTTACTTTATTAACATGGTTTATTGATGCTGAAGTTTGTTAATGGTAAACTAATGCCATGTTATTTAATGGAACTTTACTGTAAAGTGTTACGCAGTTTTCTCCAGTTGCTTAAACATACATCCTACCAATCAAACACTGAAAAACAATTTGTCATTCCCATATGAGATGCATCAGTTTACATGTCATAAGATGATGGCATTCCATTTTATTTTATTATTTTTATACCTATCACAACAAAGTGTGTACCTGATATGAGTATAGTAAACTGTTATTGATATGTTGATGTTACTGATCACATGAACAATTATACTTTATCATATATCCAGTTAAAGTAAACTTTTAGCTAACAGAAATTGTGGAATTAACAATTTATATTTATTTTATTTTTTTAAAGCGGTTTTACATTTATTTTGTAAATTTTTGCTCTGTTGAAATGGTTCTGAAAATGGTTCCCAAAAAGCCACAGCTCGGTAGACTGAAATGCACAGTAAGTGTAGTAATGGTTTCAGTGTCATGAACTATTGCTAGAATTGTAAATTTATGTAGCGAACACAGACAAGCAGAGCGATATGAACAGTGAAATATTCCAGTACTGTTATAATAAATATCAGCACTCTTGGATCACCACTTGTCCAATCAAATTAGTGGACTGGAAGTAACTGTTGTAAAATAAGAATTAACATAGTTTCATGCTGTTCCTGTTGTGATGTTTGAGTGTTTTAAAAATATAGTGAATATTTCACTAGTCCTACTTAAGCAACTGAGGGAAAAACTGTAGTCCCACCATGAAATGACTTCACACAGTCTCAAGGACGCTGCTGTAACGGAAAAACTCTTTATTACTAAATCCTGTTTTCAAGTTTCTTAAAACTGAGGTAGTGTTCTCCACAAGAGACGCTGACTTTGATGTCTTTTTGGAAGTAGCTCCCTCTGGTGCGCAAATATATCAATTGCACTCTTACGAGTTAGCCAACTCATTATTTTTGCCACTTAAGAGTTAAGAATTTTGCATATGAAAATGATTTCTAGATTAGGCTGCACTAGCATGCTTTCACTTAGTGTCACACTATCAAACACACACTCAGAAAAAAATAGGTTCCTCAGGTTAGATAGCTTATTATCTTCCTAAAGGGGTACTGGAGAACCCTGTTGTAGGATTCTACATACAACCTTTAAGGGTTCCTTTAGAGGCACAAACCAAAGAATCCTTAAAGATTAAAGATTTTTTCCTAGGAGTGTAGTGGTGTGGTCAGTGAGCACTGACTGACCAAAGGCATCAATTACTGGGCTAATATACACCTCTGAAAATAAAACTTAAAAAAAAAAAAAAAAAAAAACTTAAAAACTATAAAAAAATTTTTTTTAAAAACTCTCTCTGGGCAAAATACAGATGCCCAACTAATGTCAACAAAGACAGCAAAGACATCAATTTGTGCCCCAGAAACTGAATCCCAATAGCAAATACAACATTCACAAAGCATCAGTTTTATATAAAATGGTCTGTAGTAATGAGTGTACATTAATCAGTCTCACCACAATAACTCATGATTATCCAGTCCAACACCACAGGGATTTTGAAGCCCAACTCTCCATTTAGGATTATTTTACAGCAGAAAAATATAACCACTCTACTAATCTTCAGTGACTCTTTCACTACATATGTGACAGCACTCCATTTCACTTTGAAACTTAAGCAACTTCAATTTAAACAGTAATTTACTGTAAAGAATCCAGCAAAATCAAGTAAGTCTAAAAACTTTTAAGCGCGGTTTGCGGGCTTTTGAGTTTTTTAACATATGCCACAATAAAGCAGCAGGTCTCGTAAAGGAATGTCCGCAGTAGCACTGAAACATGTTCCTGCACTCTTTATTTGCTTGTTTTTTCCTATTTGATGGTGTGATCCTGAATAGGGGCCTATGGCAGGCCAGCTGCTGTGTACCACAGAACATCTGACCACAGGCAGCGCAGACATAGCGTGTGGCCTCGGCATGCTGAACCTGATGGCGCAGCAGGTGCATGCGCTGCTGGAAGGTTCGGCCACACTGGCATCTGTGGAGGCGTGGCCCACGGTGCTGGTAGCGGTGGCGCACACCCAGTGAGAACTGGCGTGACACAGCACCACACTGGCGGCATGGGAACACAGCCTTGGAGCGCCAACTCTGGCGCATACGCTTCTGCAGAGCCAGCTCCTTGCTCTGGTTCACAAACATGGCTACTATTTTTAAAGGCCCCTGGGATGAAGGAAGGATCTGGGTAGATGGGGAAGACCTACAAATATCCAAGAAGGGAACACTGGATTCAGGTAGTTGGCCTGTTTGGGATGGGATAGACATTGAGCTAGAGACTTGAGATAGAAAAGGATGAGGTAAGTGGACTCCAAATGATGGGTCCTGCTGAGGCAAAACAATGCTTGTCATCAAGTCTGCACTGCCTGTAGGAGTGTGGGTCACCAGTTTGGTCTGCAATGGAGTTAAATCCTGCATCTGTCTACTTTTTGTCTGAGTAACTGTAGAAATGGGTGTCATTTGTCCTTGGCCCTGGGATGAAAGGAGGATCTGGGTAGAAGTAGTAGTAGAAGAAGAAGAAGGAGTTTGAGTTACCACTTTGGCCTGCAACGGACTTACAACCTGCACCTGTCCAGTTTGTTTCTCAGTGACTGTAGAAATGCGAGTCGTCACTTGTCCTTGGTCTCCATTTAAGACTAAACATGTCACCTTCTTCTTCTGGGCACAACTTGATGACCTAGTGGCCATGGCTTGTATTGGGACCTTTTGGGGGGCAGAGGTGGTTGGACTGTTGGGCAATGAATGTGAAGTTGAATTTGACACAGTTCCAAGATTCTGGGCTGTATTAAGAATGTTATCACTCTGACTGCTGGTGGGTTGCTTAGAAGACTCCACAGAAGCAGGTGAGGGCACAAGGTTCAGAATCATGAGCAATGGCTCTTTTGCATTGTTTGAGCTGTTGGATGGGGTTAATGAATCTCCACTGAACCCACTGGACTTGCTACAAACATGTTGTATGAAAATATTCTGGTTGGGAAATAGTTGCAGGCACCTCACACACATATATTTGGCCAAAGGGTGTTTCTCTGCATGATGGTTCAGTAACATTTCTTCAGTGCCAAACACAATTCCGCACAGAGAACATGTAAATTGTGTGCATGTGCACCGCTCCATAGACTTTTCTGTGTTGAGAACTTTGTTAAGGCCACAGCAAGTGCAGATCTGTAGGTCTTTATATAAACTGGTTGCAGGATTTGAATTCACAGAATCTACAGAGCCGAGTGATTTCTGGTTAGTGTTTTCACAATCCTGTTTATAACAAGCACTCCAACTTTTGCTTTTACAACTTTCCTCCCAGGTGTCACCATTATTGTCTGTGGATGCGCAAGACATTGTATCTGAGTTCAGATCATCCTGAGATGTGTATATGAAGTCATCTATGGGTAAAGAGTTACTGTGCTCATGGTCACTTCTCTGAATACTTTCCTCATATTCTCCTATTACTACATTCTCCTGAATGGGTTCAA
The DNA here is from genome assembly GCA_037576675.1 of Pangasius sanitwongsei. Taxonomy (NCBI): domain Eukaryota; kingdom Metazoa; phylum Chordata; class Actinopteri; order Siluriformes; family Pangasiidae; genus Pangasius; species Pangasius sanitwongsei. The sequence continues at coordinate 7,707,527 of CM075003.1, read as the reverse complement.
ATTCACAAAGGTCATCCTCCACCTTAAGATTATACTCCAACTGTGATGCTTCCAACACAGCTGCGCTAGAGTACTGAGTGGATTCTTCATCAGTCATAGTGACATTATTTCTGTGGGTTTGGATTTTCAGCAATTTTTCTTTGTTGGCTTTGTGCGTACTTGACCTGCATGTGTTAGGTGAAGGTGCTCGTTTTGAGAGAACAGTGTGATTTGCAAGGCTTTGTCTGGAGAAGTAAGTATGATCAAGCAAGCCCCTGCACACCAGCTCATGCTTCTGTATCTGATCCTGGTCACTTTCAGTACTTTCTGTGTCCTTAGGGGATATCCTAGTGTCTGCTTTATTATTAAACACATGTTTGTTTTCAGTGCTGGAGTTTATAACATTGTTTGCAATTTTGCAAAAGAAACTGCATGTGTTATGGGCAGATACTTGTTCTTCTAGAGGCATGTGATTTGCAAGGTTTTGAATGGAAAAGTAAGTATGATCATGTATGCCTCTAAATGCCTGATCATCCACTGGGGTCCCCTGCTGGTCACTTTCAGTATGTAAGTCTTTAGGGGATATACTAGTGTCTGTTTTATTAATAAAAACAAGCACATTTTCACTGCTGGTGTACATAACAACATTATTTGTAGTTTCCCTGATAGAACCAAATGTCTGTGTGGAGAAATAGGTATGATCATGCAAGTTTCTGTTGACCATCTTATTATCCTCTGGAGTCTCTGTAGTGCTGTTTTCTTCTGTTTCTTCCATCCTTCCAACAACAACCTCCTCCTCTTCCTCCTTCACATACTTTATTTCCACCTCCTCATTCTCAATTATGACCTCCTCTACCTCTTCATCCAGAAGTTTCTTTTTTGGGGTCTCTGGGGTCTTGTCAGTTTCCACAGTCCACTCCTTTAGTGGATGTCTCCACATGTACATGTTGCAGCCTTTACAGAAAATATGGTACTTGGGATGGGCATTTTTCAGGTGCAAGGCCAGTGCGTTCATGTGGGAGAATTTCATCTGGCACAAGTGGCAACACACCTCATCTGTGTACTTAATAAAATGCTCAGTCTGGTGGTCCAGAAAAGCGACGTTTCTCCCACACACACAGCACACATCATCACTGAATCCTCCCGAAACAACCTCCTCCTCACTAGAGGCCTCCAGCTTTGGTACACTCCAGGTCACTGTGCACTAAAACAAAATAATCACAACAAATCAATTAACATTATAAATATTTCTTAGAAATTCATTTTCAAATTAATATGCCAGTTCTTATAAACTATTTTTGTAATGATGTAAATGTGGCATCAATACAATATTGGCCAACACACGTCACACAATTAAGCACAAAATATATTTGTACAGAAATATAAACCTGAGGCTTGTATTGCTCAGTCTGTTCCCACTTTAACAAGCAACTTACTTCATTCCGCTCATTAACTGTGTTTTCATCTCGCTGTCGTTCAGCACCAACTGCACGCGCCCTCTCTTTACAGGCAATCTCCATGGCAACGGCACTCCACAGCTGAAACACCGTCAGAGATTGGGAAAAGTTACTCATTTTTACTAGCACACTCCAAAAACACATTCACACATTAATACATACAAAAAATAATAAAAACACGCAGTTTAATCACTGGTTGAACATAATTATTTTGTGGGTCTGTTGGGCAAGTGTTCAATTCATTCAAGAAGGAAACTTGGGAAAGTTGTACCTAAACCGATGAAGTCTCTGCGTTAAGTCATCATCCAGATTCAAGTAGTTTTGATGAGAGAAACGGCGGTGTGCGCAGTTTTACAGAAGAATATTGGGCCAGCTACCGCATTTTTCAAACTTTCTTAGCAAGCTAACCAAAATGTCAAGAGGATTAAATGTCATCACCGCAATTTGCTTTGAGGCACTGGTAAAGCTGCATTTTGGGGGACTGTCAGTCCTCCATCCTTTGAAAACAGTTATACTGTACTCGCCATACCTTCACTGTACTACATACTTCTTTATCATTGCATATAATTTATCGTCGCTACATTTTATGTGAGCTCACCCTGTGGCAGGATGTGCGCAAGCGCAGGTCGTTCAATTAAACCCGACCGAGACGCTATTTCCTTTCAGTACTGCGCAAGCGTTGGTCCGTCAGTTAATTCAATCCGTTTTTCATAAGAATAAAAATCAGTTCCGGTTCCAGGTTCATTGTTTGCACTGCTATATCCACAGTTATAGCCCCTGTATTCTATATGAAAAGAACAAATAAGGCATTAGGATTATCTGTTTATGCATAAATATCTAAAAATATATGCAATTTTAATGAATTCTCTGACACCCCAGGGTGTCAGGGGAAAGTGAGAGAGTATCAGAGATGTCCTTCAGTCTCAGAGGCGTCACTTCTCACCTGAACACGTCTGGTGTTCCGTTTTTACACAGGTATAACAACTATATATATAGTAATTTGAATTTAATTCTTCTTGTCTCTGATTTTGTCGAGACGTAAAAGGTCTAGGTAAAAAAAAAACCGTATTGTACTCTCTCCCTACTTAATAAGTGTGGGAGAGAGTACAATACTTAATGGAGTTTTAATACATTTTTGCGTGTACGGCCCCTAATGGTAAAGTTGCTTTTGTTACTGTGCCTTCAAGAAGACTTATTAATATTGATTTGCTGTTTCATGTGTGAAATCCGACAGCCACGCCCCCAAGACATCACCTGATTTTAAAGTTGAGTTTACAACATGATCCTCACACACCTTACCGACATGAGTTCTACATGTCACTTTGAGACTCTTCCTTCTGTCCCAACATGACTATTATAGTAGTATTTATTAATATATTTGTTTATTTATTTTTAATCACTCTTGCATACTGGCGTATTAACTGTACATACGTCATTACTTAGATACTTGGAGAATATAGATATTAAACATCTATATCTAATTTAATCTGTATGTATTAAATTGTTTAGATATCTATTTGAATATCAAATACTTGGATGATGATTTATATCATGTACCACATACGGTGTGGAAGCCATTTCATTTCATTTCAGGATGGAGCCAGTGTGCAGGCTCTCTCTCGCAGGCACCCAGGAGCTTGGGCTGGGGTTACACATGGGGAGGAACATAGAGGAGGAGAAATAATGTGTCATCTCGCCTTTAGATATTTTGATTAGCTGCTGTTCTACCTCTGGGTGTAGGTTACCCACCTCAAACGGATTTTCATATTGTCATATTGTCACACTAAATTACAAAACAGTTCTGCAGAGATCACTGAATGGTTGCTGCGCATGAAAATAACATCACTTGCTTTTCCCGGGCCTTTGTGCTTCAACCAATCATACGCGTTTCCCCGCCCACCCGGTGTAGCTCCGCCCAAACTCCGGGCTGTAGCTGCTTCCTTCTCCGGAAGTTGTGCATTTCATCAATGCCATTAAATACATCAGCGAGGCGCTCGCACATTTCAGCCAGAGTAACTGTGCGAGAAGCCGCTTAGTGTAGGCTACTTATTTAGCAAGCTAAAATATAATTTTTAAAAAAAAACTGAAATACGTACATGGTGTGTGAGTGTAGTCAGGTCCAGTAAAGTTGGAATGACTTCATCATTTGATAATAACTTTTCAAATCCTGGGAGCTGCTGAGAAAGTAATCCGAGCTGAAATGAGCCGAACAGATAGTTCGTTTATGTCTGATGTTCTCGGGAAAAAAATAAACTGCGTCCACTTGTGTCTAATATTTGGGTGTTTTGGCAGGATCTGCAAACAGCCATTTTCTTGCCGACAGCCAGCAATATCAATTTTTGGACATTTTTGCTCCCCACATTCAGAAAGATAACTGTTTAATGATAAAGTGCCAAACGGCAGTTATGAAATTAAAGTGGCACAAAATAAACTGGCGTGATGATCAAACATCAATCCGACCCTGTTTCCTTCGTATTCGGGTTACGTTTATGTAGCCGGAAATACGTCACAAAGTCAGGCTTACTAGCGGATACACCGAATTGTCGATAGTATCCACGCGCGCGCACAGGGTTACGTCATTAGATAAACCTACCTTGTGTCTTTACGGATCATTTCATCAGGCACACCTACCGTATAGGTCACTTTGTACATGTAAATTTATTGCCTATGTTACACACAATCAGGGACCATCAGTGACCATTTATTAATTGGGTGCCTTTTGTGGGCCATTTTCAGCACAGCAGTGACCATGACGACAGTGGCATCTTAGCAGGTGTTACACTGCTATCAGTGAATCAAGCGCAACAAATCTGCTTTTTTTTTTTTTTAAGACTATTTTGCAACATTTTTAGACATAATTATACCGTTGTCACATTTTGTATACACTCACTGGCTGCTTTATTAGGAATGCCTGTACACCTGCTCATTCATGCAATTATAAAATCAGCCACTCATGTGGCAACAGCACAATGCATAAATTCATGCAGATACAGGTCAAGAGCTTCAGTCAATGTTCATACCAAATATCTACAGTGAAAAGAAATTATCTCAGTGACTAACCATGGCATGGTTAGTGATGAAACAAAAACATCCAGTGAGTGGCCATTCTGCCAGTGGCAAAGACTTGTTGATGAGAGATGGTTTTGAGCTGAAAAGGTTATGGTTACTCAGATAACTACAACTGTGGTGAGGAGAAAAGCATTTCATGTCAGAGCCCACAGCACATCACACCTTGAGGTGGATGGGCAACAACAGCAGAAAACCACATCGGTTTTCACTTGTGTCAGCCCAGAACAGGAATCCGAGGCTGCAGTGGGCACAGGCTCACCAAAACTGAACAGCTGAAGATGTGGAAAAATGTTGCCTGTTCTGATGAATCATGATTTCTGTTGCAACATGCAGATGGTAGGGTCAGAATTTGGCATCAACTGCATGAATCCATGGACCCAACCTGCCTTGTTTCAACAGTTCAGGCTGGTGGTGGTAATGGTGTGGGGAATGTTTCCTGGCACACATTGGACCCCTTAATACCCCTTTGAGTATTGTTGCTGACCATGTGCATCCCCTTATGGACACAATTTACCCATCTTATAATGGCTAGATCCAGCATAATAATGTGGTTAATTGATATAAATGGATAAGACACTGTAAAATGGATATTTTTAATTAGTAGACTGTTTCTCAATCCATCAGTCACATTAAAGTGTTCAATATCTTCAGCATTGTTGATGCAATTGGTTAAATTTGTGTTGTTTTATTAAACCTAGTAATTTTTGTTCCATAATAATCTAATCTTACAACTTATGTTTTACATTTTTTTAGCTGGCAGCAAATAAATAGGCGGCATGGTGGGTAGCATTGCCACCTCACAGTTCCAGGGTCCCCAGTCTGATCCTGAGCTCGAGTTACTGTCGATCTGGACTTTCTGTACATGTTCTCCCTGTGTTTCTGTTGGTTTTTTCCCCAGGTTCTTCCATTTCCTCCCACCATGCCAAGTAAGTGGATTGGCTAAGATAAATTGCATTAAAGGGAGGGGCTCTGGATCCACCATGACCCTGAGCAGGTTAGGGCAGTTAATGAAAGTGAGTGCATGAATTTAAAAAAAAAAAAAAAAAAAAAAAATGTTACTAAAGTCTCTTAAGGGATCTTTTCTTTTAAAAAATGCAGTGCTTTTCAGAGTTCAGCTCTTTGCCCTAAACCTCTGATGTAGACCATGGCTGATGGATCAAATCCAGCCCAGTCAGGGAGCTGGTAGAAGATCCAACATTCTTAGTAAGCATGTTTGCTGTATTTCCATGTTTAAGCTACAACAGAGAGTGTGTGCAGCCTGTAGCTGGTGTCTGAACATCAAGTACTCCAGTGAAGAGTCAGCCCTGTTCTAGCTGAACATGAAGGACATTGCCTCAGACCCACTGTGTATCAAAAGGTAACACTGTGTTGCCAAGCCTTGGTGCACGTGAAGATGAGGGACTTTCTCCACAGCTGCCATTTCCAGATGTGTGTCTTGTCTGGTTTATGATAGTAAGCGGCTGTATTCAGATAGCGCTGAGGATTTCTTTACCCCATCCCAAATTCTGGCAGCATAGTGGAACCTGTGCAGGTATAAGCAAGCCACATACATTAACATCAGAAAGTCCACTACATCAGAAGTCACTAAGTGTTAAGTGATGACTACAGGTAACAGTTTCTCTTAGCACTTAAATTGGAAGAAAAAAAAATCTAAGTAAATAGCATATTATTTAGATACTATTTCATCCAGGAATTTCTTAAATGGCAAAAAGCATTAAATTGTCTCAGTTATAAGTTAAAAGATGAATAACGAAATGGTAGTAGTGTAGACTTTTGGACCCTGATATAGGCATTTACAAAACTGAAAACTGCTGTGAGATTAAAATAATGAGAAAAATAGTGATTAAGTGTATATTATGAATGTCTTTGAAAGTAAATAGTAACATCCATGACTACATTTAAGCTCAGCAGTAACTCCAGATTTTCACTTATCTTCGCAAATCCTATCATTGATTGATTGTCAAACCCAACTTGGCCTACCAGTTTTTCTCAGTGAGGATGGTGTGTGAGAGCTGATTGCGGGACATGGCCAGGACTTGGCTACGCAGTTTGGACACCAGAGAGGAAAAGCTCGGGTGGCCTTTGTAACCAGGCAGCAGAGAGAAAAGAGGAGCAGATCCAGATCCTGGCATACAAACCCAACACAAACACACTCATCAGCTAAATGTTTTTAACATGGTATTGGCCACATTTTCTAGAAACCAAGGTTAGAAACCAGTTTTATGAATTTAAGAGATCAAAAGAAAGGTTTTAGAGTTGTGAAAATCCTTATAACAAACAATTCATATGGATAATTCTGTTCACTGATATTACTGCCCAATATTCACCCATGTTCTACAGTACATGACACTCTCCAAAATGATGAATTAACGCAAGTATTTTAAAAAATTAATAAATAAAAAATAATTTAAAAAAAAAAAAAAAATCTTCAGACCTGCTCTTGTCAAAGCTTCATCTCCATCATTCTCCAAAATTGGCAAAAGGAAGAGATTCACTTCGTTTTCAAAGTAGTCTCGATCCAGTCCAGGGAATATATTACAGTCCAACATGGACAGCATGCCTAAGAAGCAACAACGCATCTTCAGCAGTCAGTGAGCTAAGCATCAACATCAACAAATAAGAATAATAATAATAATAATAAAGCATCTTATGTCCAAGATACAGCTGCGCATCCTTTACATGTTAAACCTTAATAAAAGTTCTGTAATGTAAAAGCAGGTGAAAACAGAAAATGCTAATGAAAAACGCTAAAGATAAAAGAACACCTGTATTTCAAAGTAGAATATCAAAATTTGCTGAATTCAAGATCTGTGAAGGACGCTTTTTCTTCTGTAAAGCTTGCTAAATGTTAGAAGTGCTAAGAAGATTTCTGGACTAACCTTTATATTTCAGGTGGGAGTGGGCCATCAGTTTGTCCACAACCATGTGCATATCTTTCAGGTTTCGGGGACAAAACTCCTCCCTTCTTGCTTTGTTCTGCAAGAAAACTACAAAACACAGTCACAATAAATTTAGTGGCAAAACCAAACAAAATAAAGTGGAGTGTTATATTTGTCGAGAGAAAAAGATGCTAGCCAGACTCAAATAATCTTTTACAAGTAATGTGAAGAGAGGACACCACTGCTCATAGCCAAATACTGAACAATGAATTTCTGAATTTCTGTCAATGGCACAAACAACATGCTACATTAGAAGCATTTTTACAAAAGATAGTGACTATGGCAGAGTTGTCCCCTACACAGGAATTTATATACACGTTTGTGACTGTATTAATGCGCTTAACTAGCCAACTAGATGATAATACTTTATTACTTTATGTTAGCTACCATTTTTTTGGCCTAGTTAGGTAGGTCTCTGGGCAAACAAAAGATGGAACTGGGCAGCTTTCACATGCCTGGTGGGCTAGCTAACAAATGTGCGATTCCCCTGAGTTCTATAGTCTCTACTGACATTGTTTAAGGTGTTTAAGCTGTTGTCTTCAACACAATGCAAGCTCTCATGCAGATTTCCTTTGTTCTCATACAAAATTGTATGCAAGCTCTTAAATTGAACTTGCCCTCACTCAAGTTTTTTTTTTTTTCCAAACCATTTAGGTAGTGCACTCAGTTTTATCCTAAGAGCCTAAAACCTATTTTTATTGGTTGACTTCATGTGTTGCTGCATTCAAAATCTGACAGCAAGGAGAGAAATTCAAGAGCAGCAGTTATGCAATGTTAGCATACCTGCAATATAATTTTTTAAACAGAGAAGAGCCAACTTTATGTGAAAGCAGGGTAAATTTGAATGCATACACATATTCCTGCATAAGCAAAGGAAATCTATTTAATCATGCACTCACATGAAATGACTGTGACCTGACTTTTGGCAATAAAATAACAGCAAAGAGTTAACACTGAAGTGATGTTAGTATAACTAGGCTTACTTAGGTGAGGGTAGTATTCTGATCCATCATCCGGTCCTGATGAACCAACACTGTCGTGGCTGGCAGATGGAGTCGAAGGCTTCAGCATCTCAGCGGTTTGTAGAAACCTGATTAGATTAATTGTTTTTGGAGTAAGTAGAGCATGAAGGTCCATAGGTTTATTTTTTATTATTTTATTTATGTGAAATATCTCTGTACATGTCCTTATTAAACATCCCTGTTATTATTATTATTATTTTTTTTAAATACCTAATGTGAAACAATTAGAAATCTAGTAACTGGAAATCCACTGGTGATAATTTGGGTTAGATAGTGGACATCATTGACCATTATCTATTTTAAATGGCATAGCTGAAGCACTACACCATGTACACAAGCATTACAGCATGTCCTGAATAAAAACAAGTTCTTACCTGTAGAGATTAATGTCTGTGAACCAGTCCTGAACCACGATTACCACATGGCATACAGTGAAGAGAAAAGCAGCTATCTGTAGAGACTAAAGACATACCAGGAGACAATGAAGGAGTTAAGAAACATACTTTTTAAATTTTTGATAGTTGCTAAGGCTTTTGTATACAGCTTAAGACATTAATTTAATAAATATTTCAACCTTTTTGCCAAACCCACGCAAGTACAAATGATAAATAGGATAAAATAAATGACTAAAAGAATATTTGATATTTTCAAAATCATAAAACTTTGAAGGATATATTATCTTTTGCTAAGACTTTCACATAAGTTAAATACACAATTGGATGAGAACTAGATTTTAATGGAACAGTTTTAGTAAATTTCTTTTATGAGCACCTTTTAGTTATTAATTATTAATGAAGCATACCCCCTAGCTATTACAGACTGACCTGCATCTCCACATATGTGTGTGGCAGGTTATACTCTGGTGGCAACTTGCGGTCATTATTGATGAGATGATCCAAGATGGAAGGACTCAGAATTGGCTGAAAAAGGGCACAGAACAAGAAATTTCAATAACACAAGCCCAAAATAAGAACACACATGTACTCACTGGCCACTTTAATGCTAACACCTGTACATTCATGCAATTATCCAATCAGCCAATCATGTGGCAGTAGCACAGTGCATAAAATCATGCAGTTAAAGGTAAACAGCTTTAAGTAATGTTCGCATTAAACATCAGAATGGGGGAACATTCAGTGACTTCGATGCTGATGGGAGAATGGCCAGACTGGTTTGAGCTGACAGGAAGTCTACGGCAACTCAAATAACCACTCTTTACAACTGTAGGGAGCAAAAAAGCATCTTGAGGCAGATGGGCTACAACAGCAAAAGACCACATTGGGTTCCATTTCTGTCAGCCAAGAACAGGAATCTAAGGTTACAGCGGGAAGCTCTTGACCTGCACCTGCATGATTTTATGCACTGCACTGCTGCTACATGATTGGCTGATTGGTTAAATGCATGAATAAGCATAATGAATAAGTGGCCAGTGAGCGCAGTTGGGGCTAACTGACTGTTTATAGCAGTAACACATGCTATATATGTATAAAATGTATATTTAATCATCCTGGTCATCTTGAAACATCTATTAGCAGTAACACAAGATGATTTGTAGCAGAATCTTGATGATGTTTCACAACTCATCAGAGAGACTTCATTAATTCCCCCCTGTCCTGCACATTTTAGTGTTTCACTGCTCACACACCTGATTCAACTAATCGGCTAATTAACAGCCTTTCCAGAGCTGAACTGGGCACGTTAGAGCAGAAAACATCAAAATAAGTTGGAAAGGAAGTTCTCCTGGACAAGGGTTTGGAAGTTGTGATCTAACCTCATATTAACACAGAACTAATAAAGCCACTCAAATGAGTGGTAAAAATTACCCTTACTTTCTAAAAGGATTTTCATCTCATAATGACCTAACCAGTCTCAGTAAAGACCACACAGGGAGAGAGAACACAGCAAGTTATACTCCAGTATCAGTAATGGACAGTGAGAACAACTCTGTAAAAAAAAAGCCAAGAGTCCCAGATTAACCTGTGTGTCCAGGAAGATCACTCTCTCTTGTGTAATGTAGAAGTCGATTCCACTCGTTTGGTTGCCCCCTCTCTCTTTGATCTCCTGCGTCTGGGCCCTAAACACGTACGCCCTGCGCAGCACATGGCAGTTACACAGTTAGACATAAGGAATTGTATTTTCAACGTGACCAGTACTGTCAGTAACTCAACTTATAATGATCAGGTCGAGAAAAGATACTGAAAGAGACAAAATGCATGCACTAATGTTGCTACACTAAAGTGCAGCACAGCTGAGGTAACAATGGGTTGTTGGGACATATGGGACATTGTGAAATGAGATATTCCATTAGACCAACACTGCACACATTATAGTTTGGTCAGGTTAGATTAAAAGCATACCATCTACATGCAGGGCTTGTAGAAAACCATGTAATATGGAAAAATAGCATTTATTTTTGACTATTTAATTACCCTATTTAGATACTACTGGCTATTAGGTTTAATATTAACTGTTCAGTTACTCTACTTAGTTATTGATAGCTATCTGGTGACTATTTCTATTTAATTACTAGTAGGGTTGTTAACGATTAATCAAAGTTTGATGAAAGTTTGATGTCTGTAAGAATTTAGTTGACCACATAATAAAGTTGAACAACTTTCGGCCTTTAATCAGGCTAATTTAAATATAATTATTAGCTACAATTGTTTTGGTTCCTTCAAAACGGGTATTGACAGAGGCTGCTCTAACTGTATACAGGCTGCACACATGACTCATGTCTGAACACACTGCCATGCTTATTTTCACAAATAAAAGCAGCAGGTCTGTGAATTTGTTACGACCAAAATGTGTGTGTTATTTGACGTTACATTGTAGTTCAGCAGTGGATTTTTAAAAAATTTTCATTTAAGGTATGACTGTTAACTTTAGGACGTTAAATGATCCAGAAAATTCCTTATATTTTGCAACCCTTATTATATCACTGCATCTAATAGCCTTTCATCTATTTATTTATTCATTTAATATATTTATTTAAGTATTCATCACTATTCGAAATATGTTTGTTATTCACTAAAATACAATATTCAGAATTGTAATCACCTTCATTAGGTTGTCAGCATTAATTCTATATCTAGCTGTATAATTCTATAAGTTGAACACAAACACCAGTCACACAGTAAAGAACCATGGTGTACCATTTACCTTTGGTCTTCTTCAGGCATGTTGGCTGAGAGGAGAGACATGATGGTGGACTTTCCCATCCCCTGGAACCCAATGACTCCCACAACCAGCATGTCAGTCTGGTCACGTAGATACTAAGACACAGAGACACACAGCTAGCAATGAACTTACCTACAGCTACGCATGGATGTCTCTTTAAAAATTAAAGTCTTTCAGAAGAACAAAAAAAAAAAAAAATACAACTGACCTTCATGGACATGGTTAAACTAGAAACACCTCAGACATATCAGATTTCAGACCTTATTAAAAACAGAATCTCACAACCAAACAGTTTCAGACGATACAGGACTCTTACCTCCATAGCACTGTCACACCAATTCATCTGGTCATCCACTAGTTTAATGCTGTGTTTCATTTTCTCAGCAGGAAGGAGCTTCGTCTGACCAATCACAGCTGCCAATGGAAAATGAAGGCAAGTATTAATAGCCTCTGTAATGAGACATGCAGAATGCAGGATGCAGGTGGGCTGACATAGCAAGTCTGTAACAGAACAAGAAGCCCCCTTGTGCGAGTTTGTGACTGACAGAAAAAAAGCATCTGAGAAAAACTCACGATCAACAGCACAAGTAGACGCAGCCGAAGCCATGCCGCGATTCTGGATCTGATACACAGGCTGTGTTGGACGCTGACCCTCCCTCTCCAGCTTTGCTGCTCCGGAGCCAGAAACTGGAGGAGCAGCATCTGCTGTGGTGCCTGGTTTGCCTCCTTCATCTCTGGCTTTTATCAGCATAATTGGCTTCTCTAACGGGGCACCGCTGACAGCAGCACTCGACTTTGCCTGAAAGACCACATGTTCATCATCAAAAGAGCACTATTGGCATGACAAAGTTTGATGTTGCTAACGCCCAGATTAACACAGTGTGGAAAATATAAAAGGAATTTTCAAGTTATAACAAAAATATCACAAGCAGCATTTATAGTAAATGTGTTATGTCATGACATATGGCATTTTGGGCATCATCACCATACTGTAATGAATAAAGTTTTTTTATTTATTTGTTTTTTCAAATTTGCTGTTATCTTCTTTATACAGGAAACCATTAGTTAAAAAATGACTTAAGTTGTTCATCAGTTCTAGGATGCTATGTAAGCATTTAATACTCACAAGATTCTAGGACTGGATAAAAACAACTAAATGCATCCAAGTGCCAAAAACAAGGCAACTGCTCAGAGTGGCACTTGATCGCAGCAGCAAAAACTGTAAAACCTGTTGTGCCATTTGAATTGATTGACTTTTGATGGCAGAGTATTACATTTTGTAGTTATTTTGGGGTTAATTAGAAAGAGATGGTGCATACAGAGAGGATGGTGTGTCATTTTTTTGGGAACCTGGAGGTTAGAAGTGCTTGAACCCTAGACACTGGAGCAAATCATGACGAGCTGATGCTTGTGTGTATCAAATTGTGCATCAATTATGTGGCACTTCCTTCTGTTCTGTTTCTACATATCTCAGATTTAGTCATTGCCAAGTTTTATCCAATTATCAAAGCTTCCCCCTATCCCCCTACCACAGCCACTGACAAATGTGAAGCCTGCCAGCGCATCTCTTTAAAATTGACGCTCACAAGAGCGTTGTTCTCACCCAGAGAGCCAGACAGTTATATTATCCTAGCATCATTTTGATTCAAACTTGTGACATCCACATGATAAAAACAAATAAGACAAGCCAGACAGTGCATGATTTTAAAATCTTGCCTGGTGACAACTCACACCAAATAGCCTGACATGGCACAAGATGGGTGCTCATGCTGCATGTGAAATGTGACCCATATAAATGTTATGAAATCAATTCACATTTCCAGAATTTGTGTGGCTGTGCAAGGCAGGGAAAGTCAGCCAAATGGCACAAAAAGAGCATGGTGTATGGACAAAATGCACAGCAGGCAGGGGGCTTGAGCTGTGGCAGGATAAATTTTATATTAGAAATTTTAGTTGCATGTCTTACATTGTGAGGCTGCTCACACTGTAAGACATGCAACTAAAATTTCTCATATCAAATTAATCTAATCCCCTGACATCTCAATCATTTAATCAGGCATTACTGTTCCCATCACGCTGCGTGTCCGATAATGAGTGACAGAGTTGAAATTCATCTTGTAACAGGCAAATCGTGTCATTTCACCTAGACTGGCAAAATTACATCCACTGGCCCTGATCACATATAATTGATTTTCAACAGGATTGGTGCAGCGGGTAGCACTGCCATCTCTCTGGTCCCTGGTTCGATCCTGTAATCAGGATACCATCTGTGTGGAGCGTCACATGTTCTCGTGTTCATGTGGGTTTCCTCCACCTTCCAAAAACATGTCAGTATGTGTACTGGCTATGTTAACTTCCTCCTATGTGTGAATGAGTGAGTGAACATATGTGCGTACGCATGGTGCCTTACAATCATCCGATATCCCATACCCAGTATTTCCAAGATAGGACCTGGATCCACTATGACCCTGAACAGGTTAATGTGCTTACTGTGATGAACAACAATACATGCATGCATAGGAAACAATGTAAAGTCAATAACAGATGAGTCCCTAGTAATGATGTCACTTCCAGGTTTCCTACATACTCACCCTTTCTCCTGGTGGTTTGGCCAGAATAATGGGAGTTTTCTGAAGAAGTGGACCAGATGGCTCCTCGCTCCCGTCCTAAAAACACCGTGCAAAAAAAAAAAAAAAAAAAAACACTTTATCGCATTTAATATAACGCTCTGATGTAATGCCGGACTCACCTAAAGCAATACTCCTACCCTCCGCTCCCGCGGGCCGTACTCTCGGTCACGACTCGGTCCGGAGAGATTCTGTCCAGGCGGTCCAGGCTCCCTGTCTCTCCGTCTTCGTCTCCTGCGTCCCTGTCCGTACATTCCGGGCTGGCTGTGCCCAGACTCCGACATTTCGCTACGGTTACTTACAAACTGTCAGAAATGTAGAGTAATGAGTCAGTCACACGGGACTAAAATACAAAACAATGAAAACCTAATTTAAATGACAAGACAGCTACTTACTTAACAGACAGAAGTCCGAACGTCACCTTATTCACTGTACAGGTAGCCTACATAGGCTGTGTAATGTTATTTACGTTGTGCTCTGTTATTTAGGTTTCACATTAATCGGCTGGCGGCCAGCTCCTGCTATCTTTGCAGAATGCTAATGCTAATGCTAATAAATAAAGCTATAAATTGTCACAATTCAGTTCAGACATTTTATTATAAACTTAAAGCTTATTTAAATATTAATGACTTATTTAAAGCACAACCTTTAGGATGCTGATTAGCACGCTGACCTAGCCTACACTACTTCTTCCTGATCCGGGCAAGACACGAAGGACCAAAATAAAGAGATGGTCGTTAGGGAACATCGGCTGAGTGTTTTGGGTTCCGGTAGAAAAATTTGGCTCTGACAAGATCACAATTATTTGAATTAAACACGTTGGTATGTGGATTGGCTTGGCTACACTACATTTTCCTGCGTGTGTGTGTGTCTGCATACAGTGCCCTGTAAAGAATGAATAAATAATAAATCCCGACTCTTTTCAGTGAGTCAAATCATTCGGCTTAACTCGCCAGAAAGAGCGGACTCTTTCGGCTCCCAAAAGGACAAAGTTTGCGATATTTAGCAGTGTTTGTTCTTGTTTGCCTTTGTATGGCTGAAATTGTTCCATGAAATCTAACGGAACATCTTTACTTTGCATTGCATGTGATACAGTCTGTATAAATAATTGTGAAATCAACAAGGCACTACAAATGTGCATTAGCAAATACGGTAGTGGTAATCATTCATTACAACTTGACTGATCAGCTTGAGTGAGTCGTAAAAGCATGCTGAAAATTTTCAAATCAAAGCACAGTTGCTGTTTAGGGAATTGGAAGAGTAATCTCATAGAATGCAAGGTCCATAATATCAATCAGTTTGAACTTACTACACTATATAGCCAAATGTTTCTGGACACCTGACCATCACACTCATGCATGTTGCTTCCCCACACTGCTGCCACAAAGTTGGAAGCACACGATTTTATAGGATGTCTTTGTATGCTGTAGCATTACAATTTCCTTTCACTGGAACTAAGAGACCTAACCCAATCCTCCAGCATGATAATGCCCCTGTGCAAAAAGCGACGTTCATGAAGACATGGTTTGCCAAGATTGGTGTGGAAGAACTCGAGAGTCCTGCACAGAGCCCTGACCTCAACCCTACTGATCACCTTTGGGATGAACTGAAGCGCAGACTGCACCCCAGGCCTCCTCGCCCAACATCAGTGCCTGACCTCACTAATGCTATGATGTCTGAATGAGCACAAATCCCCCACAGCTATGTTACAAATTCTAGTGGAAATGTTACGAAACAGCTGTTACAAAAAATCTAGTGGAAATCCTTCCCAGAAGAATGGAGGTTATAATAACAAGCAAAGAGGGCTGAACCTGGAATGGGATGTTCAAAAAGCATACATCATACAGCTTGAAATGCTTTCACATCTTCCCCATGTCATCTCAGGGAGGTTTTCCTTGTCACTGTCGCCTCTATCTTGCTCATTAGGGATCTAAATCGAAATCTATATTTAT
The DNA here is from genome assembly GCA_037576675.1 of Pangasius sanitwongsei. Classification (NCBI taxonomy): domain Eukaryota; kingdom Metazoa; phylum Chordata; class Actinopteri; order Siluriformes; family Pangasiidae; genus Pangasius; species Pangasius sanitwongsei. The sequence continues at coordinate 7,691,305 of CM075003.1, read as the reverse complement.
TTAAAATTATATAAATAAAAGTGAAGTTGAAATTTACAAATGTACTAATTTAATAAGTTATTTAAAAAAAAACAATAATGAATTCCAGAATTTCTAATATTAAATATTAAAAAAATGTATCAAATAATTAATATATGGCCAACACAGACAGTTACAAAACTATATACTGTATGTGAATATATGTTATGGCTGATCGGTGTATATATATATGACCTGTCGAGGCATGGACTCCACAAGACCTCTGAAGGTGTTCTGTGGTATCTGGCACCAAGACATTAGCAGAAGATCCTTTAAGTCCTGTAAGTTGCGAGGTGGGGCCTCCATGGATCTGACTTGTTTGTCCAGCACATCCCACAGATGCTCGATCAGGGATCTGGGGAATTTGGAGGCTAATTCAACACCTGGAACTCTTTGTCATGTTCTTCAAAGCATTCCTGAACAATCTTTGCAGTGTGGCAGGGTGCATTATCCTACTGAAAGAGGCCACTGCCATTAGGGAATATGGCTATGAAGGGATGTACTTGGTCTGCAACAATGATTTGGTAGGTTGTATGTGTCAAAGTAACATCCACATGAATGCCAGGACCCAAGGTTTCCTGGCAGAACATTGCCCAGAGCATCACACTGGCAATTTGTGCCACAGTAGCTCTTCTTTGCGATCAGATCAGACGGGCTAGCCTTTGCTCCCCACGTGCATCAGTGAGCCTTGGGCGCCCATGTCCCTGTCACCGGTTCACCAGTTGTTCTTCCTTGGACCAGTTTTGGTAGGTACTAACCACTGCATACTGGGAACACAAGACCAGCCGTTTTGGTGATACTCTGACCGAGTTGTCTAGCCATCAAAATTTGGCCCTTGTCAAAGTCGCTAAGATCCTTACACTTGCCCATTTTTCCTGCTTTCAACACATCAACTTCGAGAACTGACTGTTCATTTGCTGCCTAATATATCCCACCCCTTGACAGGTGCCATTGTAAAGAGATAATCAATGTTATTCCTAAGCCTTGCTCAGATTTCCGTGGGAAAAAGAAATGTGTGCTAATTTCTGTACTAGGAATGTTTAACAATGTAACAAACTTTTTAAAGAGGTGATTTTTTTCCACATGTGGAAAATCTAATACTCTAGCAGGTTCCCGGCCCAAATAACTCAGTACATGTGTATGTAAGACACTGAATGGTAACATAAAGTTGTATTCTGATACCATGATACACTGTAAGACATCATATTGGGTTGTGTGGAGAAATTAAACAATTCTTCATACTGTTCCACCTCTATTCCATATCAGACTTCCTTCACAATTAAAGTGAATGTCCCTGATTTTCTAGGTTTTGTTTTTAATTTCTCCTCAGAGATTATACACAACAGAGTAACAATGGTAACAGATCTTTTCAGAACAGGACAGATTAATGTTCACAAATTGGACTACAGTTGCAGGCTTGTGTATTCTCCTATTGTCCATCAGATGCTTAAACACATGGAACTTTGCAGGTTTCTCACAGCTTAGAAAATAAAATAATAGGTATGGCTGCAAAACTCCATGGCTCCAAAACTTCCATGGGTTTTTCAAGGAACAAAGGAAATCTGTGAGGGCTTGGGACTGCGATTGCTGTGGTGGCTTTGGGGCTGCAGTTGCCATGAGCACCTTCATACTCAGGACTCCATCAA
>CM075003.1:7663144-7684844 GCA_037576675.1 Pangasius sanitwongsei | reverse complement strand
GTGTATAGAGCCAAAAATGTTAGAATTGTGTCGATGTCCCAATATTTATGGACCTGACATATATATATATATATATAATGTCATTTTATATAGCATTTTTAAATGTTGAAAGAAAAATTTTACACTATAAGCTCAAGCATAAGGCTTTCTTTTCTGAATGCCACATGAAATGACCTCCAGCTGTGTTCAACAGTAGTAAAATAAAAACGTCTGTGGAATTCATCTGCTTCTATACACATTCTTTACTGGGTTCGTGGCAAGTCAGGGCAAATATCTGGAATCGGGTCTGAAAACTTTGAAATGTCCTAAATGTTTGAGACTTTACACTGCGTTTTGACAGAAAGTCACCTCCTTTGTGTCTTGCTAGTTTAGGCAAATGTCAAAAGTATATATTTGCTGATCAGTGATACTCTGGCTTATGATGTCTATCTTCATTACAATGCTGGCACAGAAGAAGTTTAAACGAGATTATTCCAGGCTGTAGAGGCAGGAATCCTAGTAGCTACCAATTATATGGCTATCATGATCCTATTTGCTATCTGGTGGCTATTCATTTTTATTCATTACTAACATGAGCCTGCTGAAAGGGTCTCTCATTCCAAGCAGTATTAGTGTACATGGACCTACTTAAAGAAAAACTAGATAAATTAATAGCAATGCCTGTGACTGGTCTAAAATGATTATAAACTATCCAAAACTATGAGAATGGCTGATATGGCAATACTGGTATCAGCAAACATTGTATTAGTGCAACTCAAGAAGTGCAAAAGTGCTTTAAGAAGTCATTTCTCTAAAAACTTTTGTGCTGATCAATCTCATTTTCATGACATGACAAACACTAAGGCAGTGAAAGCATTATATACGGCTAGTAAAGCTGAGCTGAACGTTTGTTAGGTGGAGGTGAGCTGCAACATGTCCATTTTTTAAAAGTGTGTTTCACACAAAGTATAATTTCAAAAACATCTAAAAACACAGTCTAAGCATTATTTGCATGTTATGGTGTAACCTGTGCAAATGCCACATGAACAGGTTGTCCCAAAATAGCAGCAGGGCTTCCTGCACGGAAAGGCCACCTGTAGGACCTGATGGAAACTACAGAACTTAACATTGAACTAAGTTTAATGACACTCAACCAGTCAATAATGAGTCTTAGTCAAGTTAAGCAAAGAGCATATTGTGTTCTTAAGGTCTAATCATCAGATTACAAAAGGCCAAAGAAACCTAAAAATACTAAAACTGCAAACTGTAAGACATGATGGCGAACCTGCATAGGCTTATGGTGGATCCGAATGGCAACGATTGGAATTGGAAAAGAAATTTTTTGTTAGGACTGATTTTTATCATTGTTTTATATTTATTACATTTACAGTGTCAGTGATATTTGTGTGAAAAAGTTTATTGTGAAGTGATTCAGGAAAAAAAACTTAAGCTTGGTAGTTTGTAAAGTGAACAATAATCAGATAGGTATTGGTACTGACTGATATTCCAGGTTCCAGTATGGGTATCAGAAAAGAAAAAGTGGTACTGTGCCATCTCTACATTTGTGTGTGCATTATGCTGGGCAAGTGACTGTTGAAAGAAAGAAAAAAAAAAAACACATTTATTTATTCATCACCAATAACTGCTATTCTACAAAACATGTACATGTTTTTCATCAAGTCACAGAAATCTGACAAAAATCCAAATGTAACCAGACAGCCCTCAGAGCTTCACAATCGAACCGATAACCCTGACATAGACAGAATGAAAGAAAGAGCTTATTATTCCTCATTCTGGCGAATACAATTGACTGCCTGTTTTATAAATCTATTAAATAACTAGCAGAACTTCCTCTATTCTCAGATGGATCAATGGTCTTTGCACTGGCTCGTCAGATGACACCAGAAATGCAACTCAAAGCTACATGAAATTAAACAGCAAAGTGTTGATCTCTGATACCTATTTTTAGTACAATAATTTTATTTTTAAAAAAATTGATGAAACAGGCTTAAGTATAGATGACAAGGGTTCAAAAAAGAAAATAAATGGTATCCAGATTAACGAGATAAATAAAGCCTGACTGCAATAACACTTCAAACTCATGCTTGTCTCTATACACCAATAAGAATCCAGTAACTCTGTTCTTTAATTTCAGGCCATAATGATTTGGAGAGAGAGAAACAGATAGCTGCTTGATAAACTTTGACCCACCGCAACAGTGAATAGCCATGCTCATTTGAATGTTGTCAATGCTTCACTGCCACGTGATGTCCCATAAACTTCCTGGCACAGGAAGGCAGTTAGTCTGGGACTCTCCATACTCACAAAAAGACTAGATGATTCAACATGATTCACCCCTCTTCACTTTACTGGAAGCCAGAAACTGGAATCATCTCACTGCATTTACAATCTTTTTGCATCAAAGGCCTGGTCCACATTAATACACTACACATATATAATGTACACACGCACATTTATTCATTTATTTTAATGCATATGTTTTTGTCCATTTTGGCGTTTCATCTACACTGAAACATCGTTTACAACCACCCAAGTCAACTTTTAGAAAATGCTCCCAACAGTTGGCTAAATGTGTTGTTGTGTGGATGTGGAAACTGGAGATGTCTAAAACTTCACTGAGTAGTAGATGGAATACAGTATTTTAATGAATGGGTCTTAACCTCCTAAAAACTCTGTGCCTCATCACTTCCTCTCCTTTGCCCATGAGTGTACTGTTCAAGCAAAAGGAAGTGGTTACACAGGGTAAACCACAATGCCCTAAGGTAAGAGTGTGCTAGGGCTTCAGACTCTCCAGACTGCAAGGACAGGGGAATAAAATATAACATTTACACAAATAAAAAACATTTTATCTAGCATTTTGTTGAAAAAGGTTATGCTACTGCTTAACACTCACAGCTGTAATTTGCAGGACGGAAAAAATGAGAAGGGTGTGGTTCAGTGGAGGATGACTAACGTGCCTTTTCAAGATGGGCTTTACACTTTCACCTCAGGGAAAAATAAACCTTAAAAATAACATGGTTCTGAACAACTATGTCCTCATATAAAACGTCTTTTTATATATTAAACATGTTTAACTAAGAAAGCTACTTCTTAACATGCTGAGCTAGATTATGGCAGTGTTTCATCCCCCAGCTTTGTGCTTCAAACCTAACCTCCTGTTCAGTGCATGAGCTCAAGGAGGAACTGAGTGAGTGGCTTACAGTTTTTCTCGTCTCCCACGGCTACTTCAGCTAAGTAGCGGTAGTAATCGCCCTTCATTTTCAGGTAGAAGACTTTACTTTCGGCTGGGGTTGCCTTCGGGATCAGATATTTGTCCAAAAGAACCTGAGAACATGAGAGAGACAAACAGAGGGAGGAAGGAGTGAACAACACAGCATATGCAAAAACACACAATATGTCCCATGTTATCAGTAATCAATAAATTTCCCTATTGATGAAAATAAAGCTCTAAGAACAAGAGTAAGAGACTACTTAGCCAACATATTTCAAACAAATTTTAATAAAGTGCATTTACCAGCAAAACATGAGCAATTATTTATAAAAATTGAAAACAATCAAGGATGGACACTGTATTTTCCAAATGTTAAATAAAACCTCTACTAATGTCTTTAGTTTTTAAATGTGCAATAAATAGAAAGGTGAGTACTTAAATATATTTAAATACTGAATCTCAGTTGGTTTTACATTTTCTGGGTTTCCTCTGACACTCTCGACCTTTTTTTTTTTTGCATACTTTGCAAACAACTATTTTTATTATTATATATGTTTCATAGTTTTGGTTCTTCTGCAGGCATTTTTTGTACAGCTAGGGAATGGTGGTTTGACGGGTATTACATCTTTGACCAAGTAAAATGTCATGGCATCAGTGATGTCTTTCCAGCACTTACTTGTTTTTTTTTTTTTTTAATGAAGAGTGCTTTTTCAAATGCATCATTTCAGCGGTGTTTCTAGCCTTGGTGCTGTTCACGTGTGCTCACTTTGTTATCTGGATTTTGGCACACTCTATGAGGTGCATTCTTGGTGGTTAAATTAATTCTTTGGGTTTCCTCTGACACGCTTGGCTTTTTTTTTTTTTTTTTGGTGCATATCTTGCAAACAACAATTGTTTGCACTAAGCCACTGTACTGAGTTGCTAAATAAACCAAGATTGAAGTGTAAGCTAAGGAGCTGCTTGCTCTTGGCTATTATTTGTAAAATAGGCTTAATCTGCAAACCAAAATTATGCAGTTTGTGTTCATTGTAGTTTAACACTTTTAATGCAGTTGTAATGAGCATTATAGGAAATGTATTAACTGTCTTTTGTCATGACTGGCCAGATCACACATCTAACTTGCAAAGCATAACAGTATTGCTCTCTGCAACAAAATACTTTTCTTAAATACAAAACACAACTTTTTCTGATTTTACCACGAACATCAGGGTATAACAAATACCTCAGTAGTGATTTCAGTATTCAAACACTGGTGACTCAGGTTAACTGGGTATTCAAATACCCATGCACATCCCTACAAAATATACAGAATTACTGCAGAGTGGGCACACATATTACAGAAAGGCCTAAAACAAACTTAGACGTGTGCATATTAGGCCATGTTCACACCTGGCTTTAACATGCGTCCTAGGTGATGGCTTCACAGGTTAACAAGTACTGGTATGAACAGTGTCAAATGCGTCTCGAAGACACATTGTGATCCGATCACTCAAACCACATTCGGAGGTGGTCTGGGACGCATCACATTTGTAGTGTGAACATGAATGCATCTCAGTGCATCCCGGACAGCAAAGAAGGACCAACTGATCAACTGCATCATTGCCCTTGCCATAAAATATGTAATCATTCTCTCTGTCGCTAGTCTAATGGAAAAAAACAATGCTATAACAGCAGAGACGAAAGCAGTTGAACTTATAGCTTCATTCGTTGTCTCATCTCATTCATTTATAAGTTTCATTAGCAGACCACATGATTAAAATGTTTGAAACAGTCTGTACAGGTACATGAGATTGATGAGGATTGGGACATTTTTACCTGAAAATAAATACAGTGGAAGACCACGCAATTAAAACTTTTGAAACAGCCCATAAAGGTTCATGAAATATATTTTGCGGGACGTTTCTGCCTGAAAATGAATGCAGCGGAAGACTGACGTAATAACTGTGCATGATAGCCTTTCTCCCGAGGAAACGATGTATGAAATCCAATCACAAGTGGTCATGGGAGACGCATTCATAATGCCAGGCGTGAACGACTATGCGTCTCGGCTGTCCACTTGTGATCTGATCACCCAGGACACATGTTAGTGCCGGGTGTGAATTGGACCTTAGTCCAAGACTCTCCCAGAACTTTGACACACTGCCAATCCAGGATTTGTGGACTAGGTAGAAGATTGCATTTTCCTGCTTCCTGGAATGTTTCTCCTTTTTCTGTAGTCATAAAAACGACACATTGGTTTGAAAGTTTAGCTTGAGCAAGCTCTGTGCAAAGTAGGTCTCAGGGCACCTTACAAATAAGAAGTATAAAAGTATACAAAAGTATTACATTTGGCACTAGCTTAAAAGATATTTTGACACACAAATAACTTCTACTGGCTGCTGAACAGCACATCTATGGACACTGATGCCAATAATCAACAATGTTAAGGCTATATATTTACCAACAGCCATGGTTTAGATCCACCAGTTTTGTGTAACAGAAGTTAAGTAACCTGCACTACAATCCTTTTTATTAAAAAATTTAAGTTCCCCTGTCTTTCTCAGTACGTCCATTAAAAAGGACATGTTCTTCAGTGGCTTTTAGCCAAAGAGCCTGCATACTTAGTTAATGAACAAATTTACGGTCATCATATGACAAAGCAGGATTGACATTTTCACACACAGTGGAACATGTGCAAGAGTGACTCGGCTCAACTTCACCGTCAAACTGGACCACATCCATGTTGCTGGCATAATACAGCTGAGACAATATGAGCATCTGAATTATTGGATTATTGCTGACTAGCTATTGAGTAGGCAAGCCTTCAGTTGTGTTTACTGGAGTGCAATATAAGTCTGAAAACACAGCCCTTCAAACTGAGTGCAACTGTCTGTTCTCATACAAATTTGCACTCGTAGATTGACCAAAGATAAATTTAGCTATAAAGCATACAGTGACCAGACATACAGCCTATGTCACTAGTTAATCAGTAACTTCGTAGTCTTCTCAAGCTTCACTACAACGATTAACAAAAGCTGCCAATCCTAAAAATCCAAAAAAAGCTGAAAAGTGTAGTTTTTAGGTGACTCCCATATCACTCTTAGCAAGGTGTCAGAAATCGGAAATGCTACAGCAGGACAGGTACAGCACCTGAAAGATAATTATGTACACTGAAGGGAGTGGTGATGATGAAGTTGATTTAAGGTTGAAATAAAACCGAAAGAGACAAGTACAGATAAAACATAGGATTTAAAAATCTGTTCTCATAATATAATACATTATGATAAAAGGCTCGACAATCATTTTCATTAAAAAGAAAAATATCTATTTTGAACCTGACACACATGAATGAAGGTTAAAAAAAAAAAACCTTCCTCTGTTTGTTGCCTGATGACTAATATATACGGCCAATGTTACCTATAGCAGTCCTCACTACCCAACACATCTCTGTCAAGCCACTCTGAATAGTCAGTTCAGGTGTGTAAGGAGTAGTAGTAATAATAATAATAAGGGATGATAATGTTACATGTGATAATCTGGGGACCCCATGGACTGGTTTCAGAAACAAAGCATTTAACCCACTGTAGCCCAGAGACATGCCAATGCCCTAGAGAGCTTTAAACTCTCAAAATTCATTAGACACCGTGTGTGCTCCCACTCCTGAGCAGCTGATGAAAGTCCAGTAGATTCTTTCAACCTAACCAGGCTCTTAAATATTACGCAATTGACCAAATTGTGATTTTTCTCCAAAATGTGAAGTGACAGACATGGGGCTGGTTACTTTTTTTTGTTGTTGTTTTTGGATGATGTTTTTTACGGATATGTTAAAAATTAGGGTATATGCTTAAATATAATTCCAATGCAGAGAACGCCCAATGCTTCTGTAGCTTCATGGTTGTGTAGCATCAAATAGTGTTGTTAGCCTGGTAAATGCCCTGTTGCATTGCTCACATGATAATCACACACAGTAATTCACACACAGCCAGTGAGGTCAGCCAGCCTCACACGTGCTTTCATTGTCAGTGTTTTCATTCTGGTGTGTTAAAGCCTGTGCCATGTCAGCAGGACAAAGGCAAAACACTGACAACATGAAAGAACCTGGCAGGAGCAGGTAAGATTTCAAATCGTATGGACTCACTCCCTCTCTCTCTCTCTCACATACACACACACAGTTAAGTGTGTTTAGTGTGTAAAGAATTTTGCATATTATGAATGAACTGTGTGTGTCCTAAACTCGTCTGATTGTAGACATTTATATACATGTTATTTGTAATCTGATCCAAGTTTCTACGCATACAGGGAGGGGGGAATAGTGTCAAAGTTACTATAACAACAAGAAGGGTGTGAGTCAGCTTTTTAATCATGCTGCTTGTGTTTTTAACGACTTTATTATTTTCATCAAAGCAAAACCTCATCCAAGTGTTACTACTGACAGGCAGAAAAAGAATTTGTGACCACAATGAATTTGCTCAGTATTTTAGATTTGCACATTCTGGGATAAGGATGGTCTGGTTAGGGAAAATAACACGAAATGAACAGAATATATTCATCAGTAAAACGCCTTTACTCATTTTCTAATGTTAACAAGTTTAAATGTCACTGTCTGGGAAATAACTGCACAAGAAAACTAACTCAATTCACATGCCACATGCTAGTTTGTTAGTTTGATGCCCACGCCACTGCTCATCCAACCAACATCACAATTATTTTAAATAAATTTAAATCTGTAACATGTCTTTCAATAGAATAGAAATTTCACTTCGACTGGCCTCAATCAGTTTACATGAATGTTTTTCATTCCGACTGAGCTAACATTCAGATTATTACGCTACATGTAAACGTAGCTACTCAGCACAATCAATCTCAAGCACAAGGAAGGAAGCAAATGCTGCTCATCTAAACAAACGGCACGGTCCGAAATGTTCAGAATACAAACAAATGAAAAATACAACAAATAAAATTACCAGACATGAGCTTGAACCTTCTGTCTGACATCTAGCAGGCTAAAATACAAGTACACAGTATTGGTAATACTACTTACTTACTCCTACAACTACTGCTGCTAAATATTTTATTTGCACTGATGGAAGCAATAATAAGAAAATATTTGTCTCATTCTACACAAATGTTTAAGTTCACAAAAACTGTAGCAGCACTGTTTTAACATTTAAAATGCAGCATGAATTACTGTTTTATGTTATGAATAATTAGTGGAAAATGTCCCTGAGATCTACAGCTGAGGCATCAGTGATTCTGCTAATGCCATTCTTGACACTGAAAACTCATGAAGTTGAAACTTATCGAGGTAAAGATTTCTGAGGTTACAGATCACTGAAACATGCCAGTTATTCTTCCCCAAAGCTTTAGACACACTCCTTCAAACACTAATTCAGGGGACAAATATTTAAAAATGCCCTTGATAAAAAGCAGCTTATGTTAAATAAATAAATAAATAAAAACCTCAACTAAACCATTGCTTATATCCAAATGAATTCTTAAGGCATAACAATCCACGTGTTGTTTTTCTGTTCCACACATGAATAGAAATCACAGGATCCACATGAAGACGAGCATTACATTTAGCCAATGTATCCCCAAACTAGACCCCCAACATAGTCCACATTTATCTTAGATCACAGCTGCACAATCATGGGGATTTTTGGAGAACAGATACGTTACTATCAGGAGGCAGTGTCGGCTCAGTGGGTAAGATTCTGGGTTAGGCGGAGTGCACACTACATGACTTTCAAAATCTCAGAATCACTGACCCGTTTACATTTTCTCACAAACAGCTATATAACATGCAACTATTTTGTACTCATTTATAATATGTCCCCACAGGAATCACTTTTTTTGGTGTTCCTAACAATCATCTGGGTATGACATGACAACCAATTGTTTATAGAAGCAAAATTATTGTGTTTAAAATTTGCGCTCGCTCTCCCACACAAATAGATGATAAACTGGATTCAGGGATCTGCTGCGCATGACAGCAGATGAATATCATTTTCTCTCGGACTCTCTTTGGCTGTAATTCATTGCTTTACCTGCAACTACAACTGCAGAAAATTAAACATGCTTGAAAATATCAAGCCTCGGCAATGGCTCGCAAACTCAGAAAATCATGTCGCTGAACCATGCTCATTACACAAACAGTTGTCACTGCTGCATGCCGAGTAGATGCCGAACTTGGAGGTGTAGCCAGTGTAAGTTCCAAAATTAGTCTGCAACTGGGAAATTGGGGCTAAAATCACGTAGTGTGCACTAGATTTTAATGATCAGAAGATTTCAAACCCCCGGTCCTCCTTATAACAACTGTTAGGCTGTTGACCAATACCTTTAATACTTAACTGTCACTTTGGATAACAGTGTCTTCCAAATGAATAAATATATATGTATTTTTCTTTGTCCTACCTTTCTAATCTAAGTGTTCACTTGAGGAGTCTTCTCACTGAGGACACTTCTGTCTGGGACAAATGAGATCGAGGCTAAGCTGATAGGCTTGGCTGCAGAATTCCTGTGCTCATGAGCACTAATGTCTTATGTAAAGTCTTATGAAGATTATCACCCTCCATTACTTTGGATTGAGCAAACAGGTAGCCTGATACACTGCCAGCTGGTCATTCGTAGGTACATTCATTGAGTTTTTCTGGACCAAAATAAACTATGATTTTAGGCATGTACTTATAGATAAGCCATGTTATATGCAAATAATAAAACCTGATAGGACATGCTGTTACAAGAAAATGATCACATCCTAAAGTGCTTTATGCTTCTTATACCACAACATTTTGCCAAAAATTAATTATTTAATTAGTTAAAGAACCACACATTGCAATTTTATCCTCGTTTGTTCCTGTTATCACTTATGTTATAGAAGCAACAGGTGTTCTTTCACCAAAGATTAAATACCTTTTAAAAACTACAGATTTTTAGTACTATATGGTGAAAAACGTTGAGCATTTATTTTGATATAATAATGGAACATCACCACTTGCCTAATTGGTATGTGTACATTTTGAGACACTTCAGTGATATTATGAAGGAAAAGATTTTTTGCATTGAAGTTCAAGGAGAATACTATATATACTCTAAAAATCACATACTCTAATACACATGAGATCTTGATCTGTTGTGCCTGCAAAAAACTTGGGAAAAAAACTGTTGCCCTTACCAGCACGTCATTGCAGATCTCCTTCAGCTCCTTCTCGATCTTCTCGCGATACTCCTTGGCCATCTGCTGCTTCTTCTCGCTGCCTTCGGTCTTTTGCTCAATGCTGGAGACCACCCTCCAGGAGGAGCGGCGTGCGCCGACTACGTTCTTGTAGGCCACCGAGAGCAGGTTGCGTTCCTCGTTTGAAAGCTCAGCGCCGCCCTCCGTCACCGCCTTCATGGCAGCAGCCATGTCATCATAACGCTCAGCTTGCTCTGCAAGCTTGGCCTTCTGCACTAGTTCACTTGTGTCCATGGCTGCTAAGAGCTAGAAGGAAATTTATGCATGCTTATTTCACTCAGCTTTTGGATTTGCTCATATTTAAGAACCTCATGTGTTAGTTTAAACCAGTTAAAATTAGTTATAAGACTATTTACAATTTTTTACGATGCACAGTTATATCTTGGACAAGTCAAAATATAATTATTACCCTGCACTGGTTTGGTTTACACCGATCAGCCATAACATTAAAGTCACTGACAGGCGAAGTGAATAACACTGATTATCTTGTTACACTGGCACCTGCAAAGGAGCGGGATATACTAAGCAGCAAGTGAACAGTCCGTTTTTGAAGTTGATGTGTTGGAAGCAGGAAAAATGGGCAAATGTATGGATCTGAGCGACTTTGACAAGGGCCAAGGTGTGATGCCTAGACAACTGGGTCAGAGCATCTCCAAAATGGCAGGTCTTGTGGGGTGTTCCCAGTGCAGTGGTTAGTACCTACCAAAAGTTGTCCAAGGAAGGACAACCGGGGAACCGGCAACAGGGTCATGGGCCCAAGGCTCACTGATGCATGTGGGGAGCGAAGGCTAGCCCATCTTCAATCCCACAGAAGAGCAACTCTAGTAAAATTGCTGAAAATTAATGCTGGCTATGTTAAAAAGGTGTCAGAACACACAGTGCATCGCAGCTTGCTGTGTATGGGGCTGTGTAGCTGCAGACCGGTCAGAGTGCCCATGCTGGCCTCTGTCCATCACCGAAAGCGCCTACAATGGGCATGTGAGCATCAAAGTTGGACCCTGGAGCAGTGGAATGTCTGATGAATCACGTTTTCTTTTACATCATGTGGACAGCCAGGTGCATGTGCGTCACTTACCTGGGGAAGAGATGACACCAGGATACACTATGGGAAGAAGGAAATGACCTCTTTCAGCAGGATTTTTGTAGGATGTGCCCTGCCACACTACAAAAATTGTTCAGGAATGATTTGAGGAACATGACAAAAAGTTGAAGGTGTTGACTTGGCCTCCAAATTCCCCAGATCTCAATCCGATCGAGGGATGTGCTGTACAAACAAGTCAGATCCATGGAGGCCCCACCTCGCAACTTACAGGATTTAAAGGATCTGTTGCTAATGTCTTGGTGCCAGATACCACAGCTCACCTTCAGAGGTCTTGTGGAGTCCATGCCTTGATGGGTCAGAGCTGTTTTGGCAGCACAAGGGGGACCTACCCAATATTAGGCAGATGGCTTTCATGTTATGGCTGATTGGTGTAAGTGTGTTTGTAGATTCCCAGAAATGTAATGTAACTATGTAATCTATGTAAATTTAATGAATCTAACAGGGTGTATAATCTGATAGATAAAGTCAAGAGATTTTCAAAAAACAAATTTTAGTTGCATTTTAAAAAATGTGACACATTCCAAGGGTAATTTTTCACCATTATAGGTGAGGTTAGGTGATGATTATATATAAGACACAGGCCTACTCCCAATACATCTGCATGCTGTTCACACATTTGCCCCAACTCATTAACACATTCTTTCTGATGCTAAAACAGGTGTGCTAGCACAATAAATACACTAAAAATTGCACAATGCAGGGGAAGCTCCAGAACCGATCAATTTTATTTATTTATTTATTTTATATTGCTGAATTCTGTAAATCAAAGTAACATCAGGGCAGTGAGGCTTTTACTAAACAGCCTAGTACAGTCACATATGTAGATCCAGCTCACTGCTCCCCATGAAATATTCTATAAAAATGCCTGATTACATCAGAGAGGCTATGAGGTCATCTGTAAGCCAAAACATTTATAATGATGCCTGTTAAACACGTGTTTCCATATTATGGACTTTAACTCCTCATTTAACCTCTCATTTCCTCTTGCTTCTTGGTATACACTGGGCATTTTCCGATATTCTGTGTTGACTGATTAGGATGTTGGAAAAAGGATTGCCTCTGTGACTGGTTTAATTTAGGCTGTATCCCAAATGGTTGAGAATTCCCTACACAAGTGTCCTATATAGGGAATGAAATAATGGCTCCTGTGACCCATGTAGTGCGGAATACGTCCAATAAAAAGCTTTTTTTTTTTGAGCCACTGATTTGCAATATCCTGAGACGATAATATTAGACTCTTAAACCAAACTTGTTTACTATATCAGCTTTTACAACGTTATTCAAAGATTCTTCTATATTATGCAGAGGATAGAAAAATAAAGGCATTCTGGGGACATGTGTCAAGTAAAGTGGTGGACAAAAGTGTCATTATTGTAATGATTTATCAAATTGTCCTATCACAGTGTGTATTTATAGGTCTTTGTAAAACAATAGCACATGTATTTTGTCTCCTGTATTACTGTGACCTTATCGGAAAATGCCAGGGTTCATATTCTGACAGGTTTATCTTGTGTTCAGAAATTGTCTCCAGAATTAAAATATGTGAAGTAGCATAAATTTTTCGGGTGTGCAAAAGTGCGCATGCGCGAAACGTCTGGCTCGGTAGGACAATTTGTCAGCACACTGGATTCTATTATGATGTTTAAATATTTCATAGTTTTCTAGGCGTATCGAATAAAAGTGACATACAATGTGACTTTTTTTTTTTTAAACATTATTTTTGCATTCGTCCTTGCTCATTTTATATAAGACATGACACAAGTTAGCTAGGCAGATATCTACCGTTCTGAGTAATGCAGGTTAACACGCACGGTTCAATGAATCAAGGAAAAATAGGACAAAAGCAACATTTCCGGGAAAAATGTCATCCACAGGGAACTTACAATGAAGTGGCACTAACATACGAGAAAAAAATGCGGATGTGCCTTTATTCCCCACCACACCCAGTTCTTCCCTCAGCTACTCAGTGGCCCAGTAGCCTTTAAGCTCTACAGCTCTACAGCTAACAAACAGAGAAGCTGAAAAAAGGCAGGAATACAGACGGGGAGCTGACTTCAGAGTGAACCCGCATCAGATCACTAGCCTAGCTCTGAGATAAACAAGCACAGCACTGCAAGCCTCCTCAGTGAAAAGCCCTTATCCTGCTTAGCGTCACGTCACCGCCTTCACATCATTCGCTCTCACATTATACAACACATTTCCAACGTGTCTATTCACATTTCTAAGCGCAAAAAAAAAAAAAAAAAAAAAAAAAAAAAGACTGGACAAAGCCAGTTAGCTACAGATCTTTACACATGATAACGGATGCTTTCGGGGATCTGAACCCGCGCGATTTCGCAGCGCGCGCTCACAGCAGCAAGTTTGACATGTCTGCTCCTGCCCTTTTTCAGGCTCAGTCTGGACAATCTCGTCAATATCAGAGTCATAGTTTCTTTCTTCTTTCTTTCTATTTTTTTTTTTTTTTTTTTGTTTTGCCTAACTACTTACTCGCCTGACTTGGGAGCTGGTTCTGTAGCGTTAATCAGGAATTGAATGGCACTGCTGAAACAGCGGAACATGGCTAAATGGCATTATTGTGTGTCAGTGAGCTCGCGACCTCACTCAATGGGCTCTCGGTTCAGGCTTCCAACTATCTCACTGACGGATAATATTTAAAAAAAAAAAGAAAGAAAGAAAGAAAGAAGAAGAAGCCACCTTACGAGCTACTGTAGCTAATTTATGACAAATGGTACAAGGACAATTCGTAACCCTCGTGTTATGGATGTAACGCTGAGACAGTACAACAGGAGGAAATCAAGCGACAGAAATAATAAAAATGTCTTACCTGGATGAGAGTGATGGATGAGGATGCTGTTGTTAAGCGAAAGCTGGCTAACTGCTGCGCACAGCTGATTCTCGTGGGGGTCAGTGGCGCTCGGCACGGGGTTTCCCTCCAATCACAGACCGGCCCCAGGGGCTGAGCGAGAGCCGGGCGCCATTACGTCAGCGGTAACCAAGGCAACGCCTGATTTAGCAGCCTGTGTTTCAGCAAGGAGTCCAACCGTACTAGAATGTGCCGTAGCTACTGTATAGTACATACGGGCAACAGATTAAAGGGAATTAAATGAGTGGTTAATAACACAGACAAGTGTAGTACTTGATACAACTGTCCTACCATGTTCTATTCCTGCTGAAAAATCCAGCTTAGTCTGACCAGTTAGTTACCAGCTGCCAAAACCCAGACTGATCTGATTAATCCAGTAGACCATCTCCAGCAGCTGTTATATTCTTTTCCATCTTTCTTATTACTTGATTAAACTGATCAATAATTGTCTGAGATTTTCTAATTGCCTTACTGTTGTCTTATTTTCTGAAAAATAACTACAACGTAGACAAGTTAGTAGCAGTAATTCAAAAACCTCTTCCTTTGTACAAGCATGTACCACCTTGCAAAGATGGTCTACCAGTTTGACCAGCCCAGCCTGTATCTGGTAACTGGTCAGACTAAGCTGAAGTTTCCAGCATGGATGGCGTGTAAACCATGAGCAGTCTCAATTTTATTTTTGGCACTAGATCTAAATAATATTGAAACAAGTTCAATATTGGGCCATAAATAATGCTTCAGTCACAATGGCTGTTCAACTGTCTGCATTTCAGTTGGAACAGTGGCTAAAATAGCATCTGCATTGATAGCTTTGTGGTCAAAAGTGAACATTCGGTGACTGTGATGCTCATCACTGCATTAGTGTGATATGTGAGGAAAAACAGAAGAGGAACCATTCTTCAGGTGACCGAAAATGTCAGTGCATGACGTGATCAGACTGTGAGCAAGAACAATTACATAGAGAGGAGAGTGCAGATTACAGAGAGGACTGAGGGGAGGTCGGATTAACGCCCTGAGACCCCCTAAGAATGTAAAGACGATAGTCTGAAAGGGTTGAGGGATTTCTGTTTGTTTTTTTTTGTTTGTTTTTTTTTGTGAAGAAAGACACATGTAACACTTCTTCCACACCTGCAGCGAGCAACAAAAACAATTCTGATATCCTTCCAATATCATGGAGGAGACCACTCCCATCAGAAATGACCTAGGAATTGGGGACCTTGAGGGTGATGCAGCACCCCCAACTTTCAGGAATCCTTTAACAGCAATGCGTGCACCATTATCCAAGCAAAAAAATTAGAGGACAGAATGACAGTGGTCCATACTATTATGAACCATTATGGAATTATATTGCAAGAGCTTTTCCATAAATCAGGATAGCACAAGGGGATAAAAACTGGACTGACAGGTTGAAAAGAGGATGAATGGCAACCCAAGACGAGGAAATATGTAAGAAATGTAGGCCATGTGTTAGTCACACTCACAAAATAGTTAATACTTACTTATTCACACAGTAGGCCTTTAATCGTTCTGGTTTAAAATCACAATAAGTGAATTTACTGACAATAAGAACTAGAGCTGTAGCAATATTAATGGTTTTTGTTGCATCACAGAATCTTCTTATGCCTTCACATTTGCAAAAAGGATGATACTTTTTATCCTAGTAACTCAACAAATCAATGCAGAAGTTGTTTTCTCTGATTTGCAACTTGTTTTTTATAAAGTGAGCAGACTACCTGGTCATAAGGGGATGTGATAGACCTGGAAATAATTAAATAAAGATACATAATGTTATAATTAAAATGTTTAATTAAGAAAATACCATGCCCTGTTGTACAATTGTTTTTAATACAATTTTCCAGTATAAAATCTAACATAAATCCAACAATTATCAACATTAGAAACAAAGAAATTTAGTTTTGAATATAGCTTTAAAACCCAGTGTGGTTTTTATGTGTTTCTCTACTAAGTGTGGTTTATGAAAGGTTTATACAAGAATTTGACAAAAATTGTATATCATAATGTCACACAAGCTGTTCGGGGATATATGACACTATGGAGTGAAATATGATGTGGTTGTCCTGAGCAGGTGGGGCTTAAAGCCTTCTTCAAAGTTGCTAACTTTCAGACAATGTAGTGGTTGTGAATGGATAAAAACAGTGAAATAAACATATTTCTGTTTAGTTTTGACTTTTTTTTTATCATTACAGTTTAAGACATTTATTTAAAAAATCTGACAAATTGACTTGATGTGAACAAAATCATTTCTGCCTGTAGTGTCATGCCTTCATTATTGAACTTGCCTTATGTACTGTATGTGCTGATTTCATATTTACCAGTTTATAGGCATCTTAACACTCTTATGCCATGCCTTTGTGGAGGTGGTAAAAAAATCACTGGCAAAACTAGAGCACACAGGACACAGAGCTTGCTTGATAGAAGAGGAGCTATTTCTGCTCTCCTCCACTTCAGTTCCAGGGGGAAAAATGAATCTATTTTTTTCCACATTGTCACATGTCCTGCTCTCACATGTGCAATCTTTAACCTATTTCAGGCAGATCTTTTCAGTATTGGTGAGTATATATGGCTTGCAGTGTGATAGATATGCAGAATCACTGCTTACACAGCTACTTTTATCCAAAATGCATTTTGTAACATACAGGCAGACAGACAGATAGACAGACAGGCAGACAAGCAGACAGAAAGAAAGAAAGAAAGATAGATAGATAGATAGATAGATAGATAGATAGATCATATTACAGCAGCTCAGTGCAAGAATATACTACACTGCTTCACCCCTTTCACACATAAGCAGGCATGTTACGCAAAACTGTGTACCTTGCATGACCAGTATGGCAAGGTATTTTTGCATAGACAGAAAGCCACACCTCAGCTGAGAATTATAGTAGTGCCTCCAACTACAGTGAGACCTCTACCCCAGAGCTTGAGGTTTGCTGAATCATACAGTCACACTACCTTTGTGTGAAAATGTGGATTAACCATCTTGAAGTGAGGGTTACCAAAGAATCATTCCAATCATGCCAATCTAATGTACTATGCCATATAAAAAAACACTTATGTTTGTACAGGCTGTTTTTTTTTTTCCAGTTCTTGTGATGTGTTGTGAGGGTTTGTTATAGCACGTTATCTAGATTTAAATAGGAATATCACAACACTAACCTTTACATTTTGATGACTCTACAGTATTGTTCTATGCGGGTTTAAAAGTTCGACTCCCTTTCATATGGTCTCCTCATTGTTAAATGTCTTAATGACTAATGATGATCAAAGGCACAAGGAAATACATTATATATTCCAGTGGCTCTCAAACAGTGAGATTTCCTTTTGTCCTTTTGACCTTCAGGAAACTAGCACAGCTACTCAAAGTTATTATTTTTCCAAAAATAATAGGAATAACAGGAATCTGATGATATAATGTGTAGAGGCTCACAGAAACCGGACAGTAGAAAATTGGAAAAATGTCACAAAAATCCGCTGTTTCCCCCCGCACCATACTGTGTAAACTCCAGAGACTGATGTGTGTGAAAATCCCAGGAGATCAGCAGTTTCTAAAATACTCAAATTAGCCCATCTTGCACCAACAATCATGCCATGGTCAAAGTCCCGGAGATCACATTTTGACATGAACATTAAATGAAACACTAACTGAAGACCTGTATCTGCATGATGTTATGCATTGTGCCTGCTGCCAAAAGATTAGCGGATTGTATAATTGCATGAATGAGCATGGGTACAGGTGTTCCTATTAAAGTGGCTAGTGAGTGTATATTTCATTCATTCACAGTAGTGCGTTTACAAGAAGGTCAGCCATTAAAAAAAAAACCCTCTCAACTGTAATAACCATAGAATTCATTCCAGTAGAAATTTGCGGTAGTCATCCTTTACAGGTGTTCATATGGTCTTATGATGGCTGAAGAAATCTGTTTTATAGGCTTCACTGACATACAGCTTATATACCAGTTTTAACAAAGAAATGGGTGTAAGGCAGGAGGCTGGTTTGCCAATACAAGACTGAAACAATCTTAGCCTCTGTAATAAAATAAAAAAATAAAATTTGCTAAGTATTTGCTAACTACCAATTAGTCTATTAGCTAGGAGGATATTTAATAGTCTGTATCAGTGATTAGTGATATTTGTAAGGCAGTATCTATGTGCACTGTCACAGTCAATGTGTTCTGTTTAGTTTTCATGATACATGTTACTGTACTCAAGACCGCCATTGTCAAGTCCAGTACCAGGACAAGCTGAGATCGAGTCAAGACCAAGCCATAAGGGGGTCGAGGCCAAGTCAAGATCAAGTCCAAATGAAAATGAGACCAAGTCAACATCAAGACCAAAAACCAATAAAAAGACTTTCTGAGGCCAAGCCTTTTCTTCAAATAGTTGGTTTCATTCTTGCACTGCATTAGGCTATGTTTTCTAAAACAATGAATTACTTCTTGCCATACTTTGTGTATGCAAAAAAAAAAAAAACCCACAAACATTTTTTTTTTTTACAAGCTCTCAGCCAAAATCATATTTTGTGACGCCCAAGAAAAATCATTTTTGGGATGAGCTGGAATGCCGACTGTGCCCCAGGCCTCCTCGTCTGACATCAGAGCCCAACCTCACTAATGCTCTTGAGGATGACTGGACAAATCCCCACAACCATGCTCCAAAATCTAATAGAAAACCTTGCCAGAAGAGTAACAGCAAAGAAGGACTAAATCTGGAATGGGATGTTCAAAAAGCATATATGGGTGTGATGGTAAGGTGTTCACAAACTTTTGGCCAGTAGGTAGTTGGTAGTGTATCTGAATTCACTCTGCAGGGTGTCCCAAAAGTCTCCATACAAAGGGGAAATTAACACTTTTTAGCAAAATGTCTTCCAAAATTTTTCATATTTCATTTACATAAAACTTTTTTTCAGTAATAGTTTAAGAACGCCTTTGACAAATGAAGAATGTATTAAAATCATTCTCATGGCTGGATCGGGAAGCTGTCCCAAGGTTGTGATGGACTTTAACAGGAAACATCACACACAACACTTTTGCCAAACTTATTAACAAATTCAAAAAGACTGGAAGTGTTGCAGATGAACCGAGAAGTGGACGTCCACAAACATCCACTGACGAAGGCACAGTCGATGTGGTGCTGGCAAACATAGTCCCCTATGTATGGACACCCTGAATAACACCTCTGTAACACTAAAAAGTAAAGGTACGGGCAGGTTTTTGCAATACATGTACCATAAATTCATGTCTTCAGAAATGGTGCCCTCAAATAAAATTGTATAAACTATAACTGTACTTTTTATTCCTTTATAATAGAGGCTCTTAACTCATGAAAGGCTTGATCATTAGATCAGCACATCAGATTGTAGACAGCAGGGTAAACTTCAAGCTGCGCGTGAAAAAGTTCAGTTGAGAAAGTCTGCAAATCTACTCTCTTAGGAAAAATAGTTCATCTTCCATTGTCTCTGTGGGGATCTTTGTAGAGGCTCCCAGGTCCCACTTAAAGAAGCTCAGAGAACATTTCATTCAAAGAGGAACATGTTTTCTTGTACTCGTTTGTTCTGAGGTTATAAATAGGAGGAATGTGCAGGCGCATGTTTTGGCTTGCTTTTATTTATGCTAATTTGTAATATCTTTTCACTGTAATCCAGACAATCCAATTGGACAAATCAGATCGGATGTTCTCTTGACCTTTGGCTTTTCCCGATGTTAGATATAGTCACGCTGAACTAGTGGTGAATCGAAAACGAATCGGTTCTTTTCGAACGACTCTTTAAAGCAAGTTGGCTGAATCTATTCTCCAAAAAAAGCTGCTATATGGTGTAATAGTGAAATGCTACATTTACCTGTACTTCAAGATTCTGCAGTGTTACATTTAAGATATTATTTAATAATTATCAATTAATTCAAATGCTTAAAAACCAGTAACACTTCTCTGTTTTGAGCACAAAGCCTCACATGCTGGACTTTTTTTTTTTTTTTTTAACTTACCAGAAAATATCGCCATCTAGCGACATCTTGTCAGCTCACCAGCACTTTCTTTAATAAACCTGAACTGTGAATTGGAAAAGTGGCCTTAAATGGTTCTTAAATGCTTAGGATATATAAAGTACGCTTCGATACTGTGGTCGAAACAAACCTTTTTTAAATTTAGCCTATTTATCTTATAGCTTGTAGAGCATTTATAGATCAGGGTGGTGAATCAAATGAATCGAAACAGTTCGTTCACTTAAACGGTTAGTTCGAAAGTATCGAATCAATGAAGTCTTCAGCTGTGGCGCCATTTCAGAAGCAGCAACATAACCGAGCCTGCCTACGAAGTAAAAAATAACATGGGAAAGTTAATGGTATTGTCAGTTTTGGTTGCAGCTCTAGCAGTACTGATTGGAGAGCGATTTTTTGCACTAAGGTTGGTCCACTTTTCAGGTGAAAATGGCGTGAGAAAGGATTTATTGGTTTTAGTGTTCAACTCACCATGTGCTACTTTTTCCTTTTTAAATGATAGCAATGCAATAATGAGCGGTTAAAATACACGTCCTGCTCTTATATAGATTGTATGTGAGCTCTATGTTCTTAGTAGTGCCTATAGGTTTTGCTATACTGTAACTGAGGTAGTTGTAATTAACCAGCATGACAGTGTTAGGCTTGCATCAGTTTTCATTTAAATATATGGCTCCAATGTTTTGTCTCCTGCAGAAAAACAACATTGGCTTTTAGAGAACTCACCCAGAATCACCTCCCTAACTGTGAACTGATAAAAGGAATAGGTAAGTGTTAAAATAGATCTCAGATTTACAGGGAATACAGTCATTCCTCTGAAGCAAACCAGACCAAGAATGTGGACCGAATCTATTTCCCGTCAGTCGTAGTTAAAGCCGACCCCAACTTAGTGTATGTAACTCTAGCCATGTTAAGAATAAAACACCTCTGGAAAGTAATCCACAACAGGATACCGTTACCATATGGAAGTGGATTACTTTCCTATTACAGCACATCCCAAAGTGTTTTATTCCACTTATACCTCAAATATTTGATGACAATTACAAATTTTGTTTTAGCTCCACCACATAGTCATTCTCCTTAGTGCGATATCTCAAGAATGAATTGTTGAATGTTAGTATGATTTGTATGGAATTATCTTTGTAAAACCTGCAGATGGACTGCTTAGATTTTGGAATTGATCCAGACAGGTTCAAGGTCACAGCAAGGCATACACTATATTTCCAAAAGTTTTGGGACACCCCTCCAAATCATTGAATTCAGGGGTTCCAATCACTTCCATGGCCACAGGTGTATAAAA
>CM075003.1:7644114-7657870 GCA_037576675.1 Pangasius sanitwongsei | reverse complement strand
ATATATACATATATATAGAGTGTGTGTGTGTGTTTCTCTATATATATATATATATATATATATATATATATATATATATATATATATATGTATATATGAATATGTGTATATATATAACACACAAAATTTATACATGTCTATTAATTCATTTTTCATTTATGTGTTTTAATTGAATTTTAATTAGTTAATTTGTTCAAATTCAACAAACATAGGGTCTGAAGTACCCAGGGATGCCTCGTTATTCAGATGCGCCTGGAAAGATCTATGTGCTAAATCTGCCCTCTGGAACAGATCCTATAGAGCTCCACATCAAGGGAGACTTTGACACAGCGTCTTTTGGCCCACATGGAATCAGTGTATATACAGATGAAGAAGGTATAGGGAATTTCAACATAATGATATCAGAATTCCTCAGTACTGTCTAGTATATCAAAAGCACTGTTATGAAATCATGTTGCAGATGGCTCTCGATATTTATTTGTGGTGAATCATCCACATGAAAATAGCCAGGTTGAAATATTTCAGTATGTCGAAGAGGAAAGCACTCTAGTGCACATGAAGACTGTAAAGCATGAGTTGCTGCATAAGTATGTCCATCCTAATCACAGACTTGCTTTTCAATATATGCTATGCACATTTTTGGCAGAAATCCATTCCTGAGTTCTCGTACATTTTCTCTTTAAAATTGCATTGGTGTAGTGTGAATGACATTGTAGCTGTGGGAGTGGAGAATTTCTATGCTACTAATGATCACTACTTCACCAATGAGCACCTGAAGCCTCTGGAAGCGCTGCTGTCTCTGTCCTGGTGTGATGTGGTGTATTATAGTCCTGAAGCAGTTCATGTTGTGGCAGGAGGATTTTTTGGTGCCAATGGCATCAACATCTCCCCTGACAAAAAGTAAGTCTTTGAGAAATGTTAAAAAATATATTTTCCCATCACAAACAATTAAAAACTTATTTCTTTTGGGCCAGGCATTTGTATGTGTCAGGTTTAATGAATCACAGGATTGTTGTGCTGAACATCCAGAAAGACAACACACTATCCCGGGTGAAGGTATGCATAAAGTGTGATGAATATGCATGAAGGGGATATACAATCCCATTTATTTTCACATGCATTATCATCTCCTTATATAAATTTTCTGTTTGGAGCTGTTGTTATATTCCCTGGTTTACAGGAAGTTGCTGTAGGCTCCCTCTGTGACAATATTGAAGTGGAGAGTAAAACTGGAGACTTGTGGATGGGATGCCACCCAAATGGAGAAAAATTTTTTCTAAATGATCCAAATGATCCACCTGGCTCAGAGGTATGTGTGTGTGTGTGTGTGTGTGTGTGTGAGAGAGAGAGACAGAAGCAAACAAAGCACCTCATTTAACTATTAAGTTATGTGTAAATTTTTTTTTTTTTAATTTGACAGAAAAATTCCACCATACATGCAAAAGCTGATTTTCCTCATACTCATTTGTATGATGATGAATGCCAATCAACCATAAAGTTCAAAGTGCATTTGCACTTTGCCACACCTTATTTGCATTTAGTGACACTCACAAAACTCCATATGAGGGAAAGTGCACAGAAAGCTGAAAACGCAAAATGAGGACAGAACAACAGGAGAAAATAAATTTTCTCAGATTCATAAGTGGAAGTTGTTTTGACTCACAAATACGCCATTAAGAAATTTAATTTAGCAGTGTAACAGCACCTGAAAAATTACCTTTTAATTACAGAAAATATTAATTAACTGTAAATTAAGTGATATGAAAAGAAAATGGTTTGACATGAAAAAGATATCTACAGTGTACCGCGATGAGCATGTAAACCAAGGACATCACAAAGGAAAACTGTTATTTTTAATTGGTTTAAGTGACTCGGCTACTGTCTCTCATACCAACGTGCTCTTCAGGGTTTTGCACATTTTGGCTTCTCACATACCAGTGCACTGTCCCCAATGTCACGTTGGAAAAGCAGAAGGGCTTGTGTCATAAGGGCACCTGATGTAATCAGGAAGAAGCTGATGATGACATGCAGCACAGTAGGGAGTACGGCGCAGCGCAGATAGAGACATACCAGATCGGTCACTTATCCATCACTTAGTGCTGTCTCTTATGTATTGCACAGCATTAAAAGAAGATGCTGGCATTTCTTATGTTTTAATTTATGGATTTATTTTGACTTGCTTTAATTATTTTTCAATAATTTTATTTCAGTATGCAATCACTGGGTTTCGCAGATTTCTTTGTTTAATTGAAATAAATAAATTTTGCACAGTAATAAGTGTATAAAATTGCAGTAACTCATTACCAGTTGCATGATTTGAAGCTGATAAGTCATGGTTTACACTGAGTCTCTGTATACATAAAAAAACTCAGGAGCTCTTGTAGAATGCAAACATTTTTCGGAACTAACTGGATTTTCATGAATACTTCTTGTGTAAGTTCTTGTGTAAATTCTCTTATGCACAATTTACAAATAAATTTGTTTGTATCCAGATTGATAAATGAGGCCCAAAGAGATTAAAATATTTTGGATATTTAAAAAAAGTGTAACTGTCTATACAATCCTGAATTACATGGTAATGGTAATCACATGGTAACACCTTTAGTATAGTATTAATTGTATAGCAATTGAATAGTATATAGTAATAGTAATTGAATAGTATTGAATTATTTGTTCATACATTGGATCTTTAATCATGTATCAAGATGCACATTGAGATCCAAACTTAATAATGAAATATGAAATACCACATTTTGATAGTATACTTTGGTTCTTATCATGTCGAAGTATTTCATATAAATGCTAGGATTTGTGTATTTATATATGATATTTATCTGTCTATTTTAGGTCATTCGTATTCAGAATATCCACTCTGAAGAGCCACTGGTGACTCAAGTGTACTCTGATAATGGCAGTGTGCTCATAGGATCTTCAGTGGCTACTCCGTACAAAGGGAAACTTCTTATAGGAAGCGTTTATCACAAAGCCCTGATATGTGACCTTGAGTAGAACATCCACTTAAACATCTAACACTGCTCTGCATCACTAAAATTAAATTAAAAGAACAACTTCAGTGTTCCTTGGCAGAGATTCTGTATGTCTCTGGAACTGTACTGGAGGGATGACACTATTCTTCCCAAAGATATTTTCTCAATTAGTGTTTTAATGATGGTAGTGTTGGACGCTGTCTAACGCATTTCTCATGTGTTCAGTTGGGTTAGGGGATATTGTCTTCCTGGAAAAGATCACTCCCATCATCTTCAATTTGTCACCCATCTGTAGGTGTTTCCTGGGTTATCACAGTATTTGGTGTATATATAATCTCTTCTGAATTCGCATAGTTTCCTAAAAGTCGAATTAAGTAAAGTCAGTTTTTGTCATGCCATCCATATATACATTTTCAGTAGGCTTGTTGGCTATAAACAGTACAGTATAGGCTATATACATACATAAATGCAAATAGTGTTAAAGAGCAACGTTCACAGCTACAGTTTTAGTGATGTGACAAAACACAAATTATACACACTGTTCAGTATACAGAAAACTGGCATAATTGTGTGAATAACTTGACAGTGTAAACAATTATAAACAGCAAAACATTACTGAATGTAGCAGCATATAAAAGATAAAGTTATTGGTTAGAGTTATTAAAGTTATTAAAAATTATTGCAATACTGAAAGTTTAAAAAGCAAACTGACATTAATATAGACTCAGCTGCTAATATTGGCTCAACTTGCTTTCCGCCTAGTGTTCCCTGGGTAGGCTCCGGATTCAAGATGCCCCTGAATGCACTTAAAATAGGTGAATGAATGAATGAAAAAGGGTCATTTTAAAATAGTCATATGTCATACAATTATTAATTAAAAATGAGTGAAGTAATATTAGTTATTTAAAATTAACAAAACAACAAATTCTTTATTCCTCAAAAACCCTTAAAATTTAACATACAAATACACCACTAAATAGATGCATAAAGGCACTGAGATTTGCAAATTCATTTCTAATGTATACTTTCTATACTTTTCATTTTGAGCTATTGCCAGGCTAGACTAAGTAATTTGAAGTTACTATAAGACACGTAAAATATCAAGTAACACTGAGCTTAAATACAGTGATGGTAAAAAGGCTTTGCTGATTGAGATTAAGTGAGGAACACAGCTACAGGTTCAGTTCAGTTCAGTTCAGTACAGGTTCAGTAGTGTAGGACGTTATAGAATGAACTAATTTTTTAAATCTTTAATTAATTAATTAAAGATATGCTGATTGTAGCATCAGAATAACATTTCAGAATATTGATTGTGTTGAATATGTAGTCAGAATATTCATTATATTCACTGTTTTGTTTGAT
Organism: Pangasius sanitwongsei; assembly: GCA_037576675.1. NCBI lineage: Eukaryota > Metazoa > Chordata > Actinopteri > Siluriformes > Pangasiidae > Pangasius > Pangasius sanitwongsei. The sequence continues at coordinate 7,653,521 of CM075003.1, read as the reverse complement.
TGGTTTTACAGCTGACACTGAATTTTTTTGTACTGTGAATTTTAAGAGGTTAAAATATGTTCCACAATGTTATGTTCAAATAAACAGTAATGACTATTTGCCTCTTTGTCTCTGGTGAGAGATGTACTTCACGACACAAAAATGGTGCTTTTTGGACAAACTGCAGCATCATGGTTAGTGGGCCCAACAAACGCAAACTTTTGTTTACATTGTGTAAGATATCTTAAATTCACCTGTAACACCAGTAACATCAGTTTGACATAATATTTTAGTATGGCACACCAGAAATTGCAGAGTTTTTGTAATGGTAAAAGCATATGAGCTGTTTGTACACAGAATCAAGTTGTCTAAAGTGTTTGATGCTTTATTTCTAGTAGTACATGCATTCACCATCTTCTCAAAGTTCAGTGAGTGCCGCAGAATCTGTGCCTCTTAACATAGTAAGAGCTGTGGGATTGATGAGAGTCCGATGTTTGCCATCTAATTTGATTATTAAGATTTTTTTTAATCACTATTTTCACATACTGTTCAGAGTAGAAGAGTATAATTCTGGACACAGTACATGTTAAGAAAAAAAATATGTATGGCATTACCATCAGAGCCACTAACATGACAAAATTCTCCATCCATATTGCATAGTAGCAAATTACACTGTACACTATTTCTATTTTCTAGCATATACTAATCAGTTACCATGTATGAATAGTCCAGGAGTTTGTAGACACTCTGTAGGAGCTTTAAGTTCATTAAGTATAAGCTAATCTAGTAAATAAATATTATTCATTCAACTTCAGTATGTGCTTTATCCTGGTGGCTGTTCAGGGACACACTCTGAATGGAACATGAGTCCATCACAGGGCACCATGCACATACATTCAGAAGTCATTAAACATTAAGTTTAATTACAACATGGATATTAAAACAGTTGCATTACAGATGTTTTTGGAGTGGCCAACAAAATTGGTACTTCCTGCTCAGCAAAGAAATATTATTGGCAATTACATCAACCCTGCATTTCAATATGGATTTAACACACTCTTTTCATCATTGTGTCCTGACTCAGAAGTTATATCGTATACTTCAGATAAGTGGCCACAGAACACAAGAGAAGAAGTGTTATAGTGTAGAGCAGATTTTTCAATCAGAACACACTTAACCTTGGCAGCAAATCTCCTTTGGGAATTTACATGGCCTGTTTTTTATTTTCTTTTCTTTCTTTCTTTTTTTCAATCAATATAATATCAGCTTACCTACATAAAGAATAAAGTAACTCTATCATCAACTGTTATATTTAAATGGACTTGGCTGCATAAAATCCAATTGGAAAATAAAACAAATGCCATATTTTTGAAATATTAGGTATTTCTTGTAATCTGTGTTTCTGCTTAGGAATAGCTACATCTGACAAGTTCTGCTCCTGAAGTCTATAGTTAAATTTACTTGATACCCTTGGCCCTAGAAGGCTCAACTAACAAACATCACTGAGGCTCATAAAGGGTTGTTACAGCCTTTAAGATGGGGGAAATCGATAAATCAGTATTACAAACAGTATTGGAAAACAGGACAGTCAGTAATGAGAAGGTTTGTGAATCAGTGACAGTATCCCAGCCAAAGCCTCTTCCAAACCTTTCGATTAAAATATCCTTTTGAATTTCCATTAAATGGAGACACTTTATCTTGTCCTGGCCCGCACTGTAGATCAGTTGAGAATCAAGAGTAAATACATTATAGTCCAACAGCTGTGATGCAGTGCCTCTCAAGTGTGCTGTTGACTGTAATCATAAACAAAGTCATAATCTTTGGGTTCTTTGGGTACAGGGGGCGGAACTTCGGGAATCTGAACATTCTCAAGGTCTAAGAGGCGGAGCTTTATCTCCATGGTAACCAGCATGTCCATATCTGACTTGGTGAGTTCACTTGTCATCTCTTTTCCCAATAGAGCATTCAGGCCATCTGTCCAGATGCAGTACTGATGAGCAATGAACAGTATGTCAAAGATGAGACATAACGAGCCATATTTGAAAATTAACATACAGTATTTAAAGAAACAGTGGGCTACATGTTGCATTAATTTGCTTTTAAACATTAGGTATTCCTTAACTACAGTGAAACTAATTGGAATGGTATGTATACTATATGGCCAAAAGTTTCTGGACACCTGACCATAACACGCTTTTTGAAAAATCCCATTCTGGGAAGGCTTTCCACTAGATTTTGGAGCATGGCTATGGGGATTTGGCTGTGGGGATCAGCCACAAGAGCATTAGTGAGGTCAGGTACTGATGTCAGGCGAAGAAGCCTGGGGCACAGTCAGCATTCCAGTCAGGATTCCAGCTCTGTGCAGGACACTCCAGTTCTTCCATACCAACCTTGGCAAACCATGACTTTATGGACCTCGCTTTGTGCACAGGGGCATTATCATGCTGAAACAGGTTTGGGCCTCTTAGTTCCAGTGTATAGGTAATGCTATAGCCTATAAAGACATCTTATAAAATTGTGAGCTTTCAACTTTGTGGCAACAGTTTGGGGAAGGAACACATATGAGTGTGGTGGACGGGTGTCCACAATCCTTTGGCTATATAGTGTAGTTACAATAGTGGGAATTGTAAACCTGGACCACTCCTGAGAGATTAAGGTTCAGGGAAATCTATACAAACTAATCTAAAAGTTGTTACCTCATACTTGTCTGGAGCAATGAAGTTCAAATATTCATCAGATTCATATAAAATGGAGAAAGCAAGCTCAGGCACCTCCTGCAGAGCAGAAGAGCAATAATGAATTCACATTAGACCTCTGTGTCTGACTTCTAATCTTACCCCGCTGTGCCTATTAGCACTTTTTTCTGAAGGGACAGTGCCTTGCCAGATGGCAGCCCTGTCACTATTGCTTTGTGTCCTCCAAAGCCACTTCCAGGGACAGCAAATTAACTTCTGAGGGTAATCTAAGGTAAGCTGCAAAGTTATACTTTAGGGTTTTTATGAATTAGAAGAAAGACTGATGAATGAGGGTACTGTAACAAATTTTAAATCAGCTCCAGAGGTGACATGATCATGAATATGATGACTGTTTGGTCCAAACCAGGCTCCTGCTAACCATAGGTATTGAACTAACAGCTTAATAGCTTGTGATCACAATCAGAGCTACAGGTAGCCTATCCTCCAAAGCTGGGGATACAGTCCTCTCGTTCCTTTCTACCTCGGTGGGAACATTACTGGGCTCTGTGGTGCTCAAAAGCCTTGAGTCCTTTGCTATGCTAATTTCTCTTTATCATTATTAGCTTTGGATATGCTAAGTTAATAATGTGATTCAGCAACTAAGCCACAGAGTCCTACTTGTCTCCTGAAGATGGCCAGCGCAAGGCCTTGGTTCCCACTGCTACTTTTGCTAGTTGCTGGAACACCCTGGCAGCTTTCTCTCTGAAGCAGATGTGCTGTCACTAATGGATGGTGAGATGTGGCACTTTTCTGAGTCCTGCCCCTTGCACTGAATTGCCAACTGAAGTCTTTGATCCAGCAGTTCCTTGTCTGCTATTAAGTGTAACTTATTCTTTGAATGGTGTTCTACTTAATGTTTACCTTCTTCCAAGACTAATAAACAGCAGCAAGTTCCCATCTACCCTAAAGGTGTATGAGGCAGCCATCACAGTGCACTGCAGAACCATGGATGGAATCTCTCTAGGGTCTTATAGACTTATTACTGTCTTTCTAAAGCAAACAAATCACTTCTAACTATAATAGTCCCCAGAAGCCCATTGTGGGATGGACCTTGCGCTAGAGTCCCTTAAAGACCATCCTTATACACCTCTGTGTGAAGCTGACTTGAAGATGGTGTCTTTAAAATCTGCCTTATTGATAGCAATCACTTAAGCTAAGAGAGCTAGGGAGCATGCACTGGTGACAAGCCTGTCTTGTATACGTTGGTGGCCCGATGACTCTGTTGTGACTGTGTGGCTGAATCTGAGATTTATGCCCAACTGAATCAATCTATTGACCTTGCAGCTTTCAATGAAGGTGAGCTTGCACAGAGTACCTTGCTGTGCCTGGTACATGCCCCATGGTGTTATTTGGACGGGACAGAAGCCATTCATTTCTCAGACACATAAAAATAAGACATGGGGGTGCTCTCTTTTCTAGGCAGGGGTTAGTCCAGGGGTTACTCCTATTGTGAAATGCCACTCTACGCAGTGTGTCTCCTCCACATGGATCTTATTTGAAGGTGTACCACACCAAGAAGTGGCCATATACTTTCAACATCATGCTGTATTCACTCATCTCTGAACACATTTTGGGACAGTCCTAAGATGAGGTCTGTTCATCCTGACATCAGGCCTCATTTATCTTTTAGTAAAGTCATTTGGAAATGTTTTTGTAGGCCAAACCATTCTAAAAATTCCTGCTAGATTAACGCTGATTTTCTTCATACTCATTTGAGTATGCTGATAAATGACACTCACCAATAAATTCATGCCACATTCATGGCACAGCTGATTTGCATTAGTGATGCCCACAAAACTCCATAACAAGAAATGCTCACAGAGAGCTGAAAATGGTGAGAGAGCATGTCAAAAGTGAGTGAAGTGACTTGTGGCTAAGTACGGTGACCCATACTCGGAATTTGTGCTCTGCATTTAACCCATCCAAGTGCACACACACACACTGTGAACACACACCTGGAGCAGTGGGCAGCCTTTTCTGCTGCGGCGCCCGGGGAGCAGTTGGGGGTTCGGTGCCTTGCTCAAGGGTCTCACCTCAGTCGTGGTATTGAGGGTGGAAGAGAGCGCTGGTCATTCACTCCCCCCACCTACAATCCCTGCTGGTCTGAGACTCGAACCCACGACCTTCAGGTTCACCTTCGGGTTACAAGTCCGACTCTCTAACCATACAAAGGCATATACAAAGAGTGTTGTGGAAATGTCTTCAAGTATGTTACATTTTTCCTGTATCATTCACCACTTACATCTGGCATCATTCATTAAAAGCATCTTCTTAATTGGATGGGCTTTTCGTTGTGAAAACATACCTTATACTGCTTTAGCGCTCCTTTCTCCTTCACGTGAGGACAATCTTTCCCAGTTATCAATGTCTTGATATCTGCTACTGTTACTGAAAACAGACATGAGGAGAAAGATTCTGCTGGTACACACTCTCAAAAAAAGGGTAATGTCCTTATTGTTGGTGTGGTACCTTTCAGGACATTCAGGACATAGCCATTTCTAGAAAGCTGCATGTAGAGTACCTTTAAAGCTTTTATTCTAAAAAGTAATCACAGTCCAATTATGTATTATATTATATATCCATGTTTCCAGGTGAAGGAAACATATTTAAGGTACAAAAGATAAGGCTTTCTTCTAAAGAGTGTATGGTCTACGTTCGCTTTTTTTTTGGATACTGTAAAGTGTTTCACATTGCAGGGAATTTACATTGCAAATTTAATGAAGAATACCACAAGTTGTTATTTAAATACACAAATATTGCTCCAAAGAGGCTCACATTTCTCTTGTAGAGATTCATGGGGGATTTGTCCCTGTAACAAATCCTCTACATCCCCATAGTGCAGTACTTTGTGATTTGGAGACAGTCGACAATACAAAAACTTATCTGAAATAGAGATAAAGAAAGGCAACATTGAAATCTATTTGTAATATATTGTACCTTAGACATAAGTGCATGTGTCTTTGGCACCATGGCAATTTTTTTGGCCACTGCTTTCTTATCAGGAAGTGAGGAAGTGTGCTGGATTTTGTTTGACAGTAAAAGTGGCTCACCTTGTCTGCGACGAGTGCTAATCTTCCTGAAGCAGGCACCCTCGCACAGCCGGTTCAGCCTCTGCTGCTTGATCAGCTCGGCCACCTCTGGCTGGAGCCTCTCACGCAACTCCCTAAGACGTAGCCATAAACACGTGTGTTACTACAGAAATATGGAAAGACACATACCATGAGCATGCAAAACATTTGGGACACTTTGCTAATGTTATTTGCAACTCATTTTTTGTGGTCAGTTGACTCTTGTGTGTAATGTGTACCTAAGATTCCCTTTAAGTTTTTAACTCCTGTCATCCAAGAACAGGAATCTGAGACTACAGTGAGCACCAGCTCACCAAAACTGGCAGTTGAAGATTAGAAAAAGACTAGCCTCTAGCCACAGAACGCCCACTCACTGGATTTTTGTTTTTCGCACCATTCTTTGTGTGTCCCAGGAAAATTTGGCAAAAGAGTCAGACTCTGCATAATTTCAATGTATTATCTGCCTCATGCCAGAGTCCTTTCCAACTTTTATGGCTCTATTACACTCTTGTTCAGTTTACACTCGAATTGTTTTGTCACTGATGTTAGAAATTTGTTTACACCAACTGAAGATGATTTTAAAATTTTGAAATTTGAAATTTGAAAGCCTGCTCTGTTCTTGAGGCTGTCCTCAGTCTTCATTAATTTTTTTCCTAAATGTATACACAGCATTTAGAGAAGTTATGTAAAAGGGAGCACACTGACATCTAGTAATACATCATAGTTTGAACTACCAACATGCAAAGTCTTTTGAATAGATGAGGAGGAAGTGCTTACTGCATTGTGCGTGATTTTAATTCATCCTGGTTCATCATTTACAACCTTCAGTATAAGAGTATGACAGGGACAGCTTTAAATTTTACTGTTGTAGTCAGGAGAAGCTGATGTATCTCTAGCATCACCATCTACAAAAGTAAACAATAAACACATTTTAGTCAAGCACATAAACAATAATAAACATTAATATGTATATTAATGTTCATAAATATTAGCTAGGAGAAAGCTAATATTTTTACTTACAAGTGCATGTACTTCCAAGCTTTAGTCAATTCAATTTACACACAGATACTGTTCACCTGAAATATCATAGCCTGCAATTTTATCGCCTGTCTGAAAAATTTGTTTAGATTTGAATGCACTTAAGCATACCTTGCATTCTTTGTTTACAATTAAAATCTAGAACTGCCCACTTTCAATTCACTTCTTCCAAGTCATGAAAAAGCAGGAAACATCTTTAAAATTAGTCAAAAACATGTTAAAATTAGTATTCAGAATTAGTACTCAGAACTCAGGGGGTAAATTTGCCTTTGAATTTGAATTGAACCTTAGTGTTTAACATTGTTGATTGTACTGTGCAGGAATCTTGCAATAGTGAACATTAACAATAATTATTATCATGGAGGTTGCCATATTTTCTCCCCCAAATTTTTAAGCACTTCTTGCTGTTTTGAAAGGCTAAGGTTTTAGGGGAGATACGGGAGTAACTATGGCTGAAAGAGAACTTCATCATCATCATCATCCATGGTCTCTACCTGAGCATGAGTTGAAAAGTATATACCATTCATGGCATGATGTCACAGTTTTTGTTATACTATCTTACCCTTTTATTATTAAGTCATATAATATAGTACTAGCATTATTTGTTTAGGAACACTGCTAGAACATTTTAAAATGGATTTGTCAAAATGTTCAATCTTAATGATCAGGTTTTTTAATCATCATCATCATCATCAATCTGCAGATCAATATAAAATAAAAAAAATACTGAGATTTTACATGCTGTAATGCTGACTTCTGTTCTGTATCGGATTTTCTGTCACAATTTCAGCAGAATTTGCAATGAGTAGTATTCAGTGTGTAGTATTCAATTAATCAATCCTTAGTGACCCATGAGGAAGATCCTGCTGGAATTCTCCCAGCAATGTGTGGTAACTGACATTATGTCTAACTAGACAAATTGAACTTACTGAAATCAAATCTTATGTGCAGACAAAAACACACTTTCACACAAGTTCAAATGAAATGAAGTTTTGTGCTCATATGCTTAGCTTTATCTTCATATTCTTAGCTATGCTTCTATATACAATCAAATCTCAAATGTAGCCTGAAATTTTACTGAGTGTCTTAATCTTGAAATTACAGGTGTCAGTTTTAAGTGGGATGAAGATTTTTGAACAATAGAAACTAATATAAATTCTGACTCTTTGCAAGTGTCCTACAGTATGAGTGGCAGTCTGACCATCATGTCCAAACAAATGAGAGTCATATTAAAACAAATCAAGCAAGATGAGAGGTAGGCAAGCCACAAATATTATATTTTATCAGAAGAGGACGCTTATACACATGGGTTTTACTCTACATATAGAACTGTTTTTTTCAGCACAAAAGGAGAAATGGACATCCTAAATTTCCTAAGTTTAAAAAGTGACTTTTAAGATTAAGAGAGCAATGTCTCATAAAGCTCAACACACATATGTTTACTATAAATGATACACATGAATGGAAAAAATTTGCCTGTTCTCATTTATGCCTATAGATGCAGTGTCAAAATAAAGCAAATATACTTGTCATGGCATCATGAATAGGGACTAATAATGAGTATAATAAAATTAATTGCATTCAGCAGTGCATTAAAAATAAATAAGTAAATAAAAATTAAAATTATGCCAGCCTTGTGTGTGGTGCTAAATGTTGTACTTACGTGCCAGTGTTACAACCATGTTTTCTGCTCCAGCACTGCAGCCAAATACATGTGAACTGAGAATGATAGAAACGATGCAAAGAGATCGAGTGCTAGTCACAGCATGATGAGGGTAAGAAAAAATAGCAGTAGACAATGACTGTTTCAAAACACAAGTGAGGGAGAGGGTTGCGCCTCCCTGGCATACAGACACAGTTCTAATTCATAAGCATGCAGCTTTTGCTTATGTTTATATGAGTGGTAGGACAGTGTAGATTGGATGGATGACTCAATATCTTTGCACCACCAGCCAATGAACACCAAAATGTAGTCACATGGGTAGTGCACAAAGGAGAATAAATGGAGGGATGGGGGAAGGGATGGAGAGGATAGAAATGAAAGGCAGTGATTTCATTTGCAGGTAAATTCGCAGAGATGGAGAAGCAATTTAACCCATGTATGCATAAACACATGCACATAATATCCTACAAAAAGGCTTAAATACACACAAACAGGCATGACAGAAACAGGCACAATTGCATGCTCACACACAGAATCAGGCATGAGAACACATAAATGCACACAGAGAACATAAAAACACAAACATACCGAACTACCCACATGCACACAAATATACACAGGGCACAAGAAGCAGAGTCTGTAGCATAATTTTGTTTCATTGAGACATGGACCAGAGGTTGTACCATTATGAGTCTGTTGCCATGGTAACCGGTTGTGTGCAGCACACCGGTTGGTGCTGACACTGTGACAGTGTGCCAGTGTGACACTACAAACTGCCCACCCTCGGTCTCCATCTCTGTGTGATGTGGTAAGACAGTGGCTAGTCAAGCTGGCTGAGAATGGGGAATGTATATATACAGTCAGGTCCAGAAGTATTTGGACAATGACAGAGTTTTTGTGATTTTGCCTTTATACACCACCACA
>CM075003.1:7624013-7644014 GCA_037576675.1 Pangasius sanitwongsei | reverse complement strand
CATTGTGGTGGTGTATAGAGCCAAAAATGTTAGAATTGTGTCGATGTCCCAATATTTATGGACCTGACTGTACATCCCTTTTCCAATGTCCTGCATTTAGTATATCAGATTATGTTAAATTTTATCAAATAATTAAATTCCATTCAATTTTATTTGTATAGCTCTTTTAATAATGGACATTGTTACAAAGCAGCTTTACAGAAATACATTCCAGATATTAATTTAAAATTTATAAATTTATCCCTAATGAGCAAGTCAGAGGTGACAGTGTCAAGGAAAAACTCCCTGAGATGATATGAGGAAGAAAGCTTGAGAGGACCCAGACTCAAAAGGGAACCCATCCTCATCTGGGTGACACCAGATAGTATGATTATAAATCATTTCTTCACTTCACTTGCTGTGTATTATTTTCCTATAACAGCATGGTCCATTGTATGCTATTCTTTACATATATTTGCAATTGTTTTTTTTTATTGTTGGTATATGGTTTTCATTTTAACCATGGCTTATATATTGCCCTGTCAGACAAAATATCTTTTATTATTTATTTAAACTCTTATGTTATCTATTTGTGTGATAATACTTAAAAAAGAAAATCTTATTTCATATGCATGGCTAAATTCAGTTAATGCGGATGAGTATTGGAGCACTCATTCAGAAACACCAATGAGTAATTTGAAGCCTGTAAAATGCTGAATGTTATTATTTTTATGTGCAGATTTATGTGCAGAAAGATCACCTTTCCCAGGGACAAAACACTTTTGTTAATGCAAATGGTTGAGTGAATCTGTATTAGTTTAAAATAAGAGTTCAATGTCTACATACACTGTCCTGGAGGGCCAGCTCGTTCTCTCCCTCACTTTCACAGGCACACACACACCTGCCTGTTTCAGCTACCCAGCATCTGACAAGGGCACACCTGCTTACCTCACACACACAGTGGTCGCAACCTATTTCTGGAAAAAGTCACTGTTGACACTGACCTTCCCTTCAGCCTAGAAAACAAAGCTTAGCTATGAGGGGTAAAGCAGTGCTTACATTACTGCATAATTGGGTACCATTCTTTACTTCACTCTGCTTTTCACTCCCAGGTTGAGACACTCAGAGCACATAGAGGAACATAATGAACATACACATTTGATGCTGAATTATGAATAAATATCTAAATGCTTAGGACTGTTTGTTTCTTGCTTATTTCTACAGGCTAAAAAATGACAGTATATTGTTTAATGCTAAACAGCATTTGCAAGCAAAATCACCTGCAACACTTTGCTGCCTTGGATAAAAATCTTAGGCCAAGTAAGGAGTAAAATACGTCAGAGCTTGCTGTTATAATAATCAACAACCAAGCAGTGTGATGTGGCTCGATGTGAAGTGAAGTTACTGTTACCACAATTTTTAGTAATTTTTATTAATTAAAGAACATGTCCTTTTTTATTCATTTAATATTTTTTATTCAGTTAATAAAACGAAAAAGTAGCTTGTTGTGTTACTGAGAACCTGGAAAGCCCTATGTCCTGAAGACTTCCCTGTTGCAAAAAAACTTAAAGGTACAGTTTTACCTCTGACTGTTCCAAAAATGTCTCCTCACAGAAATCTTCACCATATCAACAATTACAATTAAAATTTTTTAATTTGTGCATCCACTATTTATATACTGTTTCTATAGTAACAACAGTATGTAATATGCTATAAATGTATTAGAACAATATATATTTTATAAACTTTGCAGCCAGCACTATTATCAGAGCTGTGCTGTAATAGAAAATTAATCAACACATTCTGACCAATAAGAACTAGGCATTCCAGAGCACTGTGGTATAGTGGTATATAGTTGTATTAGTCCACTACTTTGAATGGACAAGGGGCTGAAAAATCTAAACCTACATGAAATGGAATTACACAAAACACAGACCCTTAGATAAAAGGTTAAGAATAGACTCCTTAAATGTTTGATGTAGAACCCTACAACAGAGTGCTTTATGGAGTGAAATCAGAGTCAGCAGAACTGGGACCTGAATTTGTAATACTTAAAAAAATGTGTAAATGTTTCAGTGTTGAAAAAATATATATAACTATACCCCATATATTGTAAAACCCCACATATATGTGCACACGGGTTTCCACAGCGAACCATGGTTGGATTTGCTGACAAAAAGAATTTTTTTAATGTGAATTTTTATTACCTATATTTTTAACCTAAAATCTTCAAAAACATAAAGTTTTTTCCCCCCAAAGCATTATAAATTCAGGTTCTGCTGACTCTGATTTCATTCATAGTGTTTCCTTATTCAAGTTCATCAATTTGAAATTATATTTGTTAATGTTGTTTATTTTTATGCTATTTTTTTTCTATCCATTCAACAATACTACAAACCTGCTTGTTGATAATACAGTAGAACTGAGAATCCAGTGGTGTCTCTGAGTGCTCAAGTGGTGTAGACAGGGATGTGTTCAACAGAAAAACAAACAAACAAAATAAAACAGACTGACTTGGTCTGCTTAGACAAGGGGCCTCCTTTTATCATTTTTCTATTAGAGGTCTGAGGATCACATGTCCACCATTTAAGGAGCACCATGGGGCACACACCGGACACAACAGGGAATGCTCTGCAGGTTTGCCTTCATAGAATGCTGCAAGGTCAGTTGATTGGTTTATAAAATTGGGTAATATGATCTTGGGAAGAAACTCTGGAGTCATCTTGTCACCAATGCATGCAAAGAGAGCTTATAGCCAAAGCATGCAGCTCTCCCAATCTTTTTCTCAAAGTGATTGTTAGTTTTTAAAGACACCCATTTAATTTCAGCAACTTGCATAGGCTTGTTGGATTGGCTTTAAAGGACTCCAGCACAAAGGGGAGATCCCACATTGGGCTCTTAGGGAGTCATGGTACCTGGAGGTGCCTTGCCCCATTGAGAAAGATCATAATAAGAGAGATGCAATGGCTGCCACAAACACTTTTATTGCAGATGCTGCTGTCTAGCAGTCCCTGAAGAAAGGTTAGAAATTTGCGAAGTTAATGTGATGCACATCACATCACAGACCTCTTTATGAGGGTTCTGTAGTGTTCAGGAGTATATCCTGGACTGCTAGGTTGCAATCCTCATTTCATCCTGAAACAACCTGGCTGAAGGTGCCAAATCTTTCGGTCCTTTTGTGGTAACAGATATGCCTAGGGAAGCCACCAGTGTGTTTCAACCGTTAGTGGAAATAGTGAAAAAAAGAGCCACAAGACTCTTTGGCGTAGTTGCTTAATTGTGTACAGTGTGGCAACATTTATCAGTAGAGGCAGAATGATACAGTAGATGGCAGGACTAGTCCTTGGTCAGTGCATCCTGTCCTAGTGGGCTGTCCAGCTCCGATAGGCAGAACCACAATCTGCTGTGAATTGACTTGGCTTTGGCAAAAATGTCCACCTGCTCCATGCCAAATTTGTCCCAGGTCTTGTCCTATTTTGGGCTGTTGCACCATTGTACAGTCCCAGTATATACGTTGCTCTCAGTGAGGTTGTGCCTCCATGATGATTGATATATCTGACTGTCACAACATGCCTGAATGGACCAACGTGATGTCTCAGAACCTGTAAAAAGAATTTTAGGATCAGATAGACCTTTAGCTGGTTAATGTGTGCTGATCTTATATCAACACACATTCCCCTGAAGCACTACATTGCCTCCCAGACAGTCAGGCAGGTGTCCATGGTGACTATCTCTCTCCAATCAAGGCATTGGTCCCAAGCAGATCCATTTTGTCAGGTTTGTGCTGCAAGCTAGTGTGCCCCGCTCACTGAGATGATGACATGTCTCAGCCACAGACTCTTGGTCCAATGTCATCCAAAATATGTCCAGTCCAGTCATCCAAATATGTCAGTATCCTGATGACTCTGGGTGCTGCGTAGGACCCGTCCTGTGGGGTGAATGGGATAACTCTCCCTGTCAAATGCTTGCACAAGGTCAGAGTATTAGTTCCAAGCAGTAGTATCCATGCATCTGCATTTAGTGCTTAGGACAGTGCACTGCTGGGCCTAGAACTTCATCTAGTGAGACCACTAGTGATGCAATGTGTCAGTGCTTGACACGTGGCTCAAGCTGACCTGTTCCTAGTCTGTCATACTATAGTTAAAGCACATGCCAGTAAGCCCAGTGTAGTTGACCTCCTTTAAAACGCTCTCTAATGTACTTGCATAGTCAATTCCATCACCACATGTGCTGTGAGAAAGGGTGCATTCAGAGCTGTTGGTTGCCCATCATTTACTGCAACAATGCAGAGGAAGAAATCAGCTGAAACCAACTCTAGCCTCGCTGTGTCATTGTGATAGCAATGGATAGGTAAACGTAGCTATCTCAGAAGGGTAGGTGCGGTAAGGGCTAGTTGCTTGACCTAGCAGAGTGAATGAGGTGCAAATGGAAGGAAAAGTTCACGCAGCCCAGTGCTGTATATTAGTGTATCCATCTAATGTATCAGGCTCAACAGCAAATAACACACAGTACAGCGAGGGAAACCCATTTGACCACTTTTGCAGGGTTAGGCACATGTCCACCAGTTTGATAGACAGTGAGGGAGTTTGGAAAGAGCTCTGATCCAATTACATGGAACCTGACCTGAGAGGGAGATGAGGGGAAAATGGAATCCAGCATACTTAGCAGGCTCAGTGAGAGTGTGTGGTATAGTGTGGTATGAATGCTTGGAAGAGATGGCTCTGAGGAATCAACCCTAGCAGATGAATGAGAGGTGTTTGCTGCCACTGAGCGCAGAGCAGAGTTTGCTAACTTGTCGAATAGCATGGTGTGTGAAGCTAACAAGGCTAGCAATGTTAACAAAGGAAACCAAATCAATGCTAGCAGGTGCAACAGAACTTCTTAGCATTTTCCAGAAAGGGCACTAGAATGTAAGGCAAAATTCTCTCACTATGGCAGAAGAGAATATAGGAGATGATAGGAGTCTATATGCAGCTTGAAGGATAGGTTAAATGCAGTTCAGAACATAGTGACAAGTTGTTATGCAGAGAGCTTTGTATGGTGGTCTGACATGTGTATGAGGTAAGAAGAAGAAAAGGAATGATGGCTGTATTACTGTTATTTATTGCAAATACTGTATCATCCGTCACTTTGTGTGATTGTTGGCAGGTCTTGACAGTGCTCAGGTACAACCAGGTATCCAGGTGATTCTCCCCTGGTGGTTAGAAGTGGTGAATTGTCAAGGCTTCAATGTGTCCATGATGTGTCAAGTCTATGATTGTTATACTTGATTATGCTTGATTTTATTCTTTGTCTGGATTGGAAAGCAGACAGTACTTGTTAAACAATTGAAATATAACACTTGAATTCCAAAACAGGGTTTAGTATGTGCTGCATGTAGGAATTGGCCCTAATAAACATTTCCTTTTCAGTACGCTTGTTGCACGTAACAGCACATCCCCCTTCTGTGGAATGCATGGAATTCTCACAGAGCAACTGCAGATACCATGTGAAAAAACACCAACAGGCTAAACCATGAAAGTAGGCTTTATTTATCATGATATAAAGTTCAGTGCTACATAACATTGCTACTTTAGAAATACTATACTATACTATAAAAAGTATACTATAGAAGTTCAAGACAAATATCCAAATACATGATGTTACAGTGGAGAGCAATACTTAAATACACATACATAAAAATTAATTCAAGTCAATCAATAAAAGTTAATAAATAGGACAAAGTTCATAGCTTTCTTATAAGGAACAAATAACCAAAATAACGGGCTCAACCACACGCTGGTATGATTGGTCGCTTCTCAATCCCAAAACGGGTCCTTATTGGACAAAGTGCACTACGTAGGCCGTAGAAGTCCATTATTTCATATTCTAGGTAGGACACAGTTGTAGTACGTAGGGAGTTATTTGGGATGCAGTTTGGGACCCGAGACGGATGTGAGTTAATCCGAAAAGTTGACGAAGGAGTTGCACTGAGGCATCGAAGAACGCCGATTTGTCGGGATAATTCATCAGTTTCTGACACTGCGAGCTGCCTTCAAAGCTCATATTAAGATTTCTTTTTCCGTAATAGCCGTTTTAATAAGGTATTTAAGGTATTTGAACTTGTAAACTAACATAAGTGAAGTTAATTAAACGTTGTGCTTCACCTCACGCGCCTAACTTCGGACCTCACGCGGCGTTGAAGACTTGCATTAAGTGGTAAGTTTAAAAACATTCAACTGCTCTACAGCTAAAAACAGTTTCAGTCTGGCTCTGGGCTTACTTCTTTAAAAAGCTCTTTTATGTAAGTATACGTCCGAAAACGTATCATACCATAGCCTGATAAATAGCAACAATAGATTGTATGAATGCTCTATGAATTCTAAATGATAAACAAAACAAACAAACAAACAAACAGAAAAAAAAGAAGTAAAAGTTATACATTTTCCTCGCGATATGGTTGTGGTGGTCACGTGATCAGTTGTCTCATATTACATGTACTAGACTTGTTTTGCAAAGCTCTTGCATTTGAAATAAAGGTAAAAAAAAAATTCTATTAATAATGATAGTATACAAGTTTATTTTAATTATGTCTGTTATATTTTTTCGCATGGAAAGAAGCTAAAGGGGGAAAAAATGAAAGAATTGCTGTGTGTGCTGTTCCTGTTGTAAATCCCAAATATGTATTTTTTTTCAGTCCCCTTCTTAAAGTAAATATTCGGTCCTGAACTTTCTGAGAGGCAGTGAGAGAATAATATTTGCTATCCCCTCATGGCCTTGTGGCCTGGAGTCACAGCACAAACATTCAGTTGCGTCTAAAAGCCATGGAGCATGTATCAGTCAGTGCAACCCTCCACCCCTCAGCACACCATCATTTTCAAGGTGCCAGTCTTGAAATAGAGATCACTTGCTTTTCTTAGCCGCATGCTGGGGGTGATGTAAATGATCTCGCTAAAACAGACCGAGTCTGCCTCATGCACACACAAACACGGCTCTGTGGCTGTGAGGCCAACCATAAAGAGTTTTCATTTCATACTGTGATGTGCTCCTGTCTGCATGGGTGATCTACAGAAGCATGAGCACATGGATTTATTATTTTAAAAAAAATCATTAATGATTAATCTAACATAATGAAAATCTTTACATCAATACCATCTAATTAGTCCATTGGTGACAGACTTGCATTGAACTGTCATTGTGCCTCATCGAATATTCCTGATTCAAATCTAGCTAATTCTAGCTAATTCTTACGTCTTTCATGGGCTGTATTTGGTTTGGTTTGTTAAGAAAAGTGGAAGAATACCCCTGCAGCCCTCCAGTACCTGATTTTGATATCTTTTAATTAACTTTTTTGCTTATTTTATTGACCAGGGATGTTTTAGCATGACCTGCTGGGTATGATGAGGTCATATATTGTATTTTATAATATCTATCTATTTTGCAATAGGCCTGAGCAAAGTTATAGTGCCTTTATAAAGAATGTTGTTTTGCTTGGGAAGAACCTTCACACTAATCCATAAAAAAAAACCTTTGCTTAAAGTGGCAGAAGCATTACATGTTATAATGTATAGTTTATGGTATAAGAGAGCAGTAGATTGGAGATGAGTTTAAACGTTAAAAGATTATGAAGTTCACAGAAAAAGTAGCCTGTAACTTTCACATCAAATTATGTTTCAATTAGTATATAATCAAGTATGTAATCAGACTATAGCAGTGTTTCCCACAGGAATTTGTGAGACTGTGGTGGGTGGACTTCTGACCCTCTAGGGGGGTCCAGGGGCGTGCTCCCCCGTAATTTTGTACATTTTTTAAAGTTAAATGCATCAATCTGGTGCACTTTGAGAGCAAAAGTAAGAGGCTAGATCTATGAAGAACTTTCTGCTCTTGTAAACAATTTTGTGCTCAAGTAGTAATTTAATCATAAACACATTGGCTGCATAGATATGAATGGTGATGACACGGCAAAAAAAGGTCACACCCACAAAGCATGGTAAACGAGACGGAGTTTAACGTGGTTCACAAATGGTCAAAACACAGAATCGACTAGAGCATACATTTGAGCCATCAAAGAAATTAAGCAAAAGTGGTTACCTGTGTTGAACTGTTTTATTTTTTTAGAAAACAAAAACAGTATACTGGATGAGGTGGACATAGTATTGATCAACTCTCCCTACATCCCTATTGGCAAACTTTTCACCCTGAATTTGGACATTTAATTTTCCTGAGCTTTGAGAAAAACAGTTCTAATGCCCTTTTTGTAGTTGAATTCCTCTGAGCTCGGCCCATTGATGGAGACCCTGAGGCAGGCAGCCAGGTGCAGCGTCTTACGAAGGTCTGACTTGACCTGAAAATTAAGATAACTACAGTTAGCCAAATGTATGAAAATAAAAGGTGCATTTGGAGCACACTGTTTGTACTCTTCTTTTAGTTAAAAAGAATATGCAGTTTATCATGTACAGAGTACATGAAGGGTTTCAATGTTTGGCACACATCTCGGAAACTTCAGTCATACTGCCATGCCTTCTTTCTTTACTCTGTTTATTATGAAGAAGTCTCTCTCGCAGTTGACACTTGACACCGGAATGACAAGTGCAATTGCAAAATAAAAAGGTTGCTGCTTATGAGTCCTTCTGACTACGCACATAACCAAGGTATCTTTAGAAAGCTGACATTTGAGAGTTTGCTGTTCAAGACTCAGACTGTTATTAATAGCTATAATGACAGTTTATGAGATTAATTACTAATGTTTTTTGCTCAAAACTCACTTTAAAACACCAAACACAAGTGTTTGTAATAACTTCCAATTGCGATCTAATGTGGATTTTGATCATATAATGAGGCAGAAATGTATTATTTGTAGCTTTCTATACTAGGCTAAACGCTACCCCTGCTTAGCATTTCTCATATAAGCATCCTTTATTCTTATAAAAATACCCCAAACTGCATGAAAAACACATACAAACCATATATTGTCATAATCATATATTCATCGGCTACATGTTTCATCAGTAGAAATGTTTCTGTTAGTTATTTACGGAGACAGAATGTGCAAGTTTATATGGGATATTTGTCATGTGAAAGTGGTAGTTACGAACACGCGATATGATTGATGGATCTGTAATGAATCATCGGTCTGTGAGTCATAGTAATCTCTCCTGGTATCTAGACAGAGAGAGAGTGTTATATGAGAGGTTAACATTACTTACCTCAAACGATGTTGTGTCCTCAAAATGCCTTGATGTCTCGGATGCAGCCAAGTGGTTCCAGTACGTGTGTGAGCATGCGCATGTACAGCAGGGTGGAGGGGAGCAGTCTGACTGACCAGGGGGAGGGTCTGACTGACTTGGAGTGAGAGATGCTTTGCCGAAGCAACGGCACAAAACAGAGATCATTTATGTTATTATGAGAAGTGTAAAAATATTTTCGGTTTATTATGAAACTGTGGCAGGACAAATTAGACTGTGGCGAGCTGCCACAGTCTAGGTAATTAATGAGAAACACTGTTATAGTGAATGAATGAAGGTATTTCTGTTTAAATGGACCAAAAATATTTCTAATTATACCTATTTAAATTAATTTCATTGCAAATTACTGCTGTATGATTTTTCCAGCCTGTTTCCAGCAGTAGAGATGACCAGAAATGTGGTTGTTGAAACCCAAGCAATAATGTGTTCTATTTTTATGGAAAGTCTTGCATAAATGTTCATTTTTAATCTGTAAATATAGTCAAACGGTATTTCGACACGTCATAATAGTTTAAGAATACCACACTGAGATCTTATGCCTCCCTGACTAATTAATTTTTTGTGAGACACAATATGGTTGATATTACAGAATAGGACAGGAAGTTATTGACATTGTGGATTATTAATATACAGATGTGGACAAATCATAAATATATTATCTAGCCACTGGGCAAATGAAAGCTTCAATGTGCTGCCCAGTCCCATGTTTTGGTTTCCCAGAAACTGACTAGGCTAAAAAGTGGTAGATAATATAATGTAGTTGACTAGTTAAGTTAAACAGACAAAGGGAAACAAACAAGTACATAATAACAAAGTTTCTAATGTGGCAATTCATGTTTGCGCCCTCAACAGAAAGTCAGTGGCAAACATTTTAGCTACGAGATGTGGTGTTCTGTCCTCACGTTGCCCGTAAAAGATGTTATTTGTTTCTGACGAGCATCCTAATTTTCTCTCTATGTGTAGCCAGGACTGCATGTAGTAAGCAGGAGTTATGTGAGTGCTTTATGCTGCATTTTATTTTGCTCGGTTTCGCATACTAGCATGTTCCTGATTCTGAAAATATTGTCTGTCATCCATGCATGGTAATTAACCTACTTGGAAAAAGCCATCAGCCAGAATGCGGACACATGACCATCACACACCTATATATCCTTTTTTGAACATCCCATTCCGGATTTAGTCCCACCTTTGCTGTTATAATAAGCTCCACTCTTCTGGGAAGGCTTTCCACTAGATTCCACTAGATTTTGGAGCGTGGCTGTGGAGATTTGTGCCCATTCAGCCACAAGAGTATTAGTGAGGTCAGGGACTGATGACAGGTGAGAAGGCCTGGGGCGCAGTCGGCATTCCAATTAATCCCAAAGGTGTTGAGTAGGATTGAGGTCAGGGCTCGTTGCAGACCACTATAGTTCTTCCACAACAACCTTGGCAAACCATGTCTTATAGACCTCACTTTGTTCACAGGGGCATTGTCATGATGGAACATGTTTGGGCCTCTTAGTTCCAGCGACGGAAATCATAATGCCGCAGCATACAATGAGAGTGGCATTTTAGAGGGTGTTATGGTCAGGTGTCCACGTACTTTTAGCCATATGGTGTATGTCGCCAACACCTTGAAGAACATTAAGTGTAAACATACCGAGCACTTTATTAAAAACACTATACTAATACTGGGTAGGGGCCTCCCTTTGATCTCAAAACAGCCTCAATTCTTCGTGCCATGGATTCCAGTAGATGTTGAAAACCTTCCTTTCCATTCCAAAATTCCATGTTGACATGATTACATCACACAGTTCCTGCAGATTGCACTTTCATGGTGCGAATCTCCCGTTCTACCACATCCCAGAAGTGTTCTATTGGATTTAGATCCGGTGACTGGGAAGACCACTGAAGAACATTGAATTCATTGTCATGTTCATGAAGCCACTGTGAGATGACTTTTGCTTTGTGATATGGTGCGTTATCATCATGCTGGAAGCAGCCATTATAAGATGGTAAATTGTGGCCATGAAGGCATGTACAGGGTCAGCACCAATACTCAAATAGGCTGTGGCATTCAAGCGATGATTGATGGATATTAACGGAAAACCCAAAGTGTGTCACAAAAACATTAGGCACACCATTACTCCATTCCCCACTATTGACACGAAGGAGATTGGGTCAGTGGATTGCTGTTGGTGCCGAATTCTGACCCTACCAGCTGTGTGCCTCAGTAGAAATCAAGGTTCATCAGACCAGGCTATGTTTTTCCAGGCTTCAACTGTCGACTTTTGGTGAGCCTGTGCCCACAGAAGCCTCAGTTTTCTGTTCTTGGCTGACTGAAGTGGAACCTGATGTGGTCTTCTGCTGTTGTAGCCCATCTGCCTCACGGTTCAATGTGTTGTGCATTCTGAGATGCTTTTCTGCTCACCACAATTGTATAGAGTGGTTGTCAGAGTTACTGTTAGCCTTTCTGTCAGATCAAACCAGTCTGGCCATTTTTCGTTGACTTCTCTCATCAATAATGTGCTTCCGTCTGCAAAACTACTGCTCACTGGATGTTTTTTGTTTATTGTACCATTCTATGTACACTCTAGAGACATTGTGTGTGGAATTCTCAGGAGATCAGCAGTTATAGAAATACTCAAACCAGCCCATCTGGCACCAACAATCATGCCATGGTCAAAATCACTGAGATCACATTTTTCCACCCCCATTCTGGTGGTTGATGTGAACATAACCCAAAGCTGCTGGAATGTATCGGCAAGATTTTATGCATTGCACTGCTGCCACATGATTGGCTGATAATTTGAAAGAGTTGGTGAACAGATCTTCCTAATAAAGTGTTTGGTTAGTGTATAGACCAAATTAAAAACTTTTGTTTTGCTAAAGTAAGTATGATAAAAATGAATAGTCTGCACTAACAGCCTTGATTCATCCACTCTTTGTATAGAATAAAAATACAAAATAGCTGAGAAACAAAGATTTGTTAGTTATGTAGCTATTTATCTACAGCATGTTCTACTTCAGCTCATGGAGTTCTACTACACTGCCATTTTATTGTTCTTTGTGCTCTAAGACACTGACCAAACTCATCAGCTCACAAGTAAGAGTTGAAATGTTAATTTTTGGGGATTATTCCAAAATGTCTCTGGGAACATGTGCTGTTTCTCAGGAACTGTTAAGAGATCTGACTTCAGTACTACACACACACACACACACACAAACAACAACCTCAAAACAAATTAGGCTATTAGAATTACTTAATAGCTTTTTCTTTACTAAATTAATTCATGCTAAAACCCAAATGTATATTTTACTTACTTTTTACTTTACTGGGTAAAATGTAATATTATTTTGCAAGTGCTCACAAAACTAGAAAAAAAGAAGTAATGTGTACTTGAGCTCGATTTGCATATGTGTTTGCCGACGTTTAAACTGGTTTAATTTTGAGTGTTATTGATGGGGGTGTTTTTTAATATTTCTTGTTTTGTGCTGGCTTAAAGGATTAAAGCTATTGTTCTATGAAATGTTTTGAAAGCAAAGTGTTTCTGTAAAGTTTTTATGGTTCACCCTGTTTGTGTTTCTCAGTCAGGCGTATGGTTTGTGTGTGTGTGTGCAAATCAGTTAAGTAGCATTGTTGGATTCTGCCAATTCAGTCTTTATGAAGGCTGATATTAGTGCATTTACTGATTACAATGCAACTTCTGGTTGGATGCATTTAAGGTGTTTATAGGCCATCAAGTGGTAATGATAACCTTTAGAAGATGTGTACTTTTTCTCGTGTGAAATAAATAAGTACAGTTTGCTTAAAACAAAAAAGTGTGATTTACTTATTCGTGCAGTAGTTAAATTTATTAGTTAAATTTGCACTAGTTAAATGAACTTACTTTTTTAAATGAAAATAATCCATGTAAACCTTACCAAAATATGCTTAGTTACATGTAAGATTTAACGTGTGGAAATTGTTACCATGCTTTTCTTGACTACCATGATTAAATCTCATACCAATATTTTTTTTGGTGTTGATGGCATATGAGCAGAGTGTTGTGACATATAATTATTGCTTTTTTTTTTTTTTTATTTACATTTTTTGTTTTGGAAAATCATTGTTTTCCCTCCAGGGCCGAATTTTCTCCAGTGTATTGTACATTAAGTTGTTTAGAGCAGCAGTATATAATCTTGTATAAGAGTGAAGGTGGGTGTGTTTCTCTCTCTCTCACTCTCATGCGCACACACACACACACACACAGTTTTTCTTCTCACACATACACTCTTGTTTTTCAGGCGAGATGGAGCTCTCTTTAGTAGTGCTGTTCTGTTTTTCCCATCTAGCACCAGTTTTGGGTGAGTGTTTTTTTTTTTTCTTCTTTTTTTTTCTCTTCATGTTCTCTGTGCTGCTTTTCATACTCTTACTAGTCACTTTGTGCCAAAGCTGGTACAAAATGTAATTACATTTGTTGTAAAAAGGTCATATTTTGAGGAATATCTCATTTTCAGGTGCATCCACTGATGGATCTCTGACTATTGTGAACCGTTGTGATTAGCTTGCAGCGTTTTCAAACTTGTTCTCTGCCCAGCGTAACCTGTTTTTAAGCACATAGCTGGAGGGATAATGTAGAGAAGATGCAAAAAGCAACATCTGTCTCTCCATCTCCACCAGTTAGAAATAAGTTACATGGAGCAAGCCTGGGGTAAATTACAGCATTAATGGTGATGGCCCAGGGAAAAGTCCCTCTATTTCAAGACTTGAACTGTGATCTTAATCTGTGTCTAGGAAAGACACCCTAACAGCACTTTCCTGGCCTGTGTGTATGTATGTATGTGTGCGTGCGTGTGCGTGCGTGCGTGTGTGTGTGTGCAGGCTCAGCTTTTGGCAGGGAGATGCCAGGTAAGTGAGTTGAGGCTTAGAGGTGTGCACAAGGAATGTGTCTCTCCAGCTGTTTTTGGCAAAGCTTTGTTTGGCATTTTTAAGGTTCTTGCTGTTTGAAACATGCTCTGCCTCGGGGTACACCAAAATGTCTGCACGATTCATTACTGTAATGCATATAATGTTAAACAAATTGCAGTACTATGCTTGCCTCAAGTAAAATGAAATACTTCTCACAGGTGACTCCTGGCTGTGGGTGTTCTAAAAGTTGCAAAAGAGTGTAAAATTTGATCATCACACAGACCCTCAAGTGCTACATTTTCTAAGTACTAAAGCTTAGAGTTCTTGTGCGGGTAACTTTGTGAAAGAAAACAGTTTTTTTTTTTTTTTTTTTTTTGAAAAAAGGTTCAGTGTCCGCATGAGTTTCCTCTGGGTTCTCGTGTTTTCTCCCACCTCCAAAAAATGTGCGTGTGTGCATGGTGCCCAGCGATATACTGGTGTCCAATCCATGGTGTATTCCTGCCTCATGCCTGGAGTTCCTGGGATTGTCTCCATATCCACTGAGACCCTGACCAGCACAAAGTGCTTACTGAAGATGGATTAAGGAATGGAAAAACTTTAGCTGCATCATTCAATACTTCCCTGTTTTTCACAGTTGAAGAATGACATTTTCCATTTTGTAGTTTAACTGGTGCTATGGTATAGTTGTTTAGGATTATATCTATAATATGTTATATTCTAAATACAGTATTTTTTAACAGCTTTTTCCTAGTCAAAGAATGACACATTGTCTGTTGACTTTACTTGTTGATGGATGTTTGACTCTTGTCTATAAGCCTTAAACTTAATTCACATTACAGAATATTTAAAGATTAACAGTGAATAGAAGCATCATTTTTCTCTCAACACCTTGTTGGAGTATATATTATTATTATTATTATTATTATTATTGACTTGGCCAGTGCATAGTAGTAGGTGATCTTAATGTAGACCCCATTGTTCTGGAAGATTCCTGAGAATAAGTGGACCTTTGCACCTTTCTCAGACTCTCTTTCTTGTGCTCATGCAAATGTAATTCGACATATAAACACAGAAGTGCACTGTGTTGTTTGAAATCTTGACTCCTACACAGCCTCTTTGTCCGGGGTTGGGGGGGTGTGGTGGTGGTAAGGTAACTACTCTTGGTTCTCTTAACAAAAACCCCATTCATTAGCTTGGGGATAAAACTAAGGATTCATATTTCCTCTTTGTACGCTGTAGTCTGCTTTTGGTAAGACATTGGCATGGTCGGTCTGTTTATGTGAGAGCGCCTGTGTCGTCTGTTTTATTAGCCAAATGTTCCCATGGTGATGAAGGAAAAAAAGAAAGAAAAAGACACGTGTGACCTTGTGGAGACATTTTCTTGGTCCCCATGAGGAAAAATCTTTTGTTGTGCAAAATAATCTTTTTACATAAAAGAACTGAAGACATAAAATACTTCCTTTTGTAGTCATGCGTAGCCATGGGAGTAATAAACCTACAGTAATAAATAGATTGATAGTTTTTCATTTGTGTGTGTGAGAGAGACAGAAAGAGTTGGAGACAAAGAGAGAGAATGTGTGTGCGTGCACGTGTTTTGTGCATGCGAATGCCATAGTGTTATGTAAGCTTAAATTCAGGCTTATTTTTTGGCTTTTTTTTTTTTTTTTAACAATTATCTGATCTTTTAAATCAACATTTATCATAATGCTTTCTTAACTAATTCAGTTATCATAAAACATTTGCATTAGTTCCAGAACTTTACACTGCATTACATTCTCTTCTTGTTTCTGTAATGATTTCCCCTCTGCTTTCTCTTTCCAGCCTCTACGATGGATGATGCCCACGGTAAGAATGTTTTACATCACACACATTTTATATCACAATAATTCAGCACTAGAAATGACTGAGAGAGGTTCCAGGTCAGAGACAACTCTGTTTGATGTAAAACAGAAAGTTTGAGCCACAGCAGTGGAAGGAAAATGTTTGTGAAGATCCTCTGCTAGTGAGCTGTTATTATTGCAGTACATTCCAGTAGAGCAAAAATTCTGGACTGTTGAAGAAACTACTGGTCTGGTAGGTGTTGAGCCACAGCCTGTTTTACCAAAAGTGTAAGAACCAGAGAAGGGAAGCTGTTGCAGGAAAATTTCTCTCACCAAAATGATCTTTGTACAAAGCTTTTGGTTCTTAATAATGCATAAAGTGTGTTAAACACTGTGGTGTGAACAGACAAGTGTCATGTCTTATTGGCTTTATTTCTTTCTTAAATGTCTTTATTTATTTATTTGTTTGTTTGTTTGTTTATTATTTATTTAATGTTCTCTTTCCAGATTATGACAACCCATTTCATTATGGTAAGTGGAGTGAGATTTCATCTATTTAGGAATTGATCTGGCACAAAGAACAGAGGAAAGTCAAGTTTTTGATGGACAGTGAAAATGGACAGAGTATACTGAAGGAGGTCTGCTCTACAACATTTGAATGCACAGCCTCATCAGACCACCTCCAGTTTTGTGCTTTTCGTTTATCTAACACTTTGACTGAATGAATAATAAATTTGGATGATGGAGTTCGATTTGTGGCTTTCAAAACGTACCCTCCTAATCAGGAAACATCTGGGAAGGTCAGCGCGTATTTGTGTTTTCACTGTGTTTGCTGAAGTAGATGGAAAAACTTCACCCCAGGGGCCAGGCTTTTGCACAGCGAGTCAAAGAGCCTCAATCATTGCTCTCACATTTGTCTGTTTAATACCTTTAGTTTGATACATATAAAAACAGCTAGTTTTTTAACTGTCAGACCATGCCAAAGAAAGGATCTCCAAGCCAGGTTTTGTTTTATTTTTTTCTGTCAGTAAAATATTTCAGCAATGAAATGTTAAAACTTATAATGCACATCCTGAGCTTAAAAAAACTTTTTTTTATTTTAAGAATGCCGATCAAACCAGTTATGCGATTAATGGTGTATGATATACTGGTATGAATAATGATGAAAATATATATCTTTAAATTTGACAAGCTACTGGAGTCTAATACTCTTAACAAGAATACTTATTGTAGTAGTTTCCCCAACACAATTGTTATAATATATTCACTGAGTAACTGCACTATGGGTTCACGGGCACTCACTGGGACAGTTACAACTGTCAGTACACTGTCATTTCTTGTCCTCTTAGAAAATGTGACATTTTAAGCAGATGCTATGATACACCGGAACCTGTGATTTTGAATAGGCTTATCATATCAAAAAGTGTCCACATTTGTATATTCTCTTATAAACCAGTGGCATCATAGAGGCTTATTGGCAGTAATGCAGTGTTTACTGCAGTGAAATGTGACCTCAGTCACAAAAAATACATGTTTTTGAGTTTTAGATCAGGAAATGCACTTGAGGGTTTACCAAACAGTAGTTTAGTTCTCCAGTAATTTTCCTCAGCCAGAAAAGACGAAGATCCTGATAATGATGGGCGGGTTAAGCATGTGGTTCTTTATCATCAAGGCTGTTCTTATAGTTTCTAACGTCACTGCTTTGCTCAGGTTTGGAGATCGACCAAGCTGCACAGTTTAGTTTCAAAATATTTTGGCTCCCTTATTCAGATTGTAGTGAAGGTATTAAAGAACAGGATAGGTATGTTAGATTAGGGCATAGATACTGGGTGCCACTGTGTGTCAACACTCAAGAATCCCACTGAACCACTAATCTGTGATGTGCCCGCATTCTTGCATACTTAAATGATTATGTGCAGATTATGCACATGCATTTTTTGCATATATTTTCTATTAACGTTGTTTGTATATAATCCTCTGATTTCTCCTTTCAGACTACGAGTCAGTGCGGATTGGCGGTTTGGTCTTTGCTGCTGTGCTCTTCTTCTTGGGGATCTTTATTGTTATCAGTGAGTCGGTGTGGCGTGCAGAAGTCTTGTTTGTGTCAAATATGATACCCAAAAACACACTGCTTTAAAATACTTGATTAGCAGACACATTTGGTCACAGAGCGTCTCAGAAAGTCATCAGGACTGTTCTAAACAGTTTGCCAAAATTCTCATTAGATATTTATTATTTCTCTGGCTTGATGCCATCCTTCTTTTCAAAACCAAATCAATTGCATGAAGTGACACATCCAGGCCTTAAGCTATGCAATTTAACTATGGTAGGCTTTTAAAGAATTAGTACATTTTATTCCAGGCATAGTTGATGTCCTCAGGTAGTAGATTAGTAGATTTGTCCTCAGGTAGGTCTATGCTAACTCAGACGAACAAGACTAGAAACAGTGCTTTTTGTAAGCTGGATGCTTAAAGGTTACTCAGCACATGCTATTATGATACCAAATACTGGACCACCCCCCAGTTATAGCACTTCACTAGTCGACTCTTGTAAACAAGTTACATTCTAGGAGAAGAGGCACAATTTCTGGTCAACATTCTCAATGGCCTAATAGTTTATATGGTGTAGATCAGCAATTAACGGCCTGTGGTTAATCACAAGAATGTTTTAAGTTCCAATCCCAAGACAGGCATAGAGCCACAATTGGAGTCTTGAGAAAGAAACCTCAACTGTTCAGCTGTGTGTTTGGATTGTATTCTGCCTCAGTTATAGGTTGCCTTGGATAAAACATCTGACAGTTTAATTCTAGTGGTGCTCATAGAACAAAGTCTTCCTGGTAATTTGAACAGAGAGCTGGGTGATATTGCAACAAAAAAAAAAGAAAAATCTCGATTTTTTTTTTTTTCAACTTAATGAACAATTCTCGATTATGATTTAAATTTTTTTCTGACATAATGCAATTATAAATAAATTGCATAATTTTTCTAAGTTTTTTATTTATTAGAATGGACTTTGTGAAAATAGTAACAGCACCACCTATAGGAAATAATGCAAACAGTGGTTCTTTTAAATACAGAATATTTAAAGAAAGGATATTAAACAAACATTGTTTGCACTGTTTGATATAGATGGCCCTGTTACTATTTTTGCACAACTTGGTGAACCTTTCTTTCTTGACAGAGTAAATGGGGACCATGTCTTTCATGACATGAAATGCCACCACAACTGAGAAGTCAGCTTTGGGTATTCTTCTTAAATCTGAGTTCCTTCCCCGTTTACAGAGTGACATCAAATTAACATGGCTGCACACAGCATCAGAAATAAACAAAGTAAAACTTGTTACCCTTAAATGAGTTATACTGTATATACAAGCATTAGCTTTAGATTAATCTACATAGACATATTCGTTTGTTAAATCTAAAAGACTGCCTATACAGTTCAGTGTTTGAGAAAGAAAATATACATCACTCATCCGAGTTAGCTGCCTAGCTTGTTTCTAACAAAATACGAAGAAGGGGGCGTCAACTGTCGAATATGCCGAGGTCGAAAATGACATAATTCCAACTGGCGAATTACCGCTTAGGATGTAATGCAGCATTATATTTTACATAAACCTGTTCATCTGACTTTTCAATCCTGCACCGATTCCATATCTCTGAAGTGATATATTAAGAAGGCTATGTTTTTTCCTTCATATTGGTTTATGTATACAGTCATGTGAAAAAATTAGGACAGCCCATTAAATATTCAGTTCTTTATTAAGAAATGTCAATTTCTGATCTTGTTTTAATTTGTACCTGTAGATGAATGTAATTGCATGTAAACAACAAAAAATCACCTTTTCACTTATTAAACAAAAGAAATCAACACAAATGAGTATTTCAACTGAGGAAAAAGTTAGGACACCCTATGACCTAATAGCTAGTGTTTCCCCCTTTGGCTGAAATAACCTCAGTGAGACGTTTCTTGTAGCCATCTACCAGTTTCCTACATCAACTGGAAGAAAGTTTCCCCCACTCCTCAATGCAGACTTCTTTCAGCTGTGTGATGTTTGAGGGGTTTCTTGCATGCACAGTCCGTTTCAAATCACCTCACAGGATCTCAATAG
>CM075003.1:7573737-7600596 GCA_037576675.1 Pangasius sanitwongsei | reverse complement strand
CTGAGGGACTCATATGCAACTATTACAGAAGGTTCAAACGCTCACTGATGCTCCAGAAGGAAAAACCATGCATTAAGTATTAGCTTTAGAGTAATCTACATACAGACATATTTGTTTGTTAAAACTATACAGTTCAGTGTTTGAGAAAGAAAATATACATCACTTATCAGAGTTGCTGACAAAAATACGAACAAGGGGGCGTCAACTGTCGAATATGCCGAGGTCGAAAATGACATAATTCCGACTGGCGAATTACCGCTTAGGATGTAATGCAGCATTATATTTTACATAAACCTGTTCATCTGACTTTTCAAACCTGCACCAATTCCATATCTCTGAAGTGATATTTGCACCTTTCTTGGCTATGAGCTCAGTCCTCGGCAAAGTGCTGCCTGTTTATCTTGGGTTATCTTTTTTAAAATCTAAGCGCACAGAGTTTGAGAGTAGCGCAGGCTCTAGGAGGCATTTATCAGGTTAAGATGTGTGTGTTTTTTTTTTTTTTTTTTAAAAACTTTTTATTTTTTGTTTTTATTATAATATTTATATATATATATATATATATATATATATATATATATATATATATATATATATATATAAAATGTACAGTCTTGATTAGAACATTTTGAAAATCGCATTAAAACATTAATTCAAATTAATCAAATTAATCGTGAAAATTGCTCAGCGCTAATTAAATTGAATTTCAACCCAGGTCATCATTACAGCCAGTGTATTTTGCTAAGCAGATGAGAATAGCATCAGCCTAATGTCAGAAAGCTTAGACCTTCTACAGTAGTGCCACAGAGACCTGAGCTAATCTGGTCTTACTGACCGACACACTGTCTGCCCTTGGTGTATAATGGGCTCTGAGCAATGGATCAAACTAACACTCACACACACGTGTGCACACACACACACATACAAAGTAACTGATACTTTACAGGTTTTATTAGTATATGCTTATTTAAAATTAATGTCAGATGTAGCTAAAGAACTCATGATAGTGGCTAATGAGGTGTGTTGAATGAGTTTTTATCTACAGATCTGTCTTTTTATTTTCTGCTCTGTATTAGACAGCATGCTACTGTTATCCACTTAGTGGCTAACCATGCATGTTTGGTGTTTCTCTGTACTTTATAATTTCAAACTTGGTTATGTCAGACAGGTTAGTAGATTGATTAAAAACGATGAAACTTTTATTTATGTAATCTGCCTATAAACCTGAGGGGATGACGATAACAGCAATTATCCTCAGAGTCTCAAATATTTAGGCCATGTCCCAAACCACATTATACCCTACTTTATGGTATATTAGTACGCCAATGGTATCAGTGCTATGTAATGCATAAAATGTTATTTAGGACACAGCACTGAATTAATCAATCAGAGCAACATAGCACAACCCACATTCTGAAATATTCTTCCACAAGTAGCTCGCAATAGCATTCTTTTCCTGTCTTCAGCTGAGTTTTGTCAACAGTGAAACACAGTTGTTTTCCCAGTTAGCTTGTAAAAGAAAGCACCCCTGTAGTAGCAATGTTGAAAACAGTAAATCGCTTGTGCATGATTTTAGAGAGTAACGGAGTGAAATTCCTCCAGAGCTGCCTCACCTCTACCCATTGAGTGTTAATGTGAACCACATGTGCTATGTTCAGAAGGGGAAGAATGTTTCCAGTCTGACCCCACACACTCCCGTCAGACTCTTTGCTCCTGCACTTCAGTCAGACCTAGCTGCCATGTTTTGCTTTGTTCCAGCTTTATGCCTGTAGACACGCCATGTAATTTTGAGGTAGCACAAGCATACTTTGTTTACACTCCATCTTCATGCCATTATAATGTGGATTTCTCCTCCCATTGTGTGATGCGAATTTAAAGAGCGTTTGCATCTTTTCTTTTCTTTTCCTTTGTGCTAGTTTCAGTAAAGTGCTGTGCTGATGGAGTTCAGAGTGTCTGAAAGATATTTCCTTTAATGAATATGTTGCCCTTTTGTGTTATGTAAGAGAAAGATTAACATTTTATACATATGAATATAACGAAGATAGCAATTTGAATTTTTATGGCCATATTCTGAAAAAGTGATGCATTGAATTTGATTCAAATATCATTTCTGTGTTAATAATATATAGTACATCAACAAAATTATTGTTAATTACCTAAAAGACTAAATTGTGTTAAGGTTATATTTTTATTCATATGGATGTACATATCATGTATATTCAACTCAACATTGCCTGGGCTTTTTCCAATCATCAACTGTCCAGTTTCAGTGAGTCTGTGCCTACGTAGTCTCAGATTCTGAGATTCTTTTCTCCTCACCATGATCGTAAAGAGTGGCTATTTGAGTTATATTGAAGGCTACAGTCAGCTCAGACCAGTCTGGCTATTTTCCTTTGATTTCTCACATCCAAGAGGCTCACTGGAGGTTTTTTTTTATTTATTTATTTATTTATTTATTTTTCACACCATTCTATGTAACTCTAGAGACTGTTGTGTATGAAAATCCCAAGAGTTCAGCAGTTTCTGAAATACTCAAACCAGCCCGTCTGGCACCAACAACCATAGTCAAAGTCACTGAGATCACATTGTTTTTCCTCATTCTGATGTTTGATATGAACATAAACTGAAGCTCTTGACTTATATTTGTATGATTTCATGCAGACAAATGTCCAAGCAAAGTGCTTCTGAGTCCTTAGGAAGTGAAACCAGTGTAATGTGTATATATAACTCTGATATAAGAAGCCTAAAACAGCAAATGAATCAGCCTGAGTCATCTCTGTGTCCCATAAATCAATAATCCTTTACCTGGAAGCAAAGCCATTTGTGTATTGAACCTTCACCCAGTCTGAATGTCAGTGCTATCTGAAAAATGGCCGTTGAGCAGAATTTGTTTTTGGGGGCCGTGGGGGGAGGGGGTGGGGAGACATAATGGTAAACGGATGTCCCTGATCCACATGCATCTGAATTATTTATGGCACAGGGACAGGTTCATATGTCCAGTTAAGTGTTTTGGGGTCATGACAGGACTAGTATAATTTTCTACTATACATAACACATTGTATGCTAAAATGAAACTTAATGCAGAACCTTAAAAACGTTCAAAAAGCAGATTTATAGCAGTGTTTCCCACACTTCTGAAATAAACCTGGGTGCTAGGCCAGAAGCCAGTTGGAGTTTGAGTAATGTTCTGAAGATGTGGGTGTGGGTGTTTTTTATATACAGGTCAAAGTTACAAGCAACCACACATGTAGAGCATGAAGCAATCGTGGAACACTTAGCAAGAAAGGAGAAACTTTATCAGCTGTCTGTCCTTGTTGGTTTCTGTTACTGCTGCTCTGCTCTGCTCTGCTCACCTCCTCTCCCACTTTCCTTCCTTTTTGTAACCAAAGTATGAAGCATTTCTAAAGTGGGACAAATATACTTGGGTGGCCATCTATATACCTTGGGGCCCCAAGTGTACCCTGTGTATGAGAGACTGCATATAAATTGAATCCAGCAACAAATACTATATAGTCTTGTTATTATTCTTAGTCTTTCATATGTTGTATTATAAAATGTACACATACAACATAAGTGATAAAAAGGTTTCAAGTAAGGAGAGACATGGCACATAGCAGAAGATTTTTAGCTCATGGGGAACACATTTGCCAATTTAGGGGATCTAGGAGTGTGTGTGTGTGTGTGTTTTAATTAGACTCTAAATAATATATCAGTTGGTGGATAAAATTAGCCAATATAAAGTTTCCATTGACTTGTAGACTTCTGTGAAGTTAGTACACTGTCGAAAAAAGAAATGGAATAAAACTTGTCACTTATTTGTGCTAATTTGTGCTGATGATTTGGTTTTCGAGAAATTATAACGGCTTTATTTTAGTGCAAGCCTGTGGCTGAGATTAAAGTCACACTCATCTCAAAACCAAACCAAAAATCTAACCAAATTTGTAACAGTCAGAGGTAAAGCGGTTAAATTTCTGACACAGGACATTCCACACCATTAAATGTAACTATAAATGGATAAAAAGTATTATGTGTTTTTTCATAGCTAAAAAAATTGTAAGCATTGGCAAATTGCTGTGATGTAACTGGAATAAAACAATTATTGGAAAAGAATCAACTTCGGGGTTGTAACAGGGATAAATTTATAAATTTAAAGTTTATATCAGGAATTTATATATTTCTGTAAAGCTGCTTTGTGACATGTCCATTGTGAAAAACATTATACAGATAAAACTGCTTTGTTTGTTTTCTTATAACAAGACCTTTTGGTTCTTAATATTGCTATCAGTGACATGTGACAGTGACATTAATGATATCTTTAACATGGTTTCAACTGCAATAGATGTAGAATTATAGCATTTCACCAACATTATTGGCTCTTGTAAGGAACTGTTTGACAGGAAGCAACATTGTTTATGGTGTGTCAAGTCTGTGAAAGATCAGATGTGAGTTTGAGCCAAATCCCATCTTAGGGTTCTCCGTACCACAGATCCTGTAAATTTTGATGATGTGTTGAAAATTTAGAGCACTTTTTCCAACATGGAGCTGTCCATTAAAATATATTGGGGGTGTGCCAACAAACATTGATTGGTTTGATTCAGAATGTGTGAAGGTCATTTGGTGGTGTGATTTCAGCTGCTTTTTAAAATTGTGCAGGTTGTTTTGGATTAGCATAAAATCAAATAGGTGAAGCTGAACAATTTGAGTTTTGTAACCCTAATCAAACACAGTTGCTGTTTTGCAATGCTCATCTTAGGAGTTATGGACCATTTGTTCCATGGCGCCCCTGTCAACAACTATTTACACCCCTCTGTAGTTCTCACTGTGTCATACCACTCTGTAGTAACTCGCATGCCTGTGTAACCTATGGTGCTTCTATGGCAGCAGCAAAAACCTGCAAGACAGAAACATCTATCCAGATAGCGTACGTTATCCCAACATCTCATGTTTTATCCCATAGTGACATGTCAGTGCTAAAAATAGTGAACTATTTCAGGCAAAGGAAAGCGCTACTAGGAAGGAGCTCTTGGCTGGAATGCCATGTAAAAAAGGAAGCAGTGAAATCAGCACTGGTTCCTCTGAAACTCAGAATAGAAAAGCAGTGCTGCTAGGTGAAGGTTTATAACTGTGACTTGTATCCGTTACACTGTATAACTCACCTTTGACCTGGAAGCAGAGTGTCATGTGGTAGGTGCTGAAGCTATTTATGATCTGTCCTCATTCAGACTATTAGGTTATCTGTGAACGGACACTGACTAATGTGTACTACCGTTTTGTTCAATAAATGCAGTTAGTTTTTTAGTTTTGTTAAAAGGTGCGATATTCAGGATTTTCTAAATTTAAATTTGAAAGCATTTCATTGTTATTTTGTTTATTGAGTGAGCCTGCAGTGAAAGACATATTTTCATTCTGTTCTTAGCACTGCACATAAATGATTTTGCTAGTTAAAACTTTTTTCTAGTGTCAAATAAGTACTCTGACCTTGATGATGTGAAGAGTCATGGGGGAACCTGGGCTGGAGTTTTGGGTTGAGTCATGGGTTCTTCTCTAGTACAGAAATAGACCAATGGGAGTTTATAGGTATGGTCTTTTTAGAACTTCAGTTATTTCATAAATCTATTTAAAAGTAAAGATGGCATGAGACCACTTTTCTTTTCCAATACTGATACAGAAACTTTCAGTATCGACCAATACTGATCCAATATTGTTTTTACCTTCTAAGCTTTGGATACCTTCTAAGCATCAAATGGATTATTTTTCATTTTAATTTAGTGTGGCCATCTAAAATAACCACACTCAGAGTGCTCAAACACTTGACTACCCAGCAGGAAGAAATACATAATAGTCAACATGGCATATACAGAACTGCAGCTTTTTTACTTAAATTTTATTATTTTTTTAAAGTGTGATTAGACAAATTAAAATAAAAGAACTGTAATTCCAGTATAATATTGTTAAATAGTTAGCTACTTGCTGTTGTTATGGTAACTTGGTTACTGTTATTATCATGTGACGTACTTTATGCTTTATATTATAAAACATTATATGCTTACGCTATCTTAAATTGCACTACAAGCAATTCTGGGATATTTCATGGTAGCTTTATTACAGAATCGCCGATATGTGATTGGCCCGATACTAATACTGGGCACTGAATCAGTGCTATTTCTGCTTAACATTACACCATTATGCCTGGCTGTCAGTTCAACAGAAATTCACTAAAGATCACTGGAGGCAGTGATGCTTACAGTAATAGCTCACAGAAACATGAAGAAAATATACAGTCTCTCATTTCCTTAGGGAAAAAATCTTGGCATTTAGAAATTTGCCAAATAGCCTACAAAGGCATTATTACACCTTTGGAGTATTGAAAAATAATAATGCAAACTCTGACTAACAAAACTATAAACCACAGCAAGACTAAGATGAGCAAACTAGATAATAGCAATTCACCTTTAACATTATTCAATTCCTTCCAGTTAGAAATTTGAACATACCTTTTTTTTTAAACTCTCATATTTGGTAGAAAATGAATTAATTGACTAAATGAACTGCAGGAAGTTAGAAAAACAAAGTCTATAAGTGTTTTCAAATTTGACTTAAATAGATATTTGTTTAACCCTGCCGATTTGCAGATTTCAACCCCAGAAGATTATTAGAACATTTGTTTTTATTCATCATTATTAATGTTATCAGTCAAACAAAGATCAGTTATTTGATTGTGTAGTTTAGTCATTTGACATTTTGACTTTTCTCTAACATTTTATGTCGTGAAACAATCCACTCACGGTATTATTACCGTAATGTGCGTGTGAATGAAAAGGGGAATATGAGAAATACAATATCAATAAGGTTTTTTTTTTTTTTTTAAATAAAGTCTAGGTCCATCCATCCATTCCTTATAATTTCACCAAGGTAAACTGTATGATTTGTACAGCTGCTATATAATTATGTTTTTCTTTTCCTTCACTTGTTTCAGATGGACCTTAAACTACTTTTTATATCAGCGTTATTAGGAGTCATATGCTACAGCAATGCCCAGCCAGGTAACTTTCTCACTTAATAATCTTAAATTGAAGTTAATGAAGTCTGGAGACTGAAGTTATATAACATACTATCTCATAGTTTAATTGCAACAAGATGATTAAACTGGATTTTATATTGATCACAAACCCTCTCTCTCTCTCTCTCTCTCTCTCTGTCTGTAAAAGTGCATGCCTTTAAATGTCATTATCCAGATGAAACTGAAGTATCGTAACATAATGGAAACACATCCCAGTCCCTCTCTAGCTCTAACTACTGAGGACCACAGAGTACTGAATGAAAGGACGTGGGAGAGGCAGTGCTCAGTGCCAGAGGATTTTTGTTTTTCCTGCATGACGACAGTTGTTGAAACTCATCCACACTGCTTTTGTTTTCCACAGAGGGGAACGAGTGCATCAAGGCTAACGCTGAGTCCTGCGGTGACTGCATCCAAGTAGGGGCCAAGTGTGGGTGGTGCACAGATACAGTAAGTATTGCTCACATGTTCTTCTTATCTGACTCCTTCATTTGTCACAGATGTTAGAAAACCGTTAGGGGAAAGAGAAATTCTTGCGTGATAATGCACAAAGCATGTTTATGAGTTATCCATCTCTACATCCTACTTATTCTAGTCAGTGAATAAATCAGTGAACATATTGTGACTGGAAAAATATAGATTTTATAAACAGAAGCTGTCAGTGTCGACTCTTCTTCACAAGCCTGCTCCATTCTTCAGGTGTATAGCGGTTGAACTGAATGTTCCAGTAGCACTTGAGTTTTATGTGGTTTAAGGGCAGAATTGAGAAAGCCAAGCACAGCTACTTGTATTCTCCACGTCTGCTACATTTAATGAAAAAAATGTGCCCTGAGCTGCAGGGCCAACAAGTCACTGTACCAGACATAGTGACGCAGATTCTGAGCAGAGATACATAGCACGGCTGTTACATGTTTCAAAGCACAGAAGCTAGTAAGATAAACAGCTACATTTGTTGTTACTATGAAGTAAAGAAGTATAGATTAAGTTACATTTCTTCTTTTTTTGGTATATTTTGTCAAGGTCCTTGTTAGGGGTAAGGTACGGTCATTTTAAATGTATATGTGGATTTCTGTAATGCTGCTTTGTAACAATGACCATTGTTAAAAGAGCTGTACAAATAAAATTGAATTGAATTGACATTCAGTACTCCATAAATAATCCTCAGTTGTCATTCCACAGCTCATAATACCTCAACCAATAAGATATTTTATATTTTCTGTATTCTACATTATACACAACTTTGGGGTACAACAAGATTTTAAACTTACAAATCCTTGCCATCCATTTTTGTATTTGTTTCCTTTTTTCTCACTTTTTCAGAGTATGAGCCATTTTGTGCATAAATCAGAAGAGCAATCTTGTATCAATCTTGTGCATTTTATCACTAGGGTAACATATTCCCTTCAATTTACATTGCATTAATCATAGCTTTTCAGATGGTAACTGCATTGGTAAAATATTATTTTTTCCCCAATTTATGTCAGTGTTCATTTAAAGAACTTTATCCCATATATTATATAGTTTTTCTAATTGGAGCATATATCTTTCTAACTGATTTTCCCTGCTTGGTTACATTTCATTGCTCATTTATTATGGTTAATACCATTTTAATAAATAAGATAAAGCAGGAAGTATTGTGAAAATAAAGAAAGATCACTTTGAAACAGATCAGCCTTTATTTCATGACTTACAACATATAGAAATGAATGCTAGTTACATAGGTAACATATGTTCATATGGGTGAAGCCTTCATTCTGACAGATGCAGAAGATCCCTTGAAGGAGCACCTGCTACCTGATTGCTCAACCCCACAAGGTGAACTGCCCTCAGTGATGCTACTCAGGGAAGAGACCAGGTTAGAATTTTGTTAGTGGGATGCAAGGACTTGAGCGACTTTGAGGTGAAACACCGTCAAGGTGTTGTCGGACCAAATGAGCACGACCGCCTCCCAGAACCGGCAAGAAGTATTGCAGGGCTAGGAAAACTGTGCGTAACTCCAGGTTAATGTGGTCTGTGGACTGACCTAGAGACCCACGGCCACAAATTCCCGTGATTCCACAGTGCACCCCATCCAATGAGGGAAGCGTGACCACTTCCTGATGAGAAGGATGAGGAGCAGCGGCTGCAGGGGGCATATAATTAGCAAAGCACAACTAGCCTTCACCCAGGGTGAGCATCTAGCCACACATAGCCCAAGCTCCACAGACATACTGAGTATGGGTTCACTGAAGAAACTCTTGGAGTCTATATCTGACAGGGAAAAAGATGAGGCCACTGACATGGCCCGGCTCCTCATCAAACTTAAACATTATGAGAAATGACAGCATCTGCACCAGGAGCTGATGGAACATATCACATCAAGTGAAAAGACTGCTACACCTTCAACAAGAATACTTCCGGTAGACTTGCCTAATATGCCTTCTTCATTTTCAAGTCGTTCTCCCCCTTTGTTACAGTCACCTGACATCAAGCTACATACTGAGGGAATCCCACGACTTTGGGACATGTGAGTGCTACACAAATGAAAGCAGCAGCTAATAGCTGCAGCAACAGCTAATAGCTCCCCCACCGACCTATCAGCACCCCACGTACACTTTGTGCCTTACAGCTATCCAGCAGTGTCACCTTCTCCATTACTACCTGTGACTGTTCCACTTGCAACGAGTTTTGCACTTCCTCACTATAGTTGTATGCCTCCAGGAGCAGGCTTTGCTGTCCCTTCACAGCAGCCATTTAACCAGGCAATAAAATAACCAGAATATGGGATGCCTCATCACCCTTTGAGTCAATGTCAGAGGAGAACAACGTTACACCACCCCTTTTCTGTGGAAACCTGGTGCCATTAAACTCAAAGGCTCCATACAAACTGTTCTTGCCAATCTTAGGAGCACTGAAAGAAGACTCAAGAAAGACCCTGAAAAGGCATTAAACTATTCAGAGATTAGAGAGATTAATTAGCTCCTCAAGGCAGGTTATGTAGCCAAGCTCAATCATAAGGAAGAAACCTAGTCAGAGGAGGTGTGGTACCTGCCCCACCATCTGGTGAACCATAACAATAAGCCACGACTGGTTTTCAGCTGTTTGTTCAGACATCACAGTCTATTGCTAAATGATCAACTCCTGCCATGTCCTGTACTTGGACCATCGCTCTTAGGCATTCTCCTGAGATTCAGGCAGCATTATGTTGCTGTAAGCGCAGACATCTGGGGCATGTTCCATCAGGTCTGTCTGTTGCCAGAAGACAGACCCTTTCTCCGTTTCATTTGGAGAGACCTGCAGAGTGAGGACCCTCCAGATGTATACGAGTGGCAGGTTCGGTACAACAAGCAGTCCATGTTGTGCCATCTTCGCTCTGCAGCATCATGCTCATAATAACTCATTCTGAATCTAATTATCCAGGTTCTCTGCAAATAGTTCATCAAAGCTTCTACATGGACAACTGCTTGTCAAGCTTTCCTATCATCTCTGCAGCCAAGCAAACAGTGGATCAGTTGCGCAGTATGTTAGCAGCAGGGGGTTCAACCTCAGATAGTGGGCTATCAGTTATCCAGCCATGGTAGCTCATCTTCCAACTGATGCACAGTCCTCAGCTTCAGAGCAGTGGTTAGTTCAGAACCGTGTTGACCCTATGGAGCCCACCTTAGGTTTCAAGAAGAACTGCGCAACTGACACCCTTGCCTATCAGTATCGGCCCATTGAGCATGCAGCACTGACTATGGGAACAGCCTAGCAGCTGCTGCCGTCTCAGTATGATCCCCCGGGGTTCATACTACCATTCACCACCAGAGATAAGGTGATCATCCAATAGCTGTGGACTCAAAAGAGAGACTGGGATGATCCAGATTTACAGCCAGACCTCCAAGCCGCCTGGATCAATTGAGAAAGCATCCACAACTGCAGAAGAACAGCACAATTCCCTCCGTGTGTTCTGTTACGCCAGATTGAGGGTTGCTCCTAAGAGGCAGCAGTCTGTGCCTCACCTGGAGCTTTGTGCTGCCGTAGCTGGAGCTCATCTAGCCAAACTAGTGATAGATCAGATGACTCTTTCCATTAGTCAGACAGTCCTGTGAACAGATTCCATAACTGTGCTGGAGTGGCTTCAGTCAGACTCCTGCCGATTCAATGTGTTTGTTGGAACATGAGTCTCTGAGATAGAAGAATTAAGACACATAGAGCGTAGAGGTATTTAAGTACACAGGCTAACGCAGCTGATGACATAACAAGAGATAAATCCCTCTAAAGTCTTGCTGAGCCTAGTTGATGGAATCAAGGATCTTTATTCTTAAAACAGAGTCCAGACCACTGGCCTAAGAGAACTGAACTCACACAGCTAGTGGAGGCAACTCGACAAGCCTGTCAAGCCTCGACAAGCCTGTCAAGGGTCGGCCGCATCAAATTCTGCATACAGTGAGCCTGTGTCTAATAGAGAGGCAGAAGCTGTACTGTTGAGGTTCAGAGCTTCCCAGGGGAAGTAGCTGCCCTTAAGGCACACAAAACTGTCCCTAATAATCAGGTTTAAATAATCTAGTCTGGATCCAAGGGCTTAGGAGTGCGCTGTCGCAGCTTGCAAGGATACTTCACTGCTCTTTTACACTGCATTTGACACTTGATCTATCTTCATCATGTGAGAAAGCGAAAGAGGCTGAATGCTGAGCTATTATCCTCGAAGCTTAGCCAACGTCACTATGTGTCTTTGTTGGTATGTTCTCTCAACATATCTAACTG
The DNA here is from genome assembly GCA_037576675.1 of Pangasius sanitwongsei. NCBI lineage: Eukaryota > Metazoa > Chordata > Actinopteri > Siluriformes > Pangasiidae > Pangasius > Pangasius sanitwongsei. The sequence continues at coordinate 7,588,817 of CM075003.1, read as the reverse complement.
GCACTGCGATAATCCACTAGTGCTTAAGCACTGCCTCTGGCGGTCAGGAGGAATGAAACAGAACTATATTTACTGGTTTTGTATGTTTTTTATGTACTAATATGACAACTTGCTAATTTAAAGATCAGTGTATTTTGTTTATTCAGTGTCTTTATTGATTTTGGAAAACATGGATGATTCAGTAAAAATCAATACATTATTATTGCTGCATCATCAAATTATTGGTCATAGACCCAATGTATCTTTGTTGCAACTGAAGGCTTTTGGTTTTTCAGAAAATTATTAATGTGTAGAAATTGTATGTTTTAGTTTTACTTTTACTTCTCTGTTAAAAGTGTTTACCTATTAAAGGAAAAATAAAGAGGGAAAATTTGATTTGGAACAAAAAGAAAAAAATGTCACAACAGAATTTCCAAGGCAGTCTCTGTGGCATACTTTTAAGAATATCACTGATTGATTTATTAATTGATTCATTGACACATTGATTCTTTGATTCATTTTCTGTGGAGATTACAACTTTTTACTTATGATTCCTGCCTTTCAGGAGTTCCTGAAGCAGGGTGAGCCCACGTCGGCACGCTGTGATGAGCTTGAGTCCTTGAGGAAGAGAGGATGTTCAGTGATTGAAAACCCTCAAGGGAGCCTAAAAATCCTCAATAACAAACCTGTGACTAACCGCAAGAAAGGAAGCGAGAAACTCAAACCCGAGGACATCACCCAGATCCAGCCCCAGAAACTTGCGGTCAGCCTGAGATCCGGTGTGTGTTTCAACTCTATTTTTCATGATATAAATATGTAATTCTGTGATTAAACCTCTTACATATACTACAGGAGAATATAAATGGTGAATGTTTGTGGTGTGGCTGAATAAGAGTATGTTTCTCTTTGTGTAGGAGAACCACAAACAATTGATCTAAAGTTTAAAAGAGCAGAAGACTATCCCATTGACCTGTACTACCTTATGGACCTGTCCTACTCCATGAAGGATGATCTGGAAAATGTCAAAAACCTGGGCACCAGCCTGATGCTGGAGATGTCCAAGATCACATCAGACTTCAGAATTGGTCTGTTTTTAAGTTTGAGTCTTGTTGCATTTAAATCATTTTTTTTAACTACTTTTGGTGAAAATGATTATTGAACTTAAAATTAGGGTGACATTCATTTAGATTTTTGCAATATTTGGTGAAGCTCTTTTTTTCTTTTTTTGCATAAGAAAAAGATATTACAAAAAAAAACAACTCTGTATGTATGGTGCCACACTCCAACCAGTCAGCCAATAGTAAATGAGAGGTCTGTTTTTGTTTGCATTTTCTTGGCAGGTGAGACGAGTAAATGATAAGCATTTCTGTTTTACCATTTCTACCCATCAGTGAAAAGATCTCACACTTGGGTCAGAGTACAGGCAGACAATTTAATCAAAAACAAAACCTCATTTATATCCAAAAGCAGGACACAAGACCAGAACAGAAAATATCAGAAAAACATTTGGAGAACTATGAGACAATTGAAACCTAGGTGATTCTAGGAAAACCAGCAGAAAAAAAACATGAGAGCTTCAGTATGAAACATGTAAAACTTTGCAATCTTGGCAAAAAATTTTATGAAACAGGCGAATAGGACTATAATGAGGAACTAATGTGAACAGTATACAGGGGAGAGGGGAGAGTTCAGAGTAAAGCTGGAGCAGCAGGAAAACAGAAAGCAGAGAGGAGGCTGTTGTGACATTTAACACATTTTCTTGCTTCTGTTTTTCTTTTAAATTACAGCAAAGAGGGCTTAGAATGGGAAAATAAGTCTTGATCTTGCAAGTAAAAGGCATCTAAGTACATTATGGGTGTTATGGTCTGTGATATAATCTCTAACTGTTAGCATATAATATAGTATTGGCTTGTATTTACTAAGAAAAGCACTGATTATAGCTATTTTAGTGACCATTTGTTCTGGTGACCAGTTTAGCAGATCTACTAACAACATGCAAGTGAATAAACACAGAGGCACCTTACCTAATGAACATATGTTGAGTGCTGAATAAACATGATCTGTGTAGGTCTTTCTGTCAGCAAACATTCAAATCCGGGGTATTTACATTTACATCATTTACATTTATGGCATTTGGGTACATTTATGGCATGGGTATTTCATTAAACTTTTGTTACTAGAGGTGTTTGAATCACAAATAAGCTAACTGTAATGTAATATCTAATTGAAAACCTGGACATGTTGTCTCACTAACCATGATTTAATAATAAATCAATGCTTGGACCATGATTAGTCATAAACCTACTTACCGCCTTAAGACTTAAAACTATGTATTATTCATTATACAACAGTTAGTTCTGGTCCACTAATTTGATTGGTCGGGCAGCATTCCAAGAGTGCCTACATTCCCTATAACCGCTCTGTTTGAAGTTTCAGTGTGTGTATCATGCTGGTCATCTGTGTTTGCCATGTAAAATTCCACTTCTTGGTTTAAAACATTCACTATAGTAGGGTTAGTGATGTCATCAGCAGACATGGCAAATGATACTTTTCAGGAGTATAACTTTTGTCTTAAATGTGACAGCTTGTCAGATGAAGATGAAAAGGATCAGTTGGTTAGTGTATACCATACTTGCACCTGTTTAAATGTCATTTAGAAGGTATTTTGCTGCCTACACAGCCAGTCAAATTTTTGAACATGTAGAGTTTCTTTTTTTTAGGTTTTATTACAGTTTACCCATTATTTGCTATTAAATAGAGAAAATAATTAATTAAGGCTTTTATCAAATACCTAAATCTTTGTATTTAGGGCCATCTTTATCATCCACTCTCAGATTCTAATGAGACTATAACTGAGAGCATTATTAATGAGAAGTGCTCTAGATTGGTGAAGCAGGTACTGTAAGTTACTGTAAGCTTAAATTTGTCTTAGACAGTGTTGATATCAACTCTACCTAATTAGAGTGATCCAAATCTGCCTTTCCAGTTAGATAAAATAAAAATAAAATAAAATTTTTATTTAAATAAAATAAAAAGTCACAATGTTCACTTTCACAGATTTAATCCTAGAGTATATAACCTGAACACATTTATTACATTTTAACAAAAATGTACAGCATTTTTAAAAATGTTTGACAGTGTATGTGTGTGCTAAATGTTTCATCATGGGTATTTCTGCATTTCTTTGTCAGGTTTTGGCTCATTTGTGGAGAAGACGGTTATGCCCTACATCAGCACCACCCCTGCTAAGCTTCTGAACCCCTGCACCGGGGACCAGAACTGCACAAGTCCCTTCAGCTACAAGAATGTGCTGAAACTCACCAGCAATGGCGAGCAGTTCAACACACTGGTGGGCCAACAGCAGATCTCAGGCAATCTGGACTCTCCAGAGGGAGGGTTCGATGCCATAATGCAGGTCGCTGTGTGTGGGGTGAGTGTGGAGAGCTTTAAAATTTCTTTAGATTTAATTAGATTGTTTTTCTAAAACTTTACACTGCCAGTCAAAAGTCTTATTAACATTTTTGGATAAACTTCAAAAAAAATCTAAATAAGAAAGAGGTACAAGTGAACTGAGAAATATTTGTGACTGTTTATTTAGTTGACTAAAAATGGAACTTAACTGGATCACTTTAATTAGGCACTTGTAGCCAGAAATACAAAGATATAGTTATTTGATCGAATGCTTATTATTTTTGGGTCTTTGACCAATAACTACCAAAAGTGGGTAAAGAAACCTCCATGTGTTCAAAAGTTTTTAATGTGCAGTGTATATTTGGTATTTATCACAAAATATATTTGATTGTTGTATGAATATGTTTAATAGAATGGTTTGTTGGTTTTGAAAGAGATCTCTGTAAGAGTCTTGAATAGTGTTGAATAGAACATTTGCGCGGTGATCAAGTTCTCGTTTGTTGGAGATATATATATATATTTTTTATATATTTTTATATATATATATATATATATATATATATATATATATAACTACATTTCCGTTTCTTTCTTTCTTTCTTTCTCAGGAGCACATTGGCTGGAGAAATGTTACTCGTTTGCTGGTGTTTTCTACGGATGCAGGTTTCCACTTTGCTGGAGATGGAAAGCTGGGTGGAATTGTGCTTCCTAATGATGGCAAATGTCACCTAGAAAACAACATGTACACCATGAGCCACCATTATGTATGTACTGTGTGAATTATTCATTGCATGCTTGGTGATATTCAGATAATTGGGTATTTGTTCATTGATTTATTGGTTTATTGCAGGATTACCCTTCGATAGCACATCTGGTGCAGAAACTGAGTGAAAACAACATCCAGACCATCTTTGCTGTCACAGAGGAATTTCAGCCTGTTTATAAAGTAGGCTTCCTTCATTCACTGAACACTGTGTGTGTGCATGTATGTGCTTTGCATTATATTTGATATTGGTTTATTTTACTCCTTTTTTTTTCTCAGTTGAAATCATCACTGTGTTATAAATGCATGCTTATGACAACTGTGTTCTAATGTTCTAATGACTTTCTCCCTTGATTTTTTTTATTGGAATTTACCAAAATTTTGATTAATCAATAGTGGTACTGTATTTAACATTAAGGTTTCCTTCAGTGGCATTATTTAACACATTAGTTAATATTAACAAACATTGTACATCAGCATTAATACATAGTAGGTTTCATTAACAACATAAGAAAAACTCGTATTAATGTATTATTTGATGTTAATTTGTAGTAATTGTTTTTTTTCCATCATAAACCAAATATGCCATTTAATCAACACAATCATAAGCCTATGTTTATCCCATCAGTGAGTAAAATTAAGCCTACGATGACCAAAAATATAAACCAAAACTTTGATTCTGGTGTTAAGTAATTAATCAGAACTGAGGCTGAAAAGTTCCAATGTTTACACCTGGAGTTCAGTAAGTTAAGAATATGCTGTAATTGAATTACTGCTAATTTGCTTTATTTTGGACTTTATTTTTAGTCATGGATTGGATAAACATTTTTATCCAATGTTTTAGGTGTATTTCATTTTCAGTTATACAAACTCTAATTAATATGTTACTTATATTGTTACTTCTTACTGTTAACATGGTGTATTGATGCTGAAGTTTTTGTTTTTTTATGTAGACCAATACAGTAAATGTTCGATAAGAAAAGCTTAATGTAAAGTATTAGCAAAAACTCCTTAATAATGTGCATAGCAGATAATTGTCTGTAGTGAGACCTGAATTCTCACTGAGGTCTCGAGCAATCTGAATCCGCCTCTCGGTATTTTGGATAGCTGTAACTCTGAAAATAGTTTCCACCTCGAGACTTGGCTTTTTCCGTGCTCTGAAATCACCATTTAGAATTCCTGCCTGGAACGTGAACGTGTCGTTTATAATACAAGCTCCTTTTTTTTTGTCTGTCCTAGACTGCAGTGTTTTATATCTGTCTCCATCCTGTGGTTCACTCCCCAACACATTTTTCAGGGTTTTTTTTTTTGTCTTCCACAGGAATTGAAAAACCTCATTCCAAAGTCTGCTGTGGGAACATTGTCTGCAAACTCCAGCAACGTGATCAACCTTATTATTGATGCGTACAATGTAAGTATATCAGCTTACTCATTCTGAACTGCTTCTTTATTCACCTCTAAAGCACTCAGTGACCTTTTTATGTCTTCATGTTTTATCTTACCCCATAGTCTCTGTCTTCAGAGGTGATTCTAGAGAACAGCAAGCTGCCTGAAGGAGTCACCATCACATATCAGTCCCGCTGCAAGAATGGAGTAGTGAGTGTTGGAGAGGAGGGGCGCAAATGCTCCAACATCTCAATTGGAGATGAGGTAAGAATAGAAAAGCTTCTGCAGGGCATTGATGAATAAATCAGTGCTAGAGGATCCACATTTTTTGTTCTACTTTTGTTCAGCTCCTGGCATCTGTAGTTATCTTATTATGTAGATCGTGGGTTTGGTTCCAGTGCTGTATTATATATGAGGCAGTCTGAGAAAACCCATCATATGTAATTGAGGTTGAAAACAGTCTAAAAAGGTTTTAGATTTTTGAAATATTTAAAAGAAAGTAAATGTTAATTATCTTGTATATTAAAATGTAAGCTAATTTGTGATATTGACCATATTAGCTGCAGATTTTCTGAAGGTCAGATTTTCCTTATGCCTAATGTCTTCTATCAACGAATGTGCTCAGATGACACTCCAATGGATTTGATCTAAAATGGACCATAGGTTATTGCACAAACCTGTGGAGTCCATGCCAGCTCGAGTGCAGAGTGTCATTAAAGCACAAAGGGGACATACCAAATACTAAAAAACTCTGTTTCTCCCCAGTGTACTTTTGACATCTTAACTTTAAGAAAACATAAATACACCAATCAGCCATACCATTAAAATCACTGACAGGTGAAGTGAATAACATTGCTTGTCTCAATGCAATGGCACCTGTCAGAGTGGGATATATAAGGCAGCAAGTGAAAAGTCAGTTCTAGAAGTTGATGTTTTGGAAGTAGGAAAAATTGCCAAGCGTAAGGATCTGAGCAATTTTGACAAGGGCCAGGGTGTGATGGCTAGAAGACCGGGTCAGTGCATTTCCAAAGCAGCAGGTCTTGTTTGGTGTTCTCGGTATGCAATAGTTAGTACCTACCAAAATTGGTCCAAGGAAGGACAACCGGTGAACCGACGTCAGGGTCATGGGCGCCCAAGGTTCATTGTTGTGAAGGCTAGTCTGTTTGGCCCAATCCCACAGAAGAACTACTGTAGCACAAATTGCTGAAAAGTTAATGCTGGCTATGATAGAAAGGTGTCAGAACACAGTGCATCGCAGCTTGCTGTGTATGGGGCTGCGTAGCCGCAGACCGGTCAGAGTGCCCATGCTGACCCCTGTCCACCACCGAAAGCACCTACAATGGGCACGTGAGCATCAGAACTAGACCATGGAGCAATGGAAGAAGGTGGCCTGGTCTGATGAATCATGTTTTCTATTATGTCATGGTAATAGAGTTCAGCTGTGTGCGTGTACATCACTTACCTGGGGAAGAGATGGCACCAGGATAAACTATGGGAAGAAGGCAAGCCGACGGAGGCAGTGTGATGCTCTGGGCAATGTTCTGCTGGGAAACCTTGGATCCTGTGGACATTCATGTGGATGTTACTTTGATACATACCACCTACCTAAACATTGTTGCAGATCAAGTACACCTCTTCATGACAGCATACCACCTACCTTCTGGCAGTGGCCTCTTTCAGCAGGATAATGCGCCCTGCCATTTGTTCAGGAATGGTCTGAGGAGCATGACAAAGAGTTCAAGGTCTTGACTTGGCCCCCAAATTCCCCAGATCCCTGATCGAGCATCTGTGGGATGTGCTGTATAAACATGTCAGATCCATGGAGGCCCTACATTGCAACTTACAGGACTTACAGGAGGATCTGCTGCTAATGTCTTGGTGCCACACGCCAAGCACACCTTCAGAGGTCTTGTGGAGTCCATGCCTCGATGGGTCAGAGCAGTTTTGGCGGCACAAGGGGAACCCACACATTATTAGGCAGGTGGTTTTAATGTTATGGCTGAATGGTGTATAATTCAGCAAAATGATAGAGATGTTTTTGGTAACTTTCTAAACTTTCCTCAGCTGATTTCAAAGATCACATTAGGCAATAAGGACTAGTTTAACAAACATGGTGGTAAAATGGTCAGTCTGATTAAATGCATTTTATTTTCTAAGCTAGCTAAGTTTGCTGTAGTGAATGTATTTGTTTGATTAGGTTGTTGGATACATGTCATACTGAAATGGACATATGTCTAATAATTATTAACTAAAAGATGTAAGTCATTTATTGTCATTGAATTTCCATCTTTTCGGATGACAGGTCTCCTTCAGCATAAACATCACGGTTAATGGCTGCCCCAAACAAGGCAAACCTCAGATCCTAAAGATCAGACCTCTGGGATTCACTGAGGAAGTGGAGATCAAGCTGAGCTTTATCTGTGACTGTGAGTGCCAGAAGAAAGGCATTGTGAGCAGTGACCTCTGTCATAACGGCAACGGCACCTTTGAATGTGGCGCTTGCAGGTAATGGTCCATCAATGCACAAATAATTTTTATGTATAAAGCTGAATATATTCATAGAGAAATGTTTTTGCTTCTATATTTGTAGAATGGTTTTATTATTCAGTCTGTCTTTTTGCTCAGAATGTGCTTTCTGATCATTTCATTGTTATACCACTCTGTTAAATATATATATTTTTTATTTTGCTGCTATTTTGTTAGTCTATAAGTAGTTAAAGCAACACTCAGGAAAGGTGAAAACTGTACCTAGTGCATTTTTTCAACTCAGCTGGGACAAGTATCTACCTTACCACAGCCAAAACAACAGACTTTATCTACTTGACACCACAAATACACACTCACTGCCCACTGTATCATGAACATCTGTATACCTGCACATTCATGCAATTATCTAAACAGCCAGTCATGTGGCAGCAGTGCCATGCTAAAAATCTTGCAGATACAGGTCAAGAGCTTCAGTTAATGTTCACATCAAACATCAGAATCAAGAAAAAGTGTGATCTCTGTGACTTTGATCATGGCATGGATGTTGGTACCACATGGGCTGGTTTGAGTATTTCAATAACTGCTGATCTCTTTTATCAGGTGTTTCCACCTACAGAACTGTTGCTCACTCAATGTTTTTTGCACCATTCTGTGTAAACTCTAGAGACAGTTGTGTGTAAAAATCCCAGGAGATCAGCAGTTTCTAAAATACTCAAACCAGCCCATCTGGCACCATGGTTAAAGTCAGAGGGATCACATGTTTTCCATTCTGATATTTGATGTGAACATTAACTGAAGCACTTGACCTGTATCTGCATGATTTTATGCATTGTGCTACATAATGTGCAAGTGTAAAGGTGTCCCTGTAAAAATGACTGGTGGGTGTATTTGCATTCTGTACTGTGTTTAGCAGATCATTATACAGTGCAAGTAACAGCAAATCAAGAGAAGTTAGACACTCAAGAGTAAAAAGAAAAAAATCTGAAGAAAACTATCTATAATCATGCTCCAACTGCTGTCCCTAGTCTTTAAACATTTTGTACCCAATTTATTTAGATTTGGGTATTATGACATTAAATATTCAGTCAGCATATTCCTGCTCAGATATTTTAAGTGGTTTACACTAATATGTAAACCACTTAAAAGAAGACTTGCTTGGAGTGATGTGCACAATGCTTCTTACTTTATTGAGCTTGCTATTAGTGAATTTGCTATTTTATCAGAGTAAGCTACTGTTACTTCAGTGACTCCAGGGTAATACAGTTAAGTTCCTATTGCTGATTAACTGATTAACTGTCAATTTACTGTTCTGATACTTCAGAGGTTTACTGCTGTTATTGCTGTTATTGAAAATTAATCAACATCTTCTGATGAGATTTGAGAATTCTACAGCGCTATGGTATAATCAACATTAATTACTATGTGATGTCTGCTTTTGAATACTGATGACAGTCAATTGTGTGCCATCTTGTGGTGAAAATGCACTGGATAGATAGCTAGATAGATGTAGCTAGATAGATGTAGGTAGGTAGGTAGATGGATAGATACATTGATTGATCAATCGATCACTGAGGGAAATTGTTTATAAGTGTCTAGAAGTTATAAGTGACAAGAGAAAAGCACTTTAGAGCAATTTATGTATACACATAACAAGTAAACATCCCTGGAGATGTCTTTTATAGACAATCAGGAATAAACCAAAAAATGCCTGATTGTAATACAGCAACATTGAATGCAGTAACCTACAAGTATCTGCTCAATGTTGAGATTCTCTTCCTGTGCCTAGGTGCAATAAGGATCGTATTGGCAGAGAGTGTGAGTGCTGGAAAGATGAGGTGTCCAGCGAGGACCTGGAAAAGACCTGCCGCAAGGACAACGGCACTGATCTCTGCAGCAACAACGGCGAGTGTGTGTGTGGCAAGTGTGAATGTAAGAAGAGGGACAACCCTGAGGAGTACTACAGCGGCGAGTATTGCGAGTGTGACAACTTCAATTGTGACCGCTCCAACAACAAGCTCTGTGGAGGTACTGAATGCTCTCTAACACCACTTAGAGTTATGGAAAACACTGAAGATTTACCATCACTGTATGTATTAATTTGTTAATGTCTGTCCCTGTCTTGTGCTAGGCCACGGCCGCTGTGAATGCCGAGTATGCATTTGTGATGCTAACTACACAGGAAGTGCATGTGACTGCTCCTTGGATACGTCAACATGTCTGGCCTCCAATAATCAGATCTGTAATGGCAGAGGCATCTGTGAATGTGGAACCTGTAGGTGCACTGATCCTAAATTCCAGGGACCCACGTGTGAGATCTGCCCCACCTGCCCTGGAGTCTGCACTGAACACAAGTAAGTGTAGGAAGCCTCCATCAAGCTCTTAAGAGCTGTAATCCAACAGATTTAACAGGGAAGTTTTCGGATAGAAATGCTTTTATCCAAAGCAATTTATTTGCAATTGTGCAATTGTGAAGGAGAAAAAAAATCCAACCATAGATCAGTTAAAGAGTCTGACAGATAAAAGAACTGACATTGATACAAATGCTACAAGATTATTATTATTACAAGTTGAGATAGTTCTAGGATGATGTAATTGATGTATCACATATTTATATGTAGAATTAAATTTTCACCATGAATTACCAGCAGCTACTTCATTTCAACAATGCTCCATTTCTCCATTTCTTCTTAGCTGTTTCAGGCTTTTCCTTTAGTGATTGCTTCTTTCTTTTACTTGTAACCCGTTCCTTTTGCTTGAAGTGTTTGGATTTGCTATCATTGGTCTTGACAATGATTTATTTTTTGATTTGAGTCTATCAATGAAGTGAAATATGATTTTGTTGACTGTTTCGAGAAAAGTTTTAGTGCATAACGTGCATAAAGTTTTTTTTGTTTTTCCTCTGGGTCATCTGTGGTTTCTTCCTCTATTCCAGAAAAGATTATATTGTCTCTCATGCTTCAGCATTGAATGTTGAGTACGGTTTCTTTTGGTTTTTATTTTCTTTGATGAATGTGTCCGTTCTGCGGGTAAGAGTTTGTATGGTGGTGTATAGTATTGTATTTTCATTTCTTATGGTGTTGATTTCTGCTCAGCTTCTCAATTCTTGTATTTCTTTGTGCATTGATTCGAGTAGGTTTAGTTTCCACGAACTGTTCGAGGTCTTCCACTTTTCAGAAATGTGTGAATCTCTTAGCTTGATTTGTTAGTTTGTTTTAAAGTAGCAGGAGCCCACAATGTTAAGTCTCACCTCTCACCACTTCTGTTCACACGCTACCTCTGCTGACAAAGTTAATTCCTCTTATCACTTACTGTATACCAACTGTAAACAAACGTTTTCTCACCAACCTCTCTCTCTCTCTTCTCTCTCTCTCTCTCTCTCTCTCTCTCTCTTTCTCTCTCAAAGTTAAAATGACAAAAAAGCTTTTCATATTACAGAGTAACTGGAAAGCAGAAAGTGCTCTGTCTTGAAGACTTTCTTTGACTTGAAGACAGTCAAAACAGTGCTAACACTCGAGACTCCTTCCATAAATGTTAAATAAGCGTCTCTTTACAGAAAACTTCACCAATTGTACATTTCATATCAACAATTGTACATTTTTCTTTGTGAAATAACATCATTTTTACTCCATCTATAATTAGTCCCTGTGAATGAGCTGTTACCATAGAAATGTAACTGTATTAGGCGAGCACATTTATATTACATTCGGCACTATTATCATAGCCGTCTTGATTTTGGAAAATTAATCCACACCTTCAGATTCAAGAATTCAACAACGCTGTGGCATAGGCATATATAACACTAACCACAGACTCCATACTCATTCCCACATACAAGTTGATCGATTACATGCTCCTGGTGGAGGAGGTTGCGCATCTTGAGATCTTTTTCTTGAGTGATGGTAAAAGAGAGTGTGAGATTGACAGATCAGATAAGTGGCAGCAGTGTTACAGTTGCTGTAGCAGTGTATGGTGGTGAACTCAGTTTGCAGACGAAGTTCTCTTCTGTGACTGAGTAGTTGCTTATAGAATAAAGTTGAAATAAAGGAATCGTGCTGATTGGATTAGCCCTTCTGTTAATCTGGAAATTGCTCATGATCATTTATGACCAACGTGACTTTGCCAAGTTTGACAAAGAGAAAATTAATGCCAAATGGGTTATGGTACGAAAATGCCTCTGCTTTTGGTTTTGCTCTAAGATTGTATAGGGTATAATTGATTACTTCTGAGATCAGTCATTGTTTTAGACTATTGGTATTCAATCCTAGTCTTAAAACATCACAGTTCCTTGCTCTAATAAGCCTTGTTACATTAGATAAGTGTATTGTTCCTCTAGATATACAGATATCAGGTGGCAGAAGTGATGTTCCTCCCCATGGTTGTTGGCAGCTTAGCCTCTGTGATAGGGTGTGAGGCCTGGGGATCCCCAAGAAGATCTGGAATCTGTGGCAGAGGATAGACATAGATTTTGGAGTGACCTTCTCAGCCTGTTGCCACGACCACCCCTGACTAGGAAAAGTGAATGGAAAATGATTAAATTAAAGAATGAATGAATGAAAGTTAATCACAGGCAGATGTATAACAGCATGTTTTTTCACAGGGCATGTGTACAATGCCGAGCCTTTGGTACAGGAGAAAAGGAGGACACTTGTGAGAGAGACTGCAACTACTTCACTCTGATTAAAGTGAAAGATACGGATGACTTGCCTCAGCCTGTACAAGCCTTCCCACTCATGCACTGCAAGGAGAGAGACGCTAATGACTGCTGGTTCTACTACACCTACTCCGTCACTAACCACACCGAGGTCCATGTCGTCGAGACTTTAGGTAAATTTTGAAAATGTTGCCAAGCTTTACACAACAAACAAAAGTATGTTACAAATTTCTCAGCCACTGATTTTTTTATGTACTCCATAGGGCACCTCAGAACTGTACACTGCCAGTCAAAGGCTTTTGAGCATCCTATATTAACATTTTGGTTCAAGTTAATGCTCCAAGTAATAGGTATAAATGAACTGAGAAATATAGCTCTATCTGGAAAAAGCTGACAAGGCTGACGTATGTTGTACCACACAACATACATTTGTCTTACAGTTGATACTAAGATCTAATAATAATGTCTAATATCAACTGTAAGACAAATCTTGGCTTACAATAATTTACAGTCTTACAATAACTACGTCACCCCTTTTAATAGAGTGCATTACAATCTGAGAGGGGATGATGAAGACATCCTTAAATAAAAACTTTTAATTATTATATGTTTAGATTTAATTGCCAACACTGGGTAATAAAATGTAAAAACAACGCTACATGTTCAAACTGGCCGTGTATGTTAAAGGGAAATCACTTAGCATGTATTGTGTAATGTTGGTATGTTTACTAGAACTGAAATGTGTTGGAGAAGTAGAAATTTGCTGCATCATTTTTCCCATAATCCTTTGTTTGCCAGAATGCCCAGCTGCTCCTGATATCATCCCCATCGTGGCTGGAGTGGTTGCAGGAATCGTGCTGATTGGATTAGCCCTACTGTTAATCTGGAAATTGCTCATGATTATTCATGACCGCCGAGAGTTTGCCAAGTTTGAGAAAGAGAAAATTAATGCCAAATGGGATATGGTAAGAAATCGCCTCTGCTTTTGGTTTTCATCTCAGATTTTATAGGGGATAATTGATTACTTCTGAGATCAGTCATTATTTCAGACTATTGGTATTCAGTCCTAGTCTTAAAACACCACAGTTCTGTGCTCTGATAAAGCTTGTTACGTTAGCTAAGAGTATTGTTCCTCTAGATATACAGATAGCAGGACAATGATTGTGTCTAAAACCCGTTTTCTTTTCCCTATCTCATGTCTCAACCCATTCTTATGTCTTTAGTTCATGGTAAAGTTATTCAAAGGCCAGCTGGCTTTGAATATATTTTTGGGTTAATACTTCTAGCAGCTGGAAAACAGAACAGAGCCATTTTGGATTTGGAGGGTTTGCTTCTCTGAGGTGTGGTCTATATGGAATAGATTTGCGAGGCTTGGTTACTCAGTGCTGCCCTCTGCAGGTCAGAAATAAAAAACAGTCTCACTTTTTAGTCTTGGACTAAAAAACAATGTCGTTTCTGTATTTAGACTATGAAAAAGCTTTTAAAAAATAATCAACACTTCATGCTTGGATATGCCTCCACCAATACTTTCAAACCTTCAGATACTATCATTATTTTACAGCTTACCCGTCACACTTTCGAACAAAAGTCAATTTTTTATTGAGTGTCAGCAGCGCAAATGTACTGTAGGCGTCTTGAATGTAGGAGCTTTGATGAATCACACTGCCTCTCTAATGTACGAGTGTGTGTGAGTGACATGGGCAGGGCAATAAAGGTTCATGAGGCTCTTATTATGGCAACGCAAAGGCCGTGGTGTCAGTTACAGTTCAGCCACTTTGTCTGTCAGGGCCTGTGATTAAAATACTTCAAAGGCTGTGTGTGGCTTGTGATGAAGGTTGGGACAGTTATATTGAGTGCTTCATCATGTTTCAAGCCACCACTTTTCCAGGGACGCTTTTGTAGTTGTTTCTATTTGTTGATGTATTTTCTTTTTTAAGCCAAAAATAAGTTTTATTCTTATATTGCCTTTAAACTCTCAAATATCCTCACACTTCCCTAGGTCTGTAGATGCTTTATAAATTCAGATTAAAAATTGAAAGTAGTAATTAAAGTACTTGTTTGACTTGTCCTATTCATAGTATCTCTTTTATCTTGTTAATTATATATTTTATGATTTGTAGCATTGCCAATAGATTCATACATTCACACATGGTCTTAGAAATACTTTGTTTCATCTTCTACATGTAAAGCATTACGAGATTTTGGACTGTGCTATATAAACTTTAAAACCGAGATTACTGAAGCAGTAATTTGACTTGGCAAATCAACAGATGAACCGTCAACATACATAAAACATTTATTGAATTGTGAAGTGACTTGTGGCCATGTATGGTGGCCCATACTCGGAATTTGTGCTCTGCATTTAACCCATCCAAGTGCACACACACAGTAGTGAACACACAC
>CM075003.1:7567015-7569956 GCA_037576675.1 Pangasius sanitwongsei | reverse complement strand
CATTGTGGTGGTGTATAGAGCCAAAAATGTTAGAATTGTGTCGATGTCCCAATATTTATGGACCTGACTGTATGCTTAAGATGTAGCTGACACAGAGAAGGTTTAAAATTGTTGCAGTATTTCTTGGAACACAGCTGTAAATGCTGTTATTTTTATGAGGGCGTGGACTGTTCAGGCAACTCTGTTACTAACTGTCACTAGCATGCCACAAATGAGGTTTTGAATGATGTTGTGGCCACAAGATACAAAAGTCATGGCCATGAACTGTGTAACTCGAGACCACAACTTATATGTTGTGGGAACATCATAAATAATACTTGGCCTCCAGTTAATTATTCGGTGGGAATGGATGAAAAAAATTGAATATATCCATGTCACAACACCAGTGACTCCAATATGTCCTAATACATGATTCCAAGATAATTATCAGGGCAGCATAGGGGTGCAGTGGGAAGAATTGCAACCTCAGAGCTGCTGGCTCGATCCTGAACTTGGGTTAATGTGTTAATGTCACAAGTTCTCTGTGTGGGTTTCCTCCTAGAGTCAAAAAGTAGGTGTATTGACTATGCTAACTTGTCCTAGGTGTGAATTACTGTGCAAATGTGTTTGAGCATGGTGCGTTGTGATGGACGGGCATTTCATCAGGGGTGAATTCTCCTGCCTTGTGCCCAGTGTTCCTGGGATAAGCTCTTGATCCACCTAGACCCTGATAAAGCAGGATAAAGCAGTTACTGAAGATCAGTGAATGAATGCTCTCAATGCTTAGTTTCCTGTAGAAACAGTGGTATAAATGCATTAATTTCTCTGTGTCTTAGTTACTGAAAGTACACTATATAGCCAAAAGTTTGAGGACACCTGACTGTCACACCCATATATGCTTTTTCAACATCTCATTCCAGATTTAGTCCCCCTTTTCTGTTATAATAACCTCCACTCTTCTGGGAAGGCTTTTCACTAGATTTTGGAGTGTGAGATTTTTGGCTGTGGGGATTTATGCTCATTCAGCCCCAAGAGCATTAGTGAGGTCAGGCACTGATGTCAGAAGAGGAGGCCTGAGGACCAGTCAGCGTTCCAGTTCATTGCAAAAGTGTTCAGTGGGGTTGAGGTCAGGGCTCTGTGCAGAACACTTGAGTTCTTCCACTCCAACCTTGGTAAACCATGGATCTCGCTTTGTGCACAGGGGCATTGTTATGCTGGAATATGTTTGAGCTCCTTAGTTCCAGGGAAGGGAAATTGTAATGCTACAGCATACAAAGACATTCTATACAATCATGTGCTTCTAACTTTGTGGCAACAGTTTGTGGAAGAACCACATATGAGTGTGAATGTCAGGTGTCCACATAGCCATAT
Organism: Pangasius sanitwongsei; assembly: GCA_037576675.1. Taxonomy (NCBI): domain Eukaryota; kingdom Metazoa; phylum Chordata; class Actinopteri; order Siluriformes; family Pangasiidae; genus Pangasius; species Pangasius sanitwongsei. The sequence goes on along the minus strand of CM075003.1, from coordinate 7,568,606 downwards.
AGTGTTCTTCATATTAGTGATTAAACAGGGCTTGTGAACTTAACATGTGGCTGTAATAATAATAATAATATATAAATTTTGATTCTGTTGAAATATTATTTATATAAAAAAATTAATAGGATTGTCCATCACTAAAAAAAAGAGAGGCTAATGGCCTGAAATAATAATTAAAAAAGGACAGTTGCATTTAGGACAGCTGCATGACACAAGGAGGTTAAAAAAACATCTTCCCAAAAACAGCACTAATTTAAAAAAAAAAAAAATCTAGAGTGATCTGTGGAGTCTGGCACAAAAACATTATTTAGGGGCGAAGCACCGAAGGCACCTTATTGTTATTCTATGTGTTCTTCTCCTTCTTCTTCTTCTTCTTCTGGCTAGGGTGTCTATGGCAGCCCATAGAACCGTCTGGTAAAAAGTTGTGAAATTTGGCACACTGATTGGGGAGAGTCTAAGGAACATTCTGACCAAATTTGGGCCAAGTGTTGCCAACGCTCTTGCGTAACCATCGGGTCAAATTTGGGCCTACTTTAGAAGTAAATTTATGGTCATAACTTTTGAACCATGGTCTTTAAAAGCCAAGTATCCCTGGATTCCCTGGGTTGAGATGAGTTCAATGCACTATGACATCAATAAGCCGCCAAACAGGAAGTGAGGCTGTATCTCAGCAACAACTTTGCACACTGACACAAAACTTGGTAGGCATCTTCAGGACCATGACTTGAGGCTATGCAACAAATTTTAGCACCGCCTACTGGTCAAAAGTTACAATAACATGCTAAAAATGCTTACATCTAACTGGCATTTTTGCTACTCCTCCTCCAAATTTTGTCCAATCTTCACCATATTTGGCTCACATCATCTTGACACCTGTCTGAACAATGCTAAAGCAATGCCACCCTGTTGCCCATTTGTTCAGCTAGACCTTTCCTCCTACAGTCAGAGAATTCCACCACTGTCCATAGTCAAAACATACACATCATGAGTGAACCTTCAAATCACTCTTGAATCCCTTTGCCTAAAGTTATGGCTCTGCTTTCCTGTGATTGCTTAGGGGACAACTGTAGCGTGTCTGTGAATGTGTGGCTCACCGAGTTGGATGCTTGGCCCCCAAAAATGCTGCTTGCAGCTTTAATTTTCTTTCATTTTTTTATTGTTGTTTTTTATTTTATGTAGAAAGAGAGCTACAGAAACTAATGTTAATTTACAGTAATGCTCTTAAGTGATTTGTAGATGATGTACATCTTATATTTTCCTAAAACATAAAGACGACTGTTTTAAAAATTGCCTATCCCTAAGTGTAGACACTAATGCATGAAAGGGTTAAAGTGTTTGGTCAGTTTTCGTTTGACTGAAGACTCACCATGTCAGCTGAGCTGCTGAGTAAAGAGGAGAGAACAGTTTAAGTACTGGAGAGGTGTGTTTTCTGGATGAAATGAAGCTGTGTGCATTGAGGGTTAATGTTGCGGTCTCTTTAAAAGCCGGCTGTTCAGCCCCGACATCTCTGTGTCAGAGAGAGAGAGAGAGAGGGAGAGAAAGAGAGAACTCCAGGTCCCTGTGCTCACATCAGTCAGTGTGTGTTGAAGTGTGAGTG
>CM075003.1:7557015-7564515 GCA_037576675.1 Pangasius sanitwongsei | reverse complement strand
AGGCAGCTAACAAATTACATCCAAATGCAAATATTTTAAGTTCCAGTTTGACCTAAATTCATACACTGACCCAATATTTCAGCAAAAGGTAACATGCCAATTGCTTGTCAAAACTCGACAGAAAGAGGGAGAAAATGCAAATCTGATTTATCCATTTCATCTTAAGCTAGAAGATCATATGGATCCAATCATGGACAGAATTTATTATCTACAAATTTAGAAATGTAGCATCTGGCTCACTACTGGCACATTTCTCAAGACAGTCTTCATGTTAGCCAGAGTGTATTTCAGTTCAATTAATTACTACAGAAAGGTTAGACTTAAAAGCTGGACAATATTACAGATGTATATGACTAACTTGGCTTGCACGTGCATCTCTGCACTACGTGATACCTCATCAAGGGTTTATAAATGCCCTTTCTCTCCGTCTGTGCCACAAGCATCTGTACTTGAGCTCAACCTCGTCTTGAATTTCACTTAGCTAACAAACACTCCACAAAGCTCTCTTTGCACCTTACATAAGCATAAGGCAGGAAACTGGTGAAATTTTTTGACAGGTTGTTTTCCAGAAAAGTAAGCAAACAGGTCTCTTGGCCCTGGAGCTTTTCCCAAACCACTTCTTAAGAATGTGTCATTGGCACGTGGTGAGTGTAAGTTAATGGAGGGGGAGACCGCAGTGCTAAACTCTCAAGGGTGTTCTCACGTTCGCATCTCAGTCAGTTGTGACATGGAAGTATCTGCTGGAAAAGTGGGCTGAATGGGAAAATAGGAAGGATTCCACTGTAATAAATCCTTGTCAGTGGTTTTTGGGAAGCAGCCCAGCTTTCTGCATCTTAAACAGGAAGACCAGTGAAATATGACTGGGAAAACAGATCCGATTTATACCCGAGTGCAATGATCCCATGATTTTGCTTTAATTAAACAAAATTCAGAAACCACTCACAAAAATTATAAGCAGAAAGTGATTAGGTGTGCCTGTGGTCTCTGTACAGAAGCAGAGTCAAACCTCTGCTTTATGAATTCAAGCTGTATCTGTCTCCGTTTCAGATGTTCACATTTGATCACTGGAAAATAATTGTCAATGGGTGCTAAGCTCCTGAGTAATGGAAATGCTTGTGCATGTGAAGATCTACATCTTGCAAAAAAAGTCCTTTTATTAAAGGTTTGCTAATGAAGTGAGTCTGATCAAAAGGCCAGACATTTCACTGGCTTAACTGGTCTAAGAGATAATGTTCAGGTTGATAGGTTTAAGGTTCTTTTAAGAGGTTCAACCAGTGATGGAAAGGAACCAAGGTGAACAGATTAGACTTGGGATTACTTTTCAGTCCTGCTTATTTCCATGTATGTCTGGAATACTCAATAATACCACAATCCTCAATCAAATGAGAATATGAAGGTTGCAGGATCAAATGCTGAGCTGGTCAGTTCTTCAGACTGATCAATGCAAGCAAATGTCTTTTCAATGTTTAGCTCTTATATTTCAGTGAGCTGAAATTGCTGTTTATGTAACGGCGAAATGACTGATGATATTCCTATTCATATTGTGTGAGTGAAGCACTTTCACTCACTCACTTGGATGCATAGAGGATAGAGTGATGGACTGTCTCCTTTTCCAGGCATTTCAACATGGAAGAAAACCACTGGTAGCCAAGCAAGAAAGAGTGATCCATTGGAGTAAATCATTACATCTTTGAGCTCAGTAGGCTAGTCTTGAGCTCTTGATTGAAGATTGGCATGCAAAGGATGAAACTTCTGTGAGCCACAGTCAACAAACAGCTGACTACTCATCATATACCGACTACTGTTCTGCACTGTATTACTCTTTTAGGGTTTTATACTTAGCATACACTGGAGCTCATGTGGCAGAGACAGTAACTCTGTTTGAGAGAAAATCATTTGCCAGACTTCTGTGGTTTTGCTTCTTAATTTCATAGATGGGGAGTGTTGGGTAGCTTTAGTCAACTATATAATTACAACTTTCGCATAATAAATTTCACCACTCATTATGAAGCTGTGCAGAAAAGGATAGCGTGAACAAAGCTATGTGAATTCATAATTTCAACTAATTGGGGCCATTTGACAGTACAGCAAATTGCATCCACTTGCTTTGTGAGTCACATTTTGGGGCTTGATGTGGAAAACGAAGCAGATGTGCTGGTTCGGTGATTTCACCACATGTCTTTACAACGGTCGTGATGAAGGGAGCCCATCTCATGTTAGCCACAATACAGCACTGGCTGGTTTACCAAAGAAGAAATGCTGGAAATGACTGAATTATCATGGGGCATTTGTGCAGGCGTTACCAATAAGGTGGGCTTTTCCACAACAGTTGTAATATTAGAGACTTGTTTGAAATTTAGCAAGGCTAATGCTAGTCCTTTGTGGGTTAGGCGTGATGGTAATGGTGCAGCATAGCATTGTGGCCATGTAAACTGTTTGCGTGTTTGTGTGTGTAGGTATGATGAGCACTTGAAGAAAGCGTGTGAAGAAAGGCTTGTTTACATGGTGAACGCCTCATGTGGAATAAAGGCCCACAATGATTTTGCACGAAGCCACTGGTGGTTTGAGTTTATGGCCCGCCATAAAACAGGCCCCTCACACACACACGAACACACATTTTTGCCGGTTTTGCATTTGTGGCTCCAGAGTCTTTGCTAAAAACCTTGATGTAGCCCTTTTTTGCAAGACAAACATCTATAGATTTGTATGTTAAGTTTACTATACTTATTCCGTAAAACTGCCCTTTTTATGGACAAATAAAGATCAAGAGATTCTTCTTGTAATCCTGGTAAATGGACTGTTTTCTTCGGAGAGCAGAATGACAGTTGTACTGGTGGACAGTGGAGGTTTAGCTTTAAGCTAGTGATTAGTAGATTGTGAGTTCAAATCCTAGGACTGCCAAAGAACCACTGTTGGACCCTGTAACAAGATTCTCAACTGTTGAGCTCTATGCTTGAATTGTATCCTCTCTTAATCACTTAAATCAGTTTGGATAAAAGCATCTGCCAAATAATTAAAGAGAAATAGAATTTTTTGGGTGGGTAGTTTTGCTGCCACATAGCTCCAGGGTCCCCAGTTTGATCCTGAGCCTGGGTTATTGTCTGTGTGCAGTTTCACATGTTTTCTCGCTGAGTCTATGTGGGTTTCCTCCATGTTCTCTTGCTTCCTCTGGAGAACTAAAAACATGCAGGTAGGTGGATTGGCTAGGCTAAGTTGTGAATAAGTGTGTGAATGTGTGCTTTGCAATGGACTGGCCTTTCATCCATGCAGTGGTGTTCATGGAGTAGTCTCCAGATCCACCATGATCTTGACCAGGATAAAGCAGGTACTGAAGAGGAATGAATGAAGGAATGAATGAATATATTATGAAAATAGTGCACATACCATTCTATGACAAGCTTATAAATTCAGTGCATTTGGTCACTTTTGATGGTTTTGGTTTCACCGAAATGGTGTGCTAAGAAAGTCTTCTTTCATGATACTTGTTCATTTAAATTGGCTCCCAAGTAATCCATAAAATTACAGTATTTCCTGTCCTTGCCATTTTCAGTTTACATGTAGTTACATTCTACATGTATTTCCACATACACATAGTGTTTTATTGTTGTAATTTAAAATATAGTTTTGGTAATACAGTATGTTCCGGGTCTCTTTTTTTGCTCTGATTTGCATGTGTTGTAACTGAATTCAGAAAGCTCTAGGACTGTCAGCGGTCAACAAAGTTTAAATGTGTCAAAGGCAGTGCTGCCATAAGGGATCATAACATAACTAAAACCCATAAGTGATAAAACTGAGCAAATTCTTCCATGTTTTGTTCCAGTGCTGGATACTGGCTACTCTTTCACTGGCAGGAAGGCTTAAACCGAAAAAGTTTTAGCTCATCTCCAGTGCATTCCTAATGAGTTTTCCTCAAAATCCTTAATCATGAAAACCTCAAACCTCAGGTTGGATTAAAAATAACACACAACGCCACTGGTAATTATCCAACAAATGGCTGGCCAACAAGGCTTGGATGTCTGATTACATTTTTAAGGCATCTGTTATAATATTGACTTGCAGTGGAAACCTTCAATCCCCGTCTTTATATAATATATAATCAAACACCGGCTTTCTCACTGCTAAGGTGATTCAGAATCATGATAATCCTTCACATTATAAAAATAGATACGATGCCATCCAGAGAAGTAGACATTTACAATGATGAATCATGTTCTACTGTGTTTTTGGTTGCACAGGTAAAGGAAGCTCTAGCATTTCTTCCGACGTTAGCTCCGGCACCGATCATGCACCTACCAAAGCTCCCAGGAATGTAACTGCCAGTGAAGGTAAGGCATCTGGTCCTCATTATGTGCAAAACTCCCTGCTCGACACTCCCCATCTTATGAAATGCTATTTTTTTATGTACTTGTGTGTTTCGAGGGTAACCTAAAATCAAAAACACTGTCAAACTCGTGGTTCCCATAAGACTGAAGCACCTGTAGGCTGTTTATATAGCAAATTATTTAAAACAAAACCTATACCTTATAACTGCACTGTCTTATCTGGATGTGCACTCTGCTGAAAGACTTTCAATGAGTTCTTTCAAGTTTGCCAGTGAAGGGTTTAGACCTGCTGGAATGCAAGAAACTATTTTGTTTCCTAATTGGCTCCTTAAAGGAAGATTGCAAGTGTGATTACGATTGAACTTAAATGAATTATTGTGGTAAAATCTTAAATCAGTTGCAAACATTAAGATACTATAGGCTACTATATAAAGTGTTAATGTATCCCAACTATTCTATTTGAAAATCATCTCTCTTTTATTCACTGGTCTAAATGCAGTACTTGTAGTGTCTTACTTATAAATCTAATATAATAATGAACTCACAAAAAGGGTGTTAGTTCTCAGATTGGCTGCATTTGCAATTTTAACTTGTAAGCTTTATTTTAAAATTCGTTATTACTGGTAATCTTTGTTATGCAAAATTTATCTGGTCACAAATGATCAAATCTCGTAGAATGTGTAAAGTAGACTTTTTAAAAGTGAACACCATTAAACTTGTAAATTTGTAGTGGTTCCATGCTTGATAATAATCCATTCCTGATGCAGTGTTCTGTGTCTATCGTACAAAGATACAAAGTTACAAAGATACTTCTCAGTATGTCATCTCCCTGGCTTTCAAACATAAAATACATCGATATAAAATTACATTTTTGGAATCCACATCAGATTATTTGCTTATTATATGAAGGTGAACAAGATGTATAATTTACTATCATCCATTTTTTCCCTTTGGAAATCAAATATGTAGCTGCCTATCTGCCTTTAAATGTGTGTGTGTGTGTGTGTGTGTGACAATTTGCCTCAAATCATTCTTATTGTACCGTCATTGAGACCTTGTGATATAATGCACTGCTCAACCCTAATAGTTTCATTGTCAAGTTATTGATAGACATTAGATTTAAGCTCTCCATGTACTAAACATAGACATGACATCAGAAAACAAGTATGCTGAACAGTCGAAGCATTATTTCCCAGGTGTCGACATTTGCTGTCCTGTCTGGCAGGCTGCTTTTCTAACTTCTTAGCTGCAGAGCCTCTTCCTGTTTTGCCTTCAACCTCACTTGTAGAAACATTTTCCAAGGAATTTAGTGTTTCTTTTTTATACCACTATCCCTAGTCCCTATAATGAAAGCCATCTTGTTGATAGTGGCTTTAATGGTGCAGTTATAAGGGCAGTGTGTGGTTGGGCACAAGTACTGCTCTTTGCAAAACAGCCTTCCAGGCGGGCATTGTTTTCATTATGGTATGGCACTCAGTTTTCCGAGGCTGGATGCCAGTAAGGCCGAGTCCAACTCTGCATTTTGCCCCAATCTTCTTGTGCCTTTGCTTGTAATTGCAATAATAAGTGCCAGGTACTCAGTGAGAACTGTATCTCTGTTTCTGGGATGCACACCAGTGGCTCTGTTATGCTGTCAGGGGGCATTTACTTTGCTGGCATGGTTTGGATCCACTTGCCTTCTAACAGAGAATCGTTTCTGTGAATCAATTTGAAGTTCTTCTGACTCATCACTTTTATCCCATGAGGAAATATTTCTATCCTGATAGGAGTGATGTCTTCAAGGATGACCCCACCCCCATCAACAGGGCATGAGGGCTCACTGAATGGTTTGATGAGTGTGAAAAAACAGGTGTAAATCATATGATATGATCTTCATAGTCACTAGATATCAATCCAGTTGAACAGTTATGGGAGATTTTGGACAAACTGCTCTTGTGTCTGTGAATATGAATATTGGTTGGTTATGTGATACACCTTCTGAACTGGTAGCAACATCAGAGGCTTGACCAAAGTGACTTGACCAAAACCTGTCTTTTTAATTTTGTTAAAAATGTTCTCACTTTGCATGGAAATTACAGAGTCGTAGAAGTAACCAAACTCAAAATCAGCACTTCCCATCTCAAAATGAGAATGGTGTCTACATGCCATCATACACAAGCTGTTCATTTTTCCTGACATAAAAAAGTGTAAATCAAAAATAAGCTGTTGCATTCTGGGTCAGTCTTGGGTGATTCAGAGATTCCTGGATGGTATATTGGGGTCTTGGAGGTCACCTTAGCGAGCACAGATTTTGAACACCTGCACCCTCAGTTTGTTATGGACTCTGTGGTGTTTCTTTGTTCAGCTTGTGGACAGAACAGATGGTGGATGGGCCTGGCTCATCCAAAAATTATAAACTTGGTTTATTTCAAGCACTACATGAAAAACAATAAGTTATCCCTAAATATCAGTTTGCTCGAAGCTGAACAGTGATTGTGTACCACATGATGAGAAGAACATTTACCAAACCAGGTGTTCTGTTCATTAGACTGTTTTATTTTCACCTTTTTAATAGCCTAATTCAACACATTTACATCTTGCTGTTCATTAGGAATGAGAATTTGCCTGATTTACTTCCAGGCTCTATGCTGCACATTCCTCAGGGAGAAACCAGGTTCAGTGTAAGCATTATAAATTCTGGCCTAGCCTGGGAAGGGCTGTCATCGATGGTTTTCTTTGGCATGCTAGTGGCTTTGGGGCATGGCTTTAAATCCTTTACCACAGAGAGTACATGAAGGAACTCACTGCTTTGGGTCTTGGGTTGTTATTAGCCTTTTTTTTTGTAGCACCATAAGACATTTTTCTATTTGGTATGTTAAGTTATTGTTCTGTGAACCATTTGATAGTCGCTGAAAAGGCAACATATTAAGCGAGACAGAGTTGTTTTATGTGTATTTAATGTTTTCTCAAAGGTCAAATGGACCCACGTTATAATTTAAGATCAATAATATAAAATTTTCTGCCATGTAATTACAATATAACTGAGCATCTTTTTGTATAACCTTCATGAACCTGTTCCTTGGTTCAAAGGTGCTTATTTACAAAAGAAAACTGAGATGTTATTATTCAATTCAATTCAATTCAGTTTATTTGTATAGCGCTTTTTACAATGTCATTGTCTCAAAGCCGCTTTACACAA
>CM075003.1:7528515-7551075 GCA_037576675.1 Pangasius sanitwongsei | reverse complement strand
TGTGTCTGCTTCTCGAACACTAGCTGGGAGGCTATTCCATAACTTTGGGGCTTGGTAAGAGAAAGCTCTGCCCCCTGTCGTGGTCTTGGCGATGCGTGGTACTGTCAGACAGCCTGCGTCCATAGAGCGAAGTAGGCGTGATTATCAGTTTGCTTTGTCTGGACTCAAGCCATAGGTCATAGTGATGGAAATTCCTTGCCAGTTTTTACCAAAAGTTGGTGGGCTTTGCCTTTCTGACTCTACACTATACTTTGTATTGTGCTTGCTATAAAATTTATTTGAAGAGTCCAAGAGAGCCAAATTGGCTGTGCTATCGGGTTGTGAAGGATGGATGCATGAGGATGCATGAGAAAGAGGGCAATTTAGTGCTTTCCTCTTGGTGTGTTCAGCTGGTCTGTGATGTAACATGAGGGTCAGAGGAAGCACATGTTAGCGCCCCGTTGGTAGCTGCCCTGCAACAGGGGAGAGCTAGCTACTGGGTGGGAATTGGCAAATGACCAAATTGAAGAAAGGGCATTAAAAAGGGAGTATTATATCTTTTCTTATATGCAAAATATGAATCAGCTCCCAACGTTCACCTAAATGAGCCAGGTCAAAGAGTCGACTCGTACACAAATGACACATCACTAATAGGTTATTTCTATGAACACTTACAAGAATAAACCCATGTTTTGGCACAGATAATCCGGCAGACAAAAACATCATTTTATAGCTGAACATAAAGAACCCATCTTATTGTGATGGATAGTACTGACTGCAAAGCAAGTTAATTGAAAGCTTCTGAAGATTTATGGACATTAAACTGTTTCATGCACGAATACATCATAGCCGAGAGATGTTCTCAGCACAGAGGATTTTGTTATGTTCAACCACATCCAAGGTGTTCCTCCCACGTCCGGGAAATTAAACTGAAATAAATCCTCACTGTTCGCTTTGTGGTACAAGGATCATGTACACAAGATCTGGATTTTAGGAAGGAGGATGTTCTTCAGAGGACTGCTGATGTTTCAGACAGGTTGTGGTTGCTGACTGGCTGTAAAAACTCATCTCTTGGTACTAGTGATTATATGCAGAATGTCATATAATAGATAAATAATGATGTGAATTTAATGGAAATTACCTCCTTAAGGGTCTAACCTAGGGTCAGTTATGTTATAAATGACATTAACTAGCAGTTTCTAAGAATAGTTATGGGCCACAACATCCTGAAACTCAGCTCATTTTTTAATATCAGTGTCATTTGTTCTTTCTTTGAAACATGATTTATCATTACAAGTGTTCCTTCCAATTGTGGGACATGTCAGTACAGCTTGAAGAAACACTCATTAGTAGAACACTAAATCATTGTTCATTAGTTCTCCAACTGATGATCTTTGAAGCACACGTCACTGCAGTCACCCCACAACACACTCTTAATGTCTTCCCTTATACCGAAGCAAATTACTCTTTTTTTTGTCTTATATAACAGATATTCCCTTTTCCTAGGTCAAGAGCCGAGTTGTATTTCCATCTGAAGTAATTAAACTCACTGTACCGTGTCCTCTCAATGTGGATAATAAGTGTGGTCCTTTTTCTCATTTTTTTCTTTCAGTACTGTGGGGTCAATGGAGGCGAGCATGTCAAAGCAGTATAAACACTCTCCGGACTATTCCATACATCTGTAACACTGTAATGCTCTCATACTACTGCTTGTAAACACGCCAAATGCCAACACTTTCCATGTTTTCATCCATTTATTTTGTAGTACAAACATATCCATGGTGCATAGTGTCAGTGTTGATCTTCTCCTTGCCAGAAAATGGAGGACTGAATGGATATTTGTTTTACAGGGCCCCAAAAAACTGCTCTGAAAGTAATGGAGTTTTAAATAGAGTCAAGTGACAGTGCAAATTACTATTGGAGGTTTGTAAATAACACCGGATTAGACATCCAAGACCAAGCATTTCCAACAAATCACCATTTCCTGATTGTAATAGAGCAAATGGCTAAAGTAAATATAATGTGAAGAATGATGGGGGAATACTGTAAATACTTTTTTTCTTTTTCCAATCAAATAACATGGTACAAATGTTTCATCTTGTGACTACTGTGAGTGTGTATGACTGATTAAGTAGTTATGGCATGGAAAGACCAATGACAGTCTTTACCAGTTAGAAATTTCAAGACGTGTACATCTAGACTGTGTTCTACTGGCAACACACATCCGAATGGCTTCAGTTTCAGATGTACCTCTGCACCGGTGTGATTGATATGGTGACTGGCTCTAATCTTTTTATGCCATAGTGCTGTTGAATTCTCAAATCTGATTGGTCAGAAGGTGTTGATTAATTTTCTATAGCACAGTCTCTGATCATAGTGCCAGTGGCAAGACAAATGAAAAGTTTTAATGCACTTGCTATAATGCATACAATGCATATGTATACAGCAGTAACAATGTCCATAGGGACTTGTATAGCAGACACCTTTTAATAGAGGAAATCTAACTTTTTTATCTAATTGTTGATAAGGTGGAGCTTTTTGTGATGAGATGTTTATTTAACATTTAAGGAAGGAATATCAATGTCAGCACTTTGTAATAGTCAGAGGAAATGCTGTAAATTTAAGTTTTCCATCACAGGAAATTCTAAGGATAGGGAATTTTGTCTTTTGCAGTTTCATGATAACATGACAAGCTGGATTTTTTTTTCTGTCCTATTAACTTCAAGAGAGAGGAAAAATAGAGGCTTGTGAGGGAACGACTGTTCATAGTAGCAATAATGTACGTGATAACAGGAACTAACTTAGATTTTGACATTCCACTTCAATAAATGTAACTCTAAATAGATAAAATGTAAATATAAAGTTTAAGTTGTGAGTTTAGTGTGTTAAGCTCGATTTGAAGAATTACACTAAGTGGGAGTGTACTGCAGCATCAGGTTACAGCATTAGCCTTCCGTTTACAGAGTCTACATTTGCTCCTACTTCCAGCTGTCTTCAATATAAAACTCTTATTAAGAATCTTACAGTAGCATCCAAATATAATTAATGGACAAGACTTCATTATTATTATGATAAAGGTAGCACATTTAATGTGGAAACATTTCATGTGTGTTTTTTCTAACATCATGAAGCATTCTTATTTGAAAAAGCATAAGGATACATTCCTCTCGTCCTGTAACAACCTCAACTCCTCTTCCCTTTCTCAAGGCCCCCTTATCTCTCACTGAGCTCTCTCACCCTCCTCTGTTCCCTTTCTCTCCAAGAAAGTCAGATTGTTTGAAACAAATAAAAGCCAGCAGCCGATTAAACGAGAGACGCAGGAGTGAAAAGGGTTTACCTCATATAAACAAAAAGAGTAAGGCACAAAGACAGCGAGCAAGATTTGTATGGAAGATGGCTTCTCTTTATGACTCTGTCTGGATGCAAACTGGATCCTGTTACAGGACGCTTTTATGTGGTCACTAAACAGTTTGTATATAAGACGCTCCACGCTGTAAGGCCTCTGATCATTCTCAGGTGAATCACATGGAGCAAACGTAAAAGATAATAAATGTAATAATGTATTACTATGCTCCTAACTGGATAATCCCATTGGAACTAAATGTTCGGCATGAGGCCACGTCCTCTTTATGTGCTCTAAACTGTTTCCTGGTGAAATACCTCCCTACAATAACATAATTTCATGCTATAACCATGTCCACTGAACTTCCTAGTTGGCAACAATACAGAACGCTTTGTTGTTATTCAATTTATCAAGCCACCATGCAAAGTTTCCTGAGAAGTATTTCACTGTTTCTGTGTGTTTCCATGTGTGCATGCTATAATCCAATTATTACACAATGTCATATTGCTCAGTGGAGAACCACACCTCTTCAAACACCTCAATAATCTAGTAGAAAGTAACACCTACCAGTTTTATTATATTGGCAACTTTTTTCTTTTTCATCCAGTTTGAGTTTCAGCCATCTAATTCAACATTAATATAATAAGCCTGTTGGACATGGATCAGGAAAGACTTCATTTGGAAGAGGAATATGAGAGCCCAGCAGGAAAGTGAGGGTTTGGCTCCTACAAACTTGGACCAAATGTACTTTGTCTGTATTTATGGCATGAGAATGGTCTATGCAATGATGTGTGACCGAGTCGTGTTTTGGGCACACCTCGGAAAAGACGCCCTGATGTACCTCCACATTCTTACTAAATAAGAATTCTTACTGACATAGCTATCAAATAAAATGTAGACTTTGACAAGACTTTGCCCTCTCGTATGTATCAGGCCATTTAAACCGACTCAGCTGACTCTTTAGTGTTTGCCATCCCAAAGGTTATTGGGTTTCCAAACTTGGTTTTAATTGACTGCTTGAAGACTGTTCATGGAATATTTTACAATGACTTTATGGTTAGAGGGGAGTCAAAAATTAGCTCTGTGTGACCTAAAACTACATATCCAAACCTCATCCATTTTAGAATTTGGGCTTCTGTATCCAAGAAAAGACCTTAATACAAGTTTTTATTACATTTTGTTTCATATTATTAGCAAGCACATGGTGTTTGAAGTGTGTGTGGGTTGTGTGTGACGTGTGCGTGCAATGTTTAAGGAGACATGTACTTTCGCTCGCGGAACTGTGATTCTGCATGGTCTTATTAATTCATTCATTTATTCATTCATCTTCAATATCCACTTTGCCCTGCTCAGGGTCATGAGAGATGCAGAGCCTATCCTGGAAACACTGGGGGTGAGGCATTAATGCATACATGCACACACATATTCGCACACTTATTAAAAGATATGGGCAATTTAGCATAGTCAGTCCACCCAACAGCAGGTTTTTTTGGAGGTGGAAGAAAACCGGAGAACCCAGAGGAAACCCATACCAAACTCCATGCAGATAGTAACCAGAGGATCAAATCGGGGACCCTATAAGCTGAAACACTGTGCCACCCCTCATGGACATAGTATAGTTTTTTTTGTTCTGTTTTGTTGCTCTCATCCTTTGAACACTCCCCAGCCAGTCAACATAACACGTTTTCACATGTATCCTGAATTTTCAGGCTTTTGAGATCGACTTTGGCACATAATGCACTTAGGGCCAATTCCAATTTGTTTCCTTACACAAGAATTTAAAGTAAGATGTTTAAGATGTGTAACAATCTTGACAGTATGCTGCATACAGAACACAGCAGACCCAGGGTAAGAGTGCATGTGAGCTTTTTTCATTTGTGCATGTGCCCTTGGCATGGTAGATAAACAGTAACATAAAACTTTCAAAACAAATCACGTCACAGCTTTTCAGCTCATTGCTTTCCATTCAGCTTTAGGCTGCATGCACACACACACATACAAGCTCAGCTCACTGGTAATCTAGTGAGCAGCTATATAAGGCACTAAATCAGCTTTGCCTTAGAAACACATCTGAGAATTTGAAACACAACTACTAAAACTTGCTTTAGAGGAAAAAAAACTCTGCCATGTGGGTCACAAACGACATGAGGTTGATGAAAAGAACCCCAAATCAAGGCCTGCACTGGGGAAACAATTAAAGACAACCTGAATTCAAAACTGAGAGGATAATGTGGGGAACTGCAAGCCTTAAGCGAAATCAGACATGACACATTCCCCAGAATCCCCCATCCACAATCCCCAATATTCCATATATATATATAACTGACACAGAAAAGGGAGAATGTGCAGTACACAGTGATATGAGGTAGAATGGCAAGTGAATAATTATAGTAAAATGATATGTTATAAATAGAAGAGTCAGAAATGTGCAAAAATGCAAGAACATGAGGTATGATACTAGCAATAATACTGAGATATAATGGCAGAATGCCACTGCAGTCAAATGACTTGGACAAAAAATGTTTGTTACATTATAAGAATATAACATTAAAATAATGATGCATGTATTGATTCTGTAATTTAGGTTATTAAACTTTAAAAAAAAAAAAGTTTAATGTTTAAACTTCTGTGTTAATTTCAGTTGGCAGCTGGTTTTAATTGCTTTATATTATTATGACTCTTTTTGTAGCACTTTGAGATTTTCTTTAGATTTTCCACTGTAAAGTGCTTTATAAATAAAATGTATTTTTATAATGCACAATCCAAACTTTCATCTAATTTGGTCTATTGCTATTATGGTGTTAGCATAACTAGCACTGCAAAATTACACATTAATAAAGTTACTGCAAAACGTCGTCATGAGATGACATACATAACAAACCTTTATCTTTGTCCCATTTCTCATCGTCCTCCTTTTTCTTTTTTTCTGAAATTGAAATCCTGATGGCTTTGATCTTTATATTCTCAGATGATTTATTCTCATTCAGTTTCTTTTTTCATCATGTCACATGCACGCTTGTAAACATCACCCATCCCATTCTGCCCCTTCAATCAACGGTCAAGACTAAACCATTCCACATTAGTGGTGTACAGTGTGTCAGTCTCTAATGTCTTACAATAATCCAAGGAAATTGCAACTGTACATCAGCAGTAGGGAAGCATTTTATTTTGCAATTTCACTTAGTTCATTTTTTTGTATGGTGCTATTAAAATCTCCCCTCCCCTATTTGAGGCTTCTAGCAGGTGACATTTCATAAGCAGACAGACAGCAGCAGAGGTGTGAGGGGTGGCAGAAAGGAGAGGTGTACCATAAGGAGCTGCTAAAGAATGAATGTTCAGTGAGTGGGTTGAACCCTGCATGCCACACAAAACAGAGAGCAGGCACAATCCTGTGTAAAACTACCTCAAATGAACTATAAAGAAGTGAAGAGCGTGTCTGAAAGCTGCGTGCGCTGGCGGTGCCCCATGCCACCCCTGAGCACGTTGCCGCCCAAGGTGGCTGCCTATTTGGCCTATGCCAGGATCCGCCACTGCTTTGCAGTACTCATGGTGGAATTTGCTGTGGGTTTATTTATTTATTTATTTATTTTTGTGAGTTCTCCAGCAAGAAGTCAGAAGACAAACTGTGATTGCACACACTCAGTCTGGACGCTGTCCTTCCTGTTCCAGTGAGTGGGCATGAAAGCTCTTTCATGTGGTCACTGTGATCTTGGCCTTTTGCATATTGAAAGTGATGCTGGGTTATGAACATACGAACATCAGCACCATGTGAAGGGGTTGTGGTGTCCTAATGGTTATGGTTCTGAGCTGGTGTTCTGATCTGAAGATCTATCAAGTGTCATAAAGAAGAAGTTCCCTTTTGAGACTGGTTCCTCTCAAGGTTTTTTTTTTTTTTTTTTTAATCTCATGTCATCCCAGGGAGTTTTTCCTTTGCCACAGATGTCTCTGGCTTGCTTATTTGGGATCTAAATCTACATCCAGTTGTCTGTAAATCTGCTTTGAGCTCGAGTTACTGCCTGTGTGGAGTTTTTGTGCATGTTCTCCGATTGTTATTGTGGGTTTCCTCTAGGTTCTCTTGTGTTCTCCCGTCTCCCATAACATATTGGGAGGTATATTGGCAATGATAAATTGCCCCTAGGCATGAATGTGTGCATAGTGTCCTGCAATGGGCTGGGGTAGTGTCCGGTGTGTATTCCCAAGTCACACCCAGTGTTCCCAGATCCAGGATTCCTGGATGGGCTTCAGACCCACTGTGACCCTGACCAGGACTTTTTTGTGACAGTGTGTATTGTTATATAGTTAAAAGTGCTGGACAAATAAAATTTAATTGAATTGAAGATACAAATCCCAAGACTGCAAGAGAATCACTTACTGTATGCTAAGCATTAATCCTTAATTGCCTGAATTGTATCTGGTTTCAGTTGTAAATTGAACTGGATAAGCATGGCTGCCAGTGAGTAGCTATAAATTCGGCTGTCTGGGTTTCCACTTATTTCTCCAAATGATGTTTTGGAGAACACTGGGAGAATTGTGTTTACCTAAGCTATTTCCATATCATATTTGTCCGTATGCTACAAGTCATCTGCAGCCCCGCCTCTTTCCTTTCTTGTGGATTTATTTAACGCTCCGCCTTGACTTTCTGACTGAGTTTTATGACAGACTTAAAAAGCCGCATATTCTATAAGGCTGTTTCTTTGGCCTCATTACTGAGCAGCACAGTGTTTTTTTCATCACGGTGTCATACCATTTTTCAGTCTCACATTTTATTTCCCTTTTTACTTCACCTTATTGTGAAGAAGTGACATCCAGTGTTCTTTTTGCCAGTGAGAGTTCAGCAGCAAGTGGCAGAAGGTTTCTTCTCATGCTTGTGGATACTCTTTGGCAGAATGAAAAGTGCATGAAAAAAGCCAGATGGAAAGGAACTCGTCACAAGCAAGCTGGCATGTACCCGATGGGTATGACTGTCTAGCCAAGCAGTACTGCAGTAGATCGTTGGCATGAGTGTGGGATTTTGCACTTACAACATGGGAGAATTTTGGGGGGGAGTGGCTCATCTCAGCCCACAGCTGCTCCATGCTGTACAATTTTTACTGTGGTTTTGTACAGTGCAGTGGCTCAATGACAATACAAAAGGGTCTTTCATTTTTAAAAATATCTACCCTTTCTCTGTACATCATCTTTAACTTATGTGCTAATTAGACCTGACAGTGGTTCCGTACCCATTTTACTGCCTTATTAGCTGAATCAAGAGCATTCTTGGAAGAAAATCTTTATTCTTTTTAAAATAAAAAGACTATGGGCCATATTCAGTGTTGAGTTAAACATGCATTGTGAGGAAGTAATACTTAAATTAATTTCTGGACAGTTGCACGGACAGTTGCACGCAAGACACGATTGAGGAGCTGACAAAACCAGTCATGTCTCAGTTATTTCGTTAATTTATTTAGTCCTCTTCAGTGACCGTTCTAACCTGGTAGGGATCATAATGGGTCCTATCCTGAGCGTGAGGCAGGAATACACACTAGAGGAGATGCAGGGCACCACACACACACACACACACAAATTCACACCTAGGGCCAATTTAGCAAAGCCATTTCACCTACTGGCATGTTTCTGAGAGGAGGGAGAAAACCAGAGAACCCAGAGGAAACCCATGAGGACATGGTGAGAACACGTGAGTCTCAATACAGGGAGTAACCCGAGCTCAGAATCGAACCAGGGAGCCTGGTACTGTGAGTCGGCAGTGCTGCCTACCTTGTCTTAGTTATTCATGATTCTAAACTTGAACACAAGGCTTGTGCAGTATCTGCTGTAATGAGAGGCAATATTTAGTCCAGCACTACTAGTTTTAATATTTGCCGTAACTAATATTTCACCATAAAAGTCATGATTTAAGCAGAAATAAATACACACAAAAAACTGATCTGTGATTTGAGGCCAATATTAAATCATAAAAAAAAATTAATCAATAAAACAGTATATCAGTCTCAAGATATTCGCCTACTTTTAGATGTTTATTTGAATCTTTTTCTTCTTCTCATTTGTTTATTAGGCTATACAGTACAACTAGGTTATTTTAAAAATCTGAATTTGCCATCCCCTAGAGAATAAAGTAAAGTGCTGTGTTAGCCATCTGGATATGGATAACTTCATCCGCATAATTATTGATGTACGTCTTGAACTTAAGTTTCCGACTTGAGTCTCCAACTTGGCCCCATATTTTGGGAATAAGATTTAAATGTCAAAATGCTATTGAAATATGCTTCAAACACACAAAGTTTCAAATGCACATTTCTCTCGATATTTCTGAAATACACATTAGGCTAACATATTTGCCTTTCCCACCATTGTCCATTTAATGTCATATGCAGTAACACATTAATGGGGTGTGAGCCATTATCTTCAGCTTTATGAGTTACATCTCAAATCACTGAAATATAGTAGCTAATGATTGCTCTGTAGGGACATCCATTCAGGAGCCCAAATGCTGATCCCTGCTGGTTTGTCAATCAGTGGCAAATAGTGGCAGCCAAAATACCTTGCTGTGGTTACCCACTTGAAATGCAGAAGGTTTTCTTTCACATGTATTTTTCCCCTCTTTAATGTGCTCTATCCAAACCAAAGTCCAGATGTTTAACTTGTTTTTTTTCTTTGATATCTCAAACATGTGGATTCCTTGACCATGTGCAGCTACTAGCGGTTCATGTCAAGGTCAGACTGCTGGAAGAGATATGAGTCTCATTATATGCTCACAAACAGCAGTCTGATTAAATATAAACAACATCCATATTAAGAATAATTCAGCAATTCTGATTGGGTCATGCTAGATTGGTAACGTCATACTTGCAGCATGTCTTGATTCTGATAACCTTTCCGTAGTATGTACACATTTTTCCCTCCAATGTACCAGTTCTGTTTTGTCTGAGATACTTTGGCTCCTCTTTCATGTTTTGTCTCATGTGTGTGTTCAGAGCTTTGGCTCTTCTTTTCTGTTTAGCTCTTGAGTGTATATTAGTTTTGGTATGAAGATTAGTTTATGATTTGATTTCCTATTCGGTCTAAAAAGATAATCAGTCTTGGATTTAAATCCCAAATCTAATTCTCCACACACTACAAACCCAGTGGGTACAGTTAAACTTTAATATGTTCTGGCTTCAGAGTGATGCCGGGAAAAGATTCAGAGCTTCTTCGCTGTTAGGTTTTAGTCATATTTAATAAACGACTGAAACTGCTGAAGTTGTAATTTCCTTTTTAAACTGTAGTTGCTGTGTTCTGATGTCAAAAGTGCTGATTATATATGCCATCAATTTAACTATATTGACTTTCTTAATCCCAGAAGTATAATTGGTTATATATAATCTTCCTGGATAAAAGAATTAGTCACATGTGTCATTTCTTTCCTAACATTTGCTTACGTCTCCCATTGGCTGAATAACAGCACCAATCCTGTCAGTGTCTTGTGTTCCTGTCCATTGTAGTCCACTCTTCTACTGACTGGGTGCAGTTTCAGTTTGTTGGTGCCTATATCAATGTTTTTCCTGCTGTACAAAATGATACCACAAGTATTTTATGGGCTTGAGGCCTGATGATTTTGCAGGCCACTCAAAGTGTCCCAGTGTTCCACCATGCTTGCTGAACAAGTTACAAATTTGGCACCTTCCATCTATGAAAAAAAAAACCCCATATTAAAACCATTATCTTGATTTGTTTCTCCATGCAATTCAGCATAGTTTGTGCATTTGCACTCGTACAACCATTGCACAAAACAGAGCTCCACTATTCTCCCTAATTAACTGTGAACAATAACCATAAACACTGTACCACATGACCTCTTGACCTCACCTGAAGCACAGCGGCGTGGCAACTCTATAGAAATAAAAGGGGAGAAATAATATTGGAAATTGTGAATGAATTATAAAAATGATCCAAATAAAATTATTATTAAAAAATTATAAAATAATAAAATGACCCTTGTAAACAAATGTTTAATACTATATACTGAATATAAAATTCCCACTAAACAATGACTATATGTATGAAATTAACAAATAAATGGGCTCTTGCTTAAAACTCATTATGACTCATTACACATAGAGAGAATTTCTCAAGACTGATTTTCACCCACAAATTTCTTAAGAGTTGCTCTCAGCAGAAGAACAGAAACACTGCTGTGACTAATTATTTAACCAGCCATTAATATTGTGGGTTTACTTTTCACTTTGGGAGGACACACTGTCCTCTTGCACCCTAATATGTTTAAAGGTTTCTACTTAATGGCAGTTATTTTTCTCAGGACTTGGGCAGCAGTACTAATGTGCAGTAAATCAGTAATTCAAAATGCAGGCGAGTCGTCGTTCATAAACATCTGCTAGGGAAATATAGCTACCTGGCTCTGCTATAGTAAGAATTGAATAAATATACACATTGTTCCTTTCAAAATTGGTCAAAGAATCGTCAGTGAGAATTGTGTTCTCTAAGCCCAAAAATTGTGATTCCTATTTCATTAAGAATCATGCAGCTGTATTTCCAGTTGTCATCCTGGAATGTCAGTGTTATGTTCTGCTTGGACATGAAGCACAGATGAACTGACCATCTGGCTTTGTGTTAAGTTAAATTCATCCAGGTGTGCAGTGTATTGACATTGTGCAACAAGGCATCCAGCTAATATTTTGTCTGGGACCTTATATTATATTGACCATCTGGTGTCATTACACTCCTTCATTTATTCATACTCCGGTGTCACCCAGAAGAGGACTGGTTCCTTTTTGAGTCTGGTTCCTTTCAAGGTTTCTTCCTCTTGTCACCTCAGGGAGTCTTTACTCACCACTGTTGCCTTTGGCTTGCTCATTAGGGATAAATTTAAATTTTATATCCAGATTTTTGTAATGCTGCTTTGTGACAATGTCCATTGCTGAAAGTGCTATATAAATAAAACAGAATTGAATTTAATTGATCCATCATCATCATCATCATCAAACTGTAGTAAATACATAGGTACAAAGGTACAAAATAGAACAGCTACAGCATGTGCTCTATGAATTAAAAAGCCAGTAAAATTAAAACACTTGATAATGAACAAGTGTGACTGAAGTCTCAGTCATGATTTTCCTATGATAGCTGAATATAACTTTTTGGACTACACCAAGGACTACACTGGGCTTTTCAAAAAAGAAAAATGAGAAAAAACAAAACAAAACAAAAACAAACAAACAAACAAAAAAAACAGCCACTTAGTCCCAGAATAGAGCTAAAGAAAACAAACCCAAAGTCAGTCTTGATCTAGTTGTTCCTGCCAGCTGTGATACAAGATGGAGTACTAGTAGGTGGGCTAATTATCTCCTTTCTGATTAGATGACTATGGACCATTGCCTGATCAGGGACACATGTAGACTAATTAGTGTTTTTGGAAACTGCTTCTTGGCCACAACTTGGAATGGATGGATCCCAAGTTCAAGTACGTTCTGTTGATTAGGAAGAAGTGAGCCATTGGTTGGCAATTGGTGCGGAGTATTTAATTCAGTTTGATTAATTCTTTACTAAGAAAATGTAGAGTAGCATCAGTTACAAAGAGGTTAATGTGGTTTACTTTGGATAGACTATGGGACAAAGCTGACCAGGGCTTTTCATTTGTACTGGTTTGGTTTTTCATTATCACTTGGCCTGTAAAACATAAGATAGAGACTACAGGAGTAATTATTACTTATAGATAAGTGCATAGGCTTGCATACCCCCATTTGTTGTGTGTAAAAAATTACAATCTACAGAGCCAAAGAACTCCTATATATTAAAAAAATATTAAAATTAATCTACATGTCACGGATGGTTTGGAGACAGATGCAAGTGCAGAGTCTTTTATTAATTGTGAAACACACGGGAACAAGGATTAGGCCTATGTAACAAATACAAATTAGACAAACATGGAATACACATGAACATGGCATGGATATGATAACCGACAATGACTCTACATACAGCAGATACTAGACAAAGAGTGCTATACAAGCATTGCTTAAATACTAGTGTTCGTTGTGCATAAATGTGGTTCAGGTGTTCATGATCATGTGATTTTGTGCATGATATGAACATGTGGTGTGCGGTGGCTGTTTGGTGCTGTAGTCCCGCGCCACTAGCAGCGCTAACCTGACACTACAGTGTAAGGGGGAAAAATGAAAAATAATTTGAAATGAAAGAGGTGAAAGTTAATATCTTAACATACACTATTTGACCAATTTTGTTCCTTGTGATAATGAAGGAACATGAAACCTACCTCACTAAGGCCCTGATTTACTATATGCAAACTTGTTGAAAATGTGCACGCTGATTTACTAACAAGGTCTACAGAGAATTGCGTCTTTCACATGAGCAAAATAGCACATTTTGTGTTAGCTTTCTAAAAAGGTTCTTCTTGAAACCCTTTCTGATAGAGAAACACTCAGTTGTATGGTTCTACATAGAACCTTTAAGGGTTCCTCCAGATGGACAACTGAAAAACCCATAAGGGTCCCTAACGTTCTAAGAGTGCACAGGGCAGCGTCAGTTCAAACTGATGACTTTTGCACCCGCAATTAGATTTAACAAGCCTGAAAGTCGCTTAGGGAATGTCAATTACTTGTGTGAATTAATGCCTGGAGATGTAACCCAGTTTCTGCCAGTTTAGAACAAAGTCGTAATAATGAGAACGTTTATCTAAATTATACTGGAATAAAATAATCATAACTTTTATTCTTCAAAATCATGACTTAATGTTACCTCGGTAAAGATTCATTCACCAAATATTTGCACGTCCAATCCCCATTTTACGGTAAACTCCACACTGAATGACTCGCTTATTAATCATTATAATTAATATGAGATCTTCAATGTGATCTGAGATTTATTTTGTAATGAAATTCTGAGCTGATGGTTTTTTAGTTTCATCCTCTTTCATCAACATGTTAGTCTATTTTGATGGTTAACAGTTTCCTACATTACCCACAATGCTGTTTGACTACTTGCTGATAGTGGTGCCAGTGGGAATTCGCCCTTGCTTCATCTCTACCTAAAGAGAGTGATGCAACAGCGCTTTAGTCCTTTAGTCTATCCAACATTCTTAACTTCTCATCTGTACATATTTGGATAAGCTTCTAAAGCTTCAATTTTCATGCTAATACCACAGTCAAAGCCATCATGCTCGTCATCTCGTAGATCACTAACTAGCTGAGCCAAGTCTCTGCTGTAACTCAGCACAACTCTGTTGTATAGGAAATCGTCACTGGAAATTGATAAGTGAGAAAGGAAGCTCTTTTGATTTTAGGAGCTTACAGCAAAACCTGACTGTTATCCCTTCAGTTTGAGATCATTTAAAATACTATTACTATTACTACTATTAACCACCATTATAACTGCACTGGGAATGTTCGTCTGTGATGACAGAGTAGCACATAACTATTGTCTTCTCATGGGAATAACCCAAATACAGCACCACCCAATAAATGAACACCACAATCACTAAGCACATCACAAGTATTTCAGTATAAACATATTTAATGTGTTTTAGGGTGGAGTTTTCCTTTAAACAGAGCTTTTGAATTTTAATTCATTCACATTTGACAAATCATGTAGAGAATCATATATAAGACACATATATGCCAGCTTCTATTATGATTCTTTCTAATTTAGTTGGGCTATATTGTGTGTTGTATATGGACTTGTGCTTAGAGTAAATGTTATTTGGCCAAGCAGAATAAACTGGCCATGACTGTACGTGCCTTTAAACACTGGATATGAGCCAAAGTCTGCTTCAGTATTTATAAAGTCTGAGGATAAACACAATGGGACACAATGACCATCTTGAAGTCCTTTATGCAGGAATGACAAGCATGAAACCCATGGCAGATGTGGTCCCTTTGCCATGTAGCTCTTTAAATGCAGCTCCAGGGAGAGTGGTACTGAAATTTAACAGGTAGCTTGGAAAGGACTTGTTTCACAATGGTAGAAATGAACTTGCCTCTCCAGGGGTCGATTCCAGCTGTGTATAATGTGTTGAATGTGCTACTTGCTACAAATCTACTGGGAAAGGCTACACAGGGAGACCACCCAGGACTAAGATCTCCGTTGTAGAGGGGCTGGTGCATTGAGCAGGGATTGACCTAATCCCTCTTCTCTCCCGTTTCAATTGTCTGCCTTTTCTGCAGCTTTCTCTTTCATATTGAAGCTGATCGTGTCCTGGGGCACATTCAGTGCAAGTTCTGTTTTTGTGTGTGCTTCAGTCTATCCGGGATAGAGTAGTCAAACAGTGGGACAATATTAATTGAAATTCCTCTTTATTACACCAGCTCTTCATTGCTAGTTTGACCTTGAACTTTCACACAGTGGAGATTGAGTGTTGTAATCAAGTGATAGTCTAGGACATCTTTCAATTTATGGATCTCATAATAATTATAATTATTCAGTCCAGAAATGTTTTGCTCTTTGCCGAAAAGGATTTCAGTGCATACAGTATTTATCTGAACAGAAACAGGCAAACATTTATGAATAACACACACTGGGCCTCATTTATCAATCTTTTGTAAAGTTGCAGGCCAAACCAAACTAAAAATTCCAATAGATTTACCAAAATTACCAAAACACTGATTTTTTCATATTCATGTACGTATGTTGATAAACTGTAAATTACCAAGTGTGTTTACAGCACAGCTGATCTTCATTTAGTAATGGCCACAAAATTCCATAAAGGGCAAAGCTCACAGGGCTGAAATCTTCCAGTAATGTAGCTCAGCCACTGCAGCGCATCAGCTACCATAGACACACACTAACTTTTATAATGTGGCACTTCTGTCGTCCTAATTTAATGGCGAGTCTCATTTGTCATAATTTATGGATATCTTTTGGATTGCTTATGGATATTTTTTGAATTGCTTTTTAAGTTATTAACATGAATTGACTGAGTTTCATATTTTTTTCATTAAAATGGTGTGTGTTATGCAAATAACTAAGTGTAATCCTTATATAAAATTCTAGTAACTCATGCCAAATATACACAACTTGAAGCTGATCAATCGAGGTTCACATTAGTCTTCTTATACATACATTTACACAAACTCAGGAGCTCTTGTTGGATACATATATTTTACCATGATTCTTGTTTAAATGCCCTTGCGAACTATTTATTAATAAATTCAGTCCGGTTTGACAAATGAGGCCCAATGTGTGTCAAAGACATATGGCTGAATGAAATATGGTGTCCCTGGCCAAAGTCATCTCTACGTTTTTCATTAGTCTAAAAGCAATAAAGCAAAGTGAGCTAAGGTTAGACAAATATTTCCACTGGAGTGTGCCATATTGTCATTGTACTAAAACCAGTTTATGGTTAAGTCTGTCCGAGGAACAGTTAAAAGGATGTAATTTTTAATATTTTTTTTAATAACTCCATGCTACTCGATTCATTTGAAACTACAATCGTCATGGGACACAGACATGTCTAGACAAAAATGAATTTCAGTGAATGTGTATTTTATTCCAAGATAAATAGTTTTACAAAAAATGTTTTGGCATCAGGGGTTTAAAACTATACAGACATACAATAATAGATTATGTACAGCTAATTTGTTTTCATTTGTCTCATAGTACTCTCTAGATAGTACTGAGTAAATCCCTGGTTTGTCTGTGCATGTCTGAGAGATGGTTGGATGGTTGGTTAGTTTTCAGAAAGCTGTCTGCTGCCCCAGTGAAGACATTTTGCCCCTGAAGAGAGAATCTGTGTATGTCATCATGACCTGGCCACCAATCAACATGGTCTCAGGTCACGTCTGGAATACAACTTTACGTGACATACTGTATACACACACATACACACACACACATACACACACACACACCATAGTCCCTGAGATTTACAAGGCAGAGAAACAGGAGGATTTGTGTGGCATTTATGCTTTAAAATGTTAAGGAGAGGATCCGACTGTCCATGGTGATGCATAAATCTACAAGTCAGCCGCTCAGACTGCCACCATCTTAAAACTATGTATGTGTTCACTTGCACCTATGAATTCACCCAGCACTGTGAGAAATAAAGACTGGAATATTCATTACATGCAAAGCAGTTTATGAGACAGCTCATTACAAAATTTTAACATGAAAATCTGACACTAATTTACCTTCTGAGAAAAGGAACCTGAGGTAGGTCTACAGCTGCATGAATGTTTTCCTCATGCAGTCTTGTGACCAGAATATGGCAGAGCAGCGGGAAATTTGATGGGCTGTTGGGCCTGGTGTTATGGATGCCTCACTAATTCCTCCAGACTGATCCTGATTCCTTACCAAAAGACCTTGAGAAGCCCAGGTGCAATAATAAAGATATTTCCTGTACATAAAGGCATATCACATTTAAACCCTCATTTCCTCACCAGGATCATCTCCCAAAACTCTGCAAATGGAGCAGTTTATTGTGGGTTTCGTGGAGACAGGGACTATGCATGTACAAGTCAGACTTTGGAAGTGGTTTTTGCCTTTACAGAAACAGAGTGGATGGGAAAGCAGGAACAGATTATAAAAATTTCCCCAACTTAGTATATCTCCTTATCTAGCAAAGAGTTTAGCATTCAAATCTAACACAGATAGATCTTTGCCTTGACTTTTGACTAAAGATTCTTATCTGAGACCAAGGAATTATTGATTAATTCCCAAATATTATAGTTCATAATTGCTTGGTGTAAAACCTTGTTCATGGGATTTCTGCTAGCACTTTGAGAAGAGCATGCTGGATTCGAGGGCCAGCTGCGATGTGAGAATCAGATAAAGAGTGATGTTAATGCAGACTGAGAGACCTCATGTCACGCCACTGGTGTTGATGAGATCCAGCCAAGCGATCACTGGTTACTACATATGTTTGCTCTCTATCTCTGCAATCAGTGACATCTGCTGATAGTATGACTTTCAGTGTTTATAACAACCAATCAAGAAACACCACACATGCCATCTAATGTCTTCCCTTTGAACAATCTGCTGAGACGTTTAAGATAAAAGTGACACTTGATCAACACAAAATTGCACTGAGATGATAGCTGTGGAAATGCCCTCCAGATCTGGGCTGAAAGCTTTAGTGAAAAAGTTGAGTGTTCATTTGAGTATTTGATGACATCTGGTAAACCAGGCTGAAATGGTCACACATGATAAGTTAATCAGACTGTGTTTCAAAGTAAAAGCTATGGTTTACATTACATTTGAATACATTAGAATGTGTTGATCAAAGCTTAAGCATTACTGCTTAATAAGTGTTAACAACTCTCTCTCTCGTTCTTGTTGTTATTTCTTTCTCTCTCCAGACTCAGACCTGAGCATGAGGACACACAGCACCCCGAGTCCTGCTCTCATCCTGAACTTGAGTCCTTCTCATCTTTCTCCTCAAACTCTTCCCAATGGCCATGAGTCTCCATCCTCATCCCCATCTCCATCCCCTACCATTCCTAGAGAAACTGTCGCTATAGTCCATGCTCCTCCAGGAAGCTGCAAAAAGGCCTCCAAATCTCACTCGACAGCACTTGTCGAATTTCTTCCAGACCCCGTCTTGTTGCAGATCTTTGCTCACCTGTCTACTCCGCAACTGTGTCGCTGTGCCCGAGTGTGCCGCCGCTGGTACAGCTTGGCCTGGGACCCACGTCTCTGGAGAACCATCCGACTGAGCGGAGAGTTACTTCATGCCGACAGAGCCCTGAAGGTCCTCACTCAGCGCCTGTGCCAGGATACCCCCAATGTCTGTCTCACCCTGGAGATGGTGGTGGCGAGCGGATGTCTGAGGCTGTCTGATCGCGGCCTGCGTGTGCTAGCTCAGTGTTGTCCTGAGCTACGGCTCCTCGAGGTGGCAGGCTGTTATAACATTACTAACGAGGCGGTATTTGACGTCGTGTCCCGCTGTCCTAACCTTGAGCACCTGGATGTCTCAGGTAAGCAAAGCAGCATGGATTTCATAATTGAATCATAATAATTAACAGTAAGGAATTCTACCTCTTCACACCACCTTACAGCTCCAGGGTCCCCAGTTTGATCCTGAGCTTGGGTTACTGTCTATGTGTTCCAGGTTCTCTGTTTTACTCCTGCCTTCAAAAACATGCCAGTAGGTCAATTGGCTACAATAAAATGGCCTCAAGATGTGAATGTGTGTCTGAATATATGTGAGCATGGTGCCTGGGATAGACAAAGGTCCTATCCAGGGTGTATTCCCGCCTTGTGCCCAGTGGTCCTGGGATAGACTCCTGATCCACCATGGCCTGACCGTTTACTGAAGATGAATGAATGAATGAATGAATGAATGAATGAAATAAAGTGCTAAGGGTTTTTAGAGGGAACTATGTGTATTTCATGTTAGACATGTGGTATGGATGATTCACCAACATGGCTTAGTCAACATGCTGAACTTATCAACATATAATCTATATTTCATGATGCCGAATTGCTGCCATCATCCATCACGCTGTACGCTGTTGGATTTGCTGGGAGAGTAATTCATAGCAGTTCTGCTTTGCTCGGAAAGCTGGGAAAAGCATTAAAGAATTTGGGAATTACTGCCAGTCTTACAGTTCCCTCTGGGAGAAGGACTGCCGCGCTCTGAGAGTCTTAACCTCAAGGAGAAGGGCCGGTCTGCTGCTTTCATTAATGCAGTGACACACTCAAAAAAATCCTTGGTGGGCAAAGCTACTGGTGCGCCATTCAGAAAAGGAAGTAAACCCTTTGTCATAAGAACAGGTTTTGTTAGTTGTGGCCGTGCATGCTGAGAGTGAAAAGAAAGATGCCATATCAGTTTAAACTGAAGGAAAACAGACACTGAAATGTTTCCTTTGATATTAAATGTTGCCTTGTGTTTTCCTACCTTTTTGTATGTTTTCTTTATTTTCTTCTCTACTCCCAGAAGCAGACGTAAAACATGAGTAGACTTAAAAATACCACAAAAATCTTTTGAGTCCTTGAATAATAATCTAAATTATGACATCGACTGAGAATGTCAGAAGAATGTCCTAGCAATACGGTGGCCACATGAAACAGTGTGTAATGTGTATTTGTGGGTTCTTACTTGGACATCATACTTTCTGTCTATCAGAGCGACACTAGCCAATCGTAGGAGTCTGTGAGCTCATGTATGTGGAAGAGGGTAGATGGTGTTTTTTTTCCGTGTGTGTTATGAAATAAACAAATAAATGAATCCATAACATGAAAACAAATTGAAATAGAAAACTTGATTAGGTTCAGGTCCTTATGACATTGAAAGTAGCAAGGTCAGATAAAGTAAAAATATATATAAATAAAGTGAAATAAAAATGGACATTTGAGTGTTCATTCATTCCTCAAGTGACTTTATTCCTTTTTTACATTACACATATTACACGAACACCTGCCATCAGGATGATTTCTATGTAGGGGCTTTAAGGCTTTATTTTTCTACCTATAGTTTTTTGTTGGTAGTAACTGAGATAGGATATTGCATATTAGGTTTTTTAATAAACAGTACAATTGGACTGCAAATGTGTTGGAAAACATGGTGTGGGCATTGGAAGTGAACGGAACAGTAGAGGTAAGATAAAGCACTCACAGTGTATCTCTGTTTTCCCTCAGGCTGCCCTAAAGTGACATGTATAAATCTGACCCAGGAGAGTTCACTGCCTCTCTCTCCACTCCACGGACAGCAGATCGGCCTGCGCTATCTGGACATGACGGACTGCTCATATCTGGAGGATGAAGGTCTGCGTGCCGTCGCTGTTCATTGCCCACTCCTTACCCATCTCTATCTGCGCCGCTGCACCCGGCTAACGGATGAAGCCTTACGCCAGCTGACTCTTCACTGCCCTTCTCTGCGCCAGCTCAGTCTGAGTGATTGTCATTTACTGGGCGACTTCGGCTTGCGTGAGGTGGCCCGCATGGAGGGTCAGCTCCGTCATCTGAGCGTGGCACACTGCAGCCGCATCACTGACGTAGGCCTGCGCTATGTGGCACGCTACTGTCCACGTCTACGCTACCTGAATGCTCGGGGCTGTGAAGGTGTCACGGATCAGGGCCTGAGCCATCTTGCTCGCGGCTGCCCCAAGCTGCGGGCGCTGGACGTAGGCCGATGCCCGTTGGTGTCAGACATGGGACTTGAGGTGTTGGCACGTTCTTGCGCTGGGCTCAGAAGGCTCAGTCTGAAAGGATGTGAGAGTGTAACTGGCAGAGGGTTGAAGGCATTGGCTACAGGATGTCCTGAACTGCAGATGCTTAATGTACAGGAGTGTGAAGTGCCCGCAGAGGAGCTGAGGCTGATACGACGCCACCGCAGACGCTGTGTGATTGAACACACCAACCCGGCTTTTTACTGAACACATGGGGTCTTCTGACAAGCGGTTTATTTACCGCAGCTTTATGGTTGGTTGAGAGTGTGCTAGGCTTAAGATGACAAGGTGTGCAATATGTCTGTAAAAATAGTTACCTTGCCACTACATGATGTGTGTAATAGTATTTAACAGATAAAAAGGTTACTGGTATTCTATCTAATGTCTGTTATGTCTGTCTGGTTTTGAAAGATGATATGTCTCCAAAAGCTTTAAATGAAATTATAAATCTGGAACATGCTGGGTCTGTGGCATTACCACTGTCCAAAGGTACTTTGCTTTATTTTAATCTAAAACATCTGCGTTTTAAGTTTTTTTTTCAAAACTATGCCCATACTTCTTTTATGGTGTTTGTATAATACTGTTTTATGTGGATATTTGCACTTTAAAATTCATATATGACAATAGCTAGCATTGCATTAAAAAGAAACATGTTTTTATTGTATTTTGCTGAAGGGCCCATATTCGAGTTTTTCCACTTGAAGTAAAAAAAAAAAAGTGTTGAAGTAAAAAAAATAATTGTAACTGACTTCTACATGACCATTTTCAATCCTCTTTTGTCCCTTAGTATCAAATGGGCTGTATTGGTATTGTGCCTTTAAGAGTGACATATGTAAGTAATCTCTGTGCTGATTGGCTGACCTCTTCATGCCCCCTATCTGTGACATGTAAAATAGTATGGAAATCTGCAGAAAATTCAAAATGGCATCTACTCAACAACCATAGAATAAAGTGGCAGGTTTATCCATCTTTAGAATCATCAGCTATTACAAAGCTGTAAAAATGTACTGCTCAAAAAAAATACACTGCTCAAAAAAATTAAAGGAATACTTTGAAAACACATCAGATCTCAATGGGGAAAAATATCATGCTGGATATCTATACTGATATGGACTGGGTAATGTG
>CM075003.1:7507476-7527190 GCA_037576675.1 Pangasius sanitwongsei | reverse complement strand
ATATTGTTAAAATGAAGATCAAATGTCCATATGTTTAACTATGTTAAAAAAAACACAGGCTTTCATGGGGTGTCCTATTTTTTCACATGACTGTATTATTTGGTCTATAAATGATACATTGGGCTAATGTGATACGTGCAGAGGGTTGCAGAATGTTGAAATAGGTTAATATCTGTGACTGACCTCTAATTGAGACTATCTCCCTGGTCCAAAGCCACAATGACACTGCTGCCCCCCGATGGTCCAAACTCACAGAGAGATACAAACATTGGGCCATTTGGAGCCCTTCATGAAACTATTTATTTCAGATTACCACAAATTGTCAGTTTCCCACATGATTAAGCATGAATTTAATTTGCTCGTGATCCAAACCTCATTGTGTCAAAACATTACTACAGTCAACATAACTGACCTGACAAATGCAGTTTAGATGTCCATGAGGTCATATGTCATGCATGCATGTATTGGAGGAATTAAAAGAATCACTGGTCACTCAAATTCAAAGCTCACCAACTAGTATATATCAACAGAAGATCATTGCCATATACCACAAAAGGTCTTCCGCAAAAAAACCACAATGTTCCCAACAAAACTGCAAGTTTTGTAACAGACCAGTGCAAGGAGTATATAGCTTGAGCCATTTCCTAAGGAAAAAAAATCATTAAGGACTGATGAATTGTTTAGAAAAGGTCTCAGAGCTGCCATTCATTCCAGTGTTATCCTGTGGGAATCACATTATAATACATTAATACTTCCTCTGTGTAATTGTGTAATGGCTAAGTAATATAAATCCATTTTACAGGCCCAGATGTTAAACACTTTTCCACTACAATTTTCCTATGGTCACATATGACTAAATAAATTCCAAAGTAGTTTTATGAACACTAGAAAGCTTCAGATGTCCTCTATACTCCCTTCCCAATGAGCAGATCCAAACATCTAAACCTTTGTGGGAAGTCCATTGTGTGGCTTCCTTCTTCCTGAAGAATGTAGTATTATACTGAAAATGGTCACACGGTAGCTGGTGTCTTTTAAAATAAGCATTGCCACCCCAACTGCCACATCATCTCTGAGATGTCTGTTAGTCATATCTGATTCAGACCAAATCTTGAGTTATTAGGAGCTACAGAGTAACTCTGAAGCCTTATGTGGGTATTTATTTTTACACCAAGAAACAAATTAGACTCAGCTTTGTCCTACACATAATTAAGCGGTGCCCTACGTGTGCTCTGAGCCCCACCTTTGCCTTCCCATGGTTAAAAATCTGGACAACTCACTTCTGTCTCATTACACACTTTTCAGGACCTGCATTCCAAAGAGTACAGAAGCTGATCTGAAGGATAAGACTGACCGTATTAGCAGATGTGGTAAAAGTATTCTTTACCCAAGTAAAAGAGCAATTACTCCTCCTAATAAATACTCTGGTAAAAGTTGAAATACAGCTTTAAATTCTTCAAGTAAAGTAGAAATGTATAATTAAATTTATTTTTAAAAAGTTATTTTTAAAGTATGAGAGTAAAAATGCAAGTAAAATTCACAAAAGAAAAATCACATACAGATTTTAGCTACTGATGGTAAATTTGTGCTCTTTCATTAAGGAACCAAAGAACATGGGACAACATTAGCTAACAACATCTCTCAAATATTAGCTAGCATGATGATAACTCTGACATTCAAAAATGTATTAAACCATCTGAGGCCAAAATTCATTTTGCTCTGTAACGGGTTAAAAGTAACAGGGTTGATTTTTTTTTTTAATAGCAGAGAATTAGCAAATACACAAAATGTGGTTAACTAACATCCATATTAATGGCATGAGGCATTATAAAGATATATGTCAAATATACATTTTAGTTTACCTTCAATCTGTATTTAGAGTGACATGGTTTTACTTTCATTTATTGGTAAATCATTTGTACAAGCGTTTACACAAGAAATTTGGTATTTATGAAAATCCCTGAAAAAAACGTATGCATCTTACTCAATGCTTCAAGAAGACTAACTAACATAAACCTTCGACTTGATTGACTTCAGTCAAATAATTTTCATGGATTCCTGCACTTTTATACATAGAATATACGTCAAGTTTAAACTGCTTTAGCATTTAGCAGATGCCCTTATCCAAAGTGACTTATAGAAGTGCTTTGGAGCCTCTATCAAAAACATATCCTCATGCTAGTTCACTAGAGATGAAGAATACCATTGAGAACATTTTGTGAAAACCAGTCTTTTTATATTATTGGAATTAATTAAAAAAATATTAGAAAAAATAAAGAAAGCGAGCCAATAAATTAAGACTAATATAATTAATCAATCAATTATGACAAAAGAAATGCCATCATATAAACAGAGGAAGGTCTGTGATTTTGTGCTCCCAGCTGTCCGAGTACTTGAACTTTTATGGCGTTTTGTGGGAGTCAATAAATGCAAATGAGCTGTGTTGGGAAGGCACTTTGCACGTTACGGGTAATCAACATACACATATGAGTATGAAGAAAATCAGCCTTACCGAAACTTTTGAGTCTGACGGAAAATTTTAGTTCAGTTTGGCTTGTGCAAACATTTACACGCACCTTTAGTAAAAAGATTGATAAATGAGGCCCATTGTCAGTCAATATCACAAGGTTATTAACAGTAAAGGAAAAAAGAATGAGAGAACTTACTTTTCTTCTTCCCCTGATCTTCAGGAAATTCGGATGATGCAACTTTCTGTGACTATGTGACTTGTGAAATACTTCACATATTTGATAGGGGTGAATGTGTTCAGGTAA
This sequence comes from Pangasius sanitwongsei, assembly GCA_037576675.1. Lineage (NCBI taxonomy): Eukaryota > Metazoa > Chordata > Actinopteri > Siluriformes > Pangasiidae > Pangasius > Pangasius sanitwongsei. The sequence goes on along the minus strand of CM075003.1, from coordinate 7,524,419 downwards.
CAGGGTTGAGTGAATTTAGTGGGAAGCAAAATGTACATTTTTCATAATGCAAAATGGACGACTTATGGAAAAAGAAGGTTTTCAAACACGGGATGTTAAATGGATTCACACATGGAGATTCAAATATGGAGCTGGTCCCCGTTAGGGTCAGGGCTCTGTACAGGACACTCAACTTCTTCCAATCTAACATCAGTAAACCATTTCTCGCTTTGCAGAAGCTCGCTTTGTGTACAGGAGCATTGTCATGCTGGAACAGGTTCAGGCCTCTTAGTTCCAGTGAAGTGAAATTATAATGCTACAGCGTACAGAGACCTTCTAGAAAAGTGTGTGGTAGCTCAGTGGTTAAGACATTAGGCTACTGATTGGAAGGTCATGAATTCAATCCCCAGCACTGCTAAGCTGCCACTGCTGGGCCCTTGAGCAAGGCCCTTAACCCTCAACTGCTCAGTTGTATAACTGAGATAAATATAAGTCACTCTGGATAGGGGTGTCTGCCAAATGCCATGAATGTGTGCTTCTAACTTTGTGGCAACAGTTTGTGGAAGAACTACATGATCAGGTGTTCACAAACTTTTGGCCATGTGGTGTATGTCAGCAATTATACGTCATGGTAAAGTGTATTTAAGCATTGTTGGTATGTTTAAATGTAATTAAAGGTTACCGCTCTGAAACATGTACATGGTTGTTGTGAAGGGCATTTTACCTTCGTTAAGAAATGTCTTTTATTTTATTTACATACATCTTTCTCAAAGAATATCGATAATGAATCAACGTTAAAATATATAGCTGTAGCAAGGAAGTATTTATTTTGTGTTTTTAAAGATGGCTAATGGACCATTTTCTTTACTAACAACATCATCAGGTCAGCACAGCTCCCTCGAGCGCCCTCTAGCGCCGGAAGTTTTCTGTTCGTTTGTTTTCACAAGCGTTTTCCTAACTGGACAGTGAAGTAGCCAATCGCAGAGCAGGAGGTGGGGCAATAACGCTCATCAGTTGCGACCCGGAAGTGAACAAAATTGTCATTTCACGTTAGGAAGAACGATCATAACAAACCGGTTGTTTGTTTGTTTAATATAAACACTACATGGTGAAAGAAGCTGCATCAGAAGCATGGCTCAGAAAATAAACGAGGCCCACGAGCACATCGCAAAAGCGGAAAAATAGTAAGTGTTTATGGTCGGGTTTGTTTCGTTTGTTCCATGGCGCTAGTCACAGAGTGACAGATGTATAAACACTGTGTCCTGGCATGTGTCTGACTGTTAAAATTTCAGTTTAAAGACCAGTTTTATGAAGTGGAAGCCGGATTATGACAGCGCTGCGTCAGAGTACGCTAAAGCAGGTAAAGCCTTTAATCCACACACACACACACACACACACACACACACACACACACACACACAGTGTGTACAGTATACTGATACAGTGATGCATTAATCCTCCTGCTGCACTGTGACATCATAATCTGAATAATGTATCAGTATTTTCCTTTTACATAATTTAGAAGTACTCATGAATGCTGGACTCCAATCGAACAAATCTAAAACATACATTATATATGCATACAGTATATTTCCAAAAGTATGTGGACACCTGACCATCACACCCGTATGATCATCCCATTCCAAAAGCCTTGGCCATTAACATGGAATTGGTCCCCCTTTCCTCCACTCTTCTGAGAAGGCTTTCCACTACGGGGTGTCTGAAAAGTCAGGAACCAGAGGTTGTGCCAATATGTCGATCTGAATATGCTGAACAAAATTCACAAAAACATGATATATACCAACTGAGAAATGCGTAATAAATACAAAATTAAGTATAAGGGCCGTGGTGGCTTAGTGGTTAGCAGGGTTGGCGGTTCGAATCCCGCCTCCTCCCTGTGTGCTTGGAGTTTGCATGTTCTCCCTGTGCTTCACGGGTTTCTTCCAGGTACTCCGGTTTCCTCTACCAGTCCAAAGACGTGTGGTAGGCTGATTCATCTCTGAATTGTCTGTAGTGTGTGAGTGTGTGTGATTGTGCCCTGTGATGGGTTGGCACACCATCCAGAGTGTCCCCGGCCTTATACCCCAAGTCCCCTGGGATAGGCACCAGGCTCCCCCGTGGTACTGTGATAAGAGGTATAGAGAAAGGATGGATGGAACTTAAGTATATGTAGTTTTACTGTCATTGGCTCCTGACTTTTTGGACACCCCATAGATTTTGGAGCGTGGCTGTGGGGATTTGTGTTCATCCAGCTACAAGAGCATTAGTGAGGTCAGGCACTGATGTTGGGCGAGGAGGCCTGGGGTGCAGTCGGCATTCCAGCCAGGACTTATAACCCAAAGGTCATGGGTTCGCGTCTCATGTCCGGCAGGGATTGTAGGTGGGGGGGAGTGAATGATCAGCGCCCTCTTCCACCTTCAATACCACGACTGAGGTGAGACCCTTGAGCAAGGCACCGAGCCCCCAACTGCTCCCCGGGCGCCACAGCAAAAAAAGGCTGCCCACTGCTCCGGGTGTGTGTTCACTACTGTGTGTGTGCACTTGGATGGGTCACCATATTTGGCCACACGTCACTTTACTTCACATATGGGTGTGCACATACTTTTGGCCATATGTTGTATTTCTGCTACACAGCGAGCAAATAAAACCGATTTTTTGTCCTGTAATATTGTATAGGATGCAGATAGTGAGAAATGAGAGAGAGAGATTTCTCACTATCATCAGTGAATTCATTTAACCATTCAAGGAATGATGTATTTATTCAATGCTATGTTGATGTACATCTTGCTGGATTTATTCAATTCATAGTATTTATTAACTGACTGATCAGGTGATATATTCAAAGACTGAGGGATTTTCTCTTGTCATTCTCCACCCTTCACTACACTACAGAATCATGGCTAAAATTGTAATCCCAATGATGTATTGCGTTTTGTACACACTAATTTTATCTCATTGTAATATTTTATTATTTCATATAGAAAGAAAGCAGCCTTTCTTTTACATTTCTTCAAATGGATAAATCTTTGAATCAAAATAAAACTGCTCTTTGCTCACATTAATGGAGTGAATCTTTTAAATACTAAATGAACCTATATAGACAACGACATTCTACACATCGATGTATATGTGATTTCATTTTCATCAGGGATAATAAAAACAGATATTTAAATACATTTTAACTAAGCTTACCATTATTGCAGTTGGATATGTTTAATGAATTAAGGAAGCCAAATATTTTGATCGGGAGCTACATAGGTTTAATTGTGCAGCCCTAGATTTTCTTTTTACTAAGATGTGAAGTTTCTGTAGTACCTCACGGAGATAATATATAGCCGCTGTGTTCCTTTTACACGCTTTGAGTATTTCTCCTCTGTAACCTGTTCTTCTGTTTACTTTCAGCTGTCGCTTTCAAAAACGCCAAACAACTTGAAGAAGCAAAAGATGCTTACTTACAAGAAGCAGAGGCTCACACCAACAACAGAACGTATCCTTTCACCTCTCAGTGGCTTTCCTAGCTAAACGTGTCTGAATATGGTCCCGTTTAACCTTTACGATAGAGTTAATAACACTGTATATTGTGTCTGCTGAATGAGACATAACCCACACAGTGTTGACTAAAAATACACCGTGCTCTTGCTGGACTTTTCTCCTTAAGTCATGCTACAGTCTTTTCCATGCTGCAAAGTAAGATTTTGAAGCACTTAATTAACATCATAGATTTCTGCATGTGTGTATACAGGTGACACTGAACCTGATCTTTGATTTCTCTACAGGGCCCTCGAGCAGGCAGGGATGATGCTGAAGGTGAGTTCTTGTAGTGATCAGAAACATCACTGGTCCGGGGTGATGAGGTTGATAGCACACGGGAAGAAGCTGTCGTGGTGACGAGCTCTCTTGGTGCATACGGTTTGGTAGTGCTTACCTGAAGATAGCTTCTGAAACTGCTGGTTGTCCTTGCTCAGCTGGTGAACAATTCACTGATGTGGGAATGTGGTGATGATCTCAGCAGAACAAATTACTCATTGTAATACTTTCTTGAATTGAAAAGAGGAGGAGGGGAACCACATGGTGATGGAGGAAGTAGCAGTAGGGGAAATGAATTCCAGCATAATGAATAAATACGCTAGTATTCAAGTTATTCTGTCCAGTTATTCTGTCCTAAAAATAATTGAATAGCAGAAAGAGGCAGAGAAACATGCCTACATTTTACCCTCATCAAGAAATCCTAAGTCTATAAATATGCAAATTAGTTGTTGTTGTTGTTGTTGTTGTTCTTTTGGCTGCTCTCGTTAGGGGTCACCACAGTGGATCATTGGTTCACGTTTGATTTGGCACAGGTTTTACGCCGGATGCCCTTCCTGAAGCAACCCTCCCATTTTATCCAGGCTTGGGACCGGCACTGAGAGTTCACTCCCAGTGGCTGGGTTGGTTCCCTGCCCCGTGGCAGTGAGAGCAAGGGATCCTTAACCGCTAGACCACCAGGGACAATATAAATATGCAAATTAGTAACACCCCCTATAGGGACCACCCCTTTCTCCTGGTAAACCAGCACTGCATGGTCTGAATTTGCACATCGGTCCCTGAAAGGCTGTTAGATGTTGTAACACAACAATACTTGCCAGTCATGTCTTCAATCCTGACTCAGATTTTCTCTGAGATTTTCAGCTCCTGTTTTTATGCCGCTAGGTGGTGGAGGCATTATATTTTCTCGTTGTCTGTCTGCCCGTTCGAGTTGCTCATTAGCCTGATATCTCAGGAACGAGTGGTTGAATGTTTATAGGATTTATATGAAAATATCTTTGTAACCAGCAGACGAACTGATTCGATTTTGGAATTGATCCAGACAGGGTCAAGGTCACAGTAAGGTCAAATATCTGAAATTGATAGCTTCCTTCTTGTTTGTATTGTATTTTAAGGGTATTTGAGGCATTCGAACCAGAAGTGCTTGACTTTTTAGAGGCATCAGGTTCTACTTGTTTTGTAAACACTATTTTAAATACAGTCAGTATAACTTTCTATATTTCCAGTATAACTCTTCAGTAAATGTTAACATGATGCATTTTGCTTCTGTCTTCTACAGGACATGCAGAGGCTGCCTGAGGCAGTTCAGTACATAGAGAAAGCCAGTATGATGTACATAGAGAATGGCACACCAGACACTGCTGCCATGGCTCTCGACAGAGCTGGAAAGTGAGTGATTAAAGAAGATCCGTTAAATATTTGTATAACCTTACACCATTAGAATGAGATATCATATGTATTTTATTAGAATAATAGTGACAATATGATTGGCAGGTTGATAGAACCTGTGGATTTAGCCAAAGCTGTGGACCTCTATCAGAAAGCTGCATCAGTGTTTGAGGTGAGTGACTATAAAACATTTGAGCTAGAAAACATCCCTGACTTTTAGCTTTTGGATTTATGATCATAAGGTTATATTTGACTGGATTAACAGGTACTCAGCTATATTTACATTTTTATATTGTGATAATTGCCTAGCCTTGTTATTAGACCTGGTCTGTATGACAAAATAACATCCATATCACATTACATTACCTCACAATATGCTATATCTGAGATATCATATTGAGGTATCATCTGTTACAGTTCTTTTATACTGACCATCTTTTCTTATCTCTCACATTAACAAGTGGTTTGTTGGATACTCTAAAATATTTTATTGTGAATTATTTTCCCTTCATCATTCAATGCTAAATAAGCTACTGATGTAAATGATAAATACATATATAGTGACTTATGATGGGCCATTACTGCTTTGCTGTCACTGAATATTGTGATAAACATTGTTTATTGTAAAATGTCTTTGAATATCGAGATATTTTTTTCCATATTTCCTATTTATTGTTCGAGTTTTTTTATTATTACAATTCTTAATTGTGATTGCTTATAAGGTGTTGATTAATTTTCTAAAACAGCACCTCTGACCGCTGCAGTGAAAATCACAAGTTTATATGAATGAATTTGTTCTAATGCGTTATCTTTTCTTTAGTAACCACTCATTCACAGAGGCATGTATGCTCAGTAATAGGTGGCTAAACTACATAATCTAAGGCTTTTGCTTTTAATCCTTTATTAATCACAAAGACCTTTTATTAATCACAAAGGTCCTTTATTAATCACAAAGACCAAAATCAATTATTCATTTAAAATGATGCATTCATACTTAATCAGCCCCTTTAATTCTGAAAACCCTGGCAGGTGAAAGCTAACCTAACAAACACAGCTCACTATTTAGTTAGTTCACACATGTACGATTGAACAAACGAGATTCTGATTGCATAGTACATGATTCAATTAATTTACCATCCCACCATGTTTCGCAAACCTTTTACTAATGCTTGTTCAGTGAATTGGATTATGGGATGGCCTTCTCTGAGGAGGACCCATGTGATGCTGCCTTCATAAAGTATTTATTTAAAAAAAATGAAATAAGGAGCCTTAGATGCTAGGTGTCCTTATGCTGCCTTCTGACTGGGAGAGACTTTTTATTGGGAGCTCTAACTTTACCTGAAAATTGTCTGTATCCATGCAGTCTCCTCCAAACTGGAACATATACCAACGTTCATGACAAGAATATTGTATAAATACTACAGTATATCAAATTATCAGCATAATTTTGAGAGGTTTTCTGTTACAGAATGAGGAACGTCTGCGGCAGGCTGTGGAGCTGCTCGGCAAAGCGTCTCGGCTCCTCGTCAGACAAAAGAAGTAAAGCAAGCTCATGTTTCCAAACTGTATAATATCCGCTTTATAGCTGGACTTTGTCCTAATTCACAGTTTCTCCTGTTTTTCTTTTCTCCTAAAGATTTGATGAAGCAGCATTGTCGATCCAAAAGGAGAAGAACATGTACAGAGACATAGAAAATTACCCGACATGTTTTAAGGTATGACCTGTTTTACCCAGTCCTCTGAATCAGCAGTTCAGCACTTGCGTACCTCATAATGTAGCGGATCTTTTGCTCTGTTGCGTTTAGAAAACCATCGCACAAGTGCTGGTTCACCTACACCGAGGAGATTACGTAGCAGCTGATAAGTGTGTGAGGGAAAGCTACAGTATCCCAGGTTTCAGCGGGAGCGAGGACTGTGTTGCGTTGGAGCAGCTGTTACAGGGATATGATCAGCAGGATGAAGAGCAGGTGGCCCGTGTCTGCAACTCCCCACTGTTCAAATACATGGACAATGACGTGAGTGTTACTTTGGCTTTGTCTGAAAACATGAGCTCATTACTTTAAGCTTTCCGACTTAAAATTGTTTAATGGTAGATTTAGGAGTTTTTTTCCTCTTTGGTAGAAACATGCTATCGTGAGCTACGTTTTGTAACGGGGTTGTGCTGCAGTAATACAAGAATGAAATAATCCACTTTCATTGGGAATTTATGGCTGCATCCCAAATTACATTCTACACACTAAAAGGAATGCCTAAATAGCTATAATAACATCATTAATGTATTGATACAGTATTTAGTACTGTAGTATGCATTTTGGGTTGTGGCCCAAGTGTTTGAGTTTCAGAGGATGTAATTACTGTTTCTTCCGGCATTATTGTCGACTCCTCAGTAGTGATGGGAATTCTGGCTCTTGTCAGTGAGTCAGCTCATTTGACTTATCTGATCCATACGAAGCAACTCTTTCAGCTCCCAAAGTTTACCACCATTCATGCTCAAATCAGCAAACAACTCAGATGTTAAAAGGAGGTTTCCATCGAAGCATTTTGATTAAAAACAAAAAACAAACCAAAAATAAGACACTCTTTATCACAAAGAAGAGTCGACTCGTGCGCAAACAACACATCATTACTCCTCAATGTGTTACTGAGTACCAAGTGAATGAGCAAACTACTCTTATTTAACATGAGCTTGTCTATTAGCCAGAGCTCAAATATTAGCCTGATAGTTCAGTTTGTGCATTTTTGAGATCCTGCAGCTCTGTTTTTTTTTTTTTATGAATTGCTCAACTGATTCCCTGACTCAATTATTTTTTTTCCATAACAAAAAGTGCATCCTACACACTTCAGGGTTTACCTAGTGTTTCTTCTTTTTCTCATGTCACTTCCATGCCTTCTCTAAGGATTGGCAGGAATGGGGTCACCTCCAGACTTATTGGCACCCTTCAAGAGAATGAGCAAAAATATTGTATAAATAAATATTACATACAATGATTGACATTTCCACAAGATAAGATCTTGAAAGAAGAGCACAGAATGCTTTGTAACAGCCGTCTCAGTGTCTGGATTTAAACTGTATTGAACGCCTGTTGAAGGCTGTGGACATGCACAAATCTATAAATGTAACGGTGATTAATGTTATGCATCAAGGATTAATTTCAGATGCCTCACATGTCTATAATTATGTCTATATTAGTGTTTCCAAACTCAGTCCTGTTGGACACCCAGCACTCCATATCTTCTCTATTTCAGCTCCCAACACACGTAAAAACACCTGATTGTTATGTTAGGAGCTGAGATTAGCTGCCGCAATGTCCCTTTCATTAATATATTCAGATCTTCAACTCTTAGCTTTTATGTTTCACTTGTCAAATAGACCTTACTGTTTGTTTTCCAGTATGCTAAACTGGCTATCACTCTCAATGTGCCTGGAGGAGGGAAGAAGAAGAAGGCTGCTGCTGCTCCTGGAGACGGAGGCGTGAACAGTGGAGCTGACAAACCTGAGGAAGAGGAGGACGAGTATGCAGGAGGACTCTGTTAGTTAGTTGTCCATAACATTGCTGATCCCAGTGTCCATTTTCAGCCAGAGGGAGGGATTTTCCAGTACTGTACATCCTACTGTTGAAAATAAACCCCATCTTTTTCTTTTTGTACTTTATGTTTAGCTTTAATGCTTGATCAGGAATTGGTGAATTGAGCCACAGCCAAAATAAGTTCTAGGTTAAAGGAAAAATCCACCCTGATATTAATTTTTATAATTAGTATGCTATCTTCAATGGCATCCAAGATTTATTTTATAAAGAAGTTGACTTTTTTTAGTGACCTCCTTCCTGCCAGCAATCCAGCGTTTGCCATCTCCAATACTTAATGTTGGATTTTCATTAATATGACATGGAATGCTGCAGGAAAATGGTCCATAACCTGATTGTTATCCTTCATGTTTAAGATCGTTGACTTTTTTTCTCCTATTAAATGCCATTGTAACTGTGCTAGCAACATCCCTCTATGACGTCAGTGCGACAGACAACCGCTAACTTCTCACGGTAATAATGTAAATACAGCATCAACCAGCAAATTAGCACAACAGTTGCTAAGTACATCACAAATATTTCAGTATAAGTGTAGTTAATGTGTTTCAGGGTGGAGTTTTCTTTTAATCCACAATGTGTGTTACTAGTGTAGGGGGTGTGGCTTTACACATTGTTGCTCAGTGCCGCCGCGATTCCTGATTGAGCATTAAGGCTATTATTTCATCATGGGAAGCGGGTTGTAGTTGAACACTCAAGAGCAGCTTTCCACTTTAGAGTGTAGTTTCTGTTACTGCACCATGTCTTTCCCCGAGCTGCTGGAGGAAACACTCTCCATAGCCAAGCATGGTTTGATCTGCCTTATCAAATACATTCAGCAAAAACGGCAGTATGCAGTACATGCATATCACCTGCAGCCTGAGTACTGAGGCATAAGCATGATCTTTGCATTCAGTCATCACAGTGATGATTTGAAAGTTCTGGCTTTTGCACTTCCTGACACATAAGAGTACTCTCTCATGTGTTTATGAAGTTAAATAATAATAAGATATTATTAAGTTTTGCTAAGTGTAATACTGTTATATATGTGAAGAATAATAAAAGAAAAGAAGATAAATGTAAATTCCAGAATACTATATAGTAATAGGTGTTTTATAGTTAAATGAAATCAAAAGCTTATTTAATATAACCTGTGTTTTTTGTTTTTGCCATGGTAACATGCTGTGTTATTAAAAAATACTAAGTATTACCATGACGATCATCATTCGAACTCTTTTATTATTATAGTATACGTTTTCTAAAATCAGTACTAAAATTAGAGTGATATTTAAAATAACTTCAAATCTTGATACCAGTTTACCTTACATGCTGCAGTGTGGAAAACAATCGTGCCTGAAAATTTGAATAGTCAAAGGAAAAATGTTAATTATTAAAAATCCATCCTTAATCACATACTTTATTTTGACATCACTCTTCAGCCACTTTTTTTCCCCTCATCTATTTACACATTCAAATCCAGACTATATACAAACGGTATGCCTAACAACTATAAGATAAAAAAAATGTGCATGAAATGCCTTAATATTACTTCCTGGATCTTAATAGAATGCATTTTTCTTGCATATTGGTTATGGGGAAAAACATACTCTATGAATTTAAACTTCAGGGAACAATTTCTCTTTGAAGTAGTTTAGCAAGAAATTACTTTGCTAGGTGTTAGAAGAAACTGATGTATAGTGTGATAGATTTTGTTAGAAGATAGCGCGTACAATTTTTTGTCCTTACAATTCCACTTTGTGCTTTGAGATGTGTGCATGTTCTATGAAAAACTGTCTGTAAATGCTTACTCTAAAATGTCTGAATTGCATGTAAACGTACTGTGTTAATGTGTCAAATCAACATTTTGATGAAAAAAGTGCAACACTTTCCTGAACCCAACAAAACTCTCATATAAAACATAAATCTTACATTGTTGTGATTTGTATTATATTTCTAGCACTAATATATTTTTTAAAATTTATTTATTTATTTTTTTAATCCCACTCCCGCACGTTTGATCAGTCCTGCCTGTTCAAGCATTCGCTTGACCAATGCTGCCCGCTCCCACACTGTCTTAATCAGTCCCACCCATTCCCACACCGGCTCGATCAGTCCCACCCGCTCCCACACTGGCTCGATCAGTCCCACCTGCTCCTGCACTGGCTTGATCAGTCCCACCTGCTCCTGCACTGGCTTGATCAGTCCCACCTGCTCCCGCACTGGCTTGATCAGTCCCACCTGCTCCTGCACTGGCTTGATCAGTCCCACCTGCTCCCGCACTGGCTTGATCAGTCCTACTCACTCCCACACTGGCTCGATCAGTCCCACCCGCTCCCGCACTGGCTCGATCATTCCCACCCGCTCCCGCACTGGCTCGATCATTCCCACTCGCTCCCGCACTGGCTCGATCATTCCAACCCGCTTCCGCACTGGCTCGATCAGTCCCACCTGCTCCCACACTGGCTCGATCAGTCCCACTCACTCCCACACTGGCTCGATCAGTCCCACTCACTCCCGTACTGGCTTGACCAGTCCCACCTGCTCCAATGCTGGCTTGACCAGTCCCACCCGCTCCCACACTGGCTTGACCAATGCCACCCACGCCTGCACTCGCTCGACCAATCTTGCCCGCTCATGCCCTCCTCGCTTGACCAGTGCTGTAGGCGTTGACACACACTTGACCAATACTGCCCTTCTCCCACAAATGCTTGACCAATCAGACCTGCTCCTGAAACTGAAATCCCACCCTCTTCCGCCTAACCAGTGCCGCCCACTCTCACACACGCTTGACCAATTGTGCCTGCTACCACAGAAAATTTGACCAATCATACTTATTCCTGCAGAAGGTTTGACCTTATTCTACTTGCTCCTGCAGATAGTTTGGCCAATCCCACCTGTTCTCACAGAAAATTTGACCAATCCTATCCACTCCAGAAGGTATTACTATTTTGTTTGCACCTGCAAAGAACTCAGTTGGTTCTGTTTCCCAAGACACAAACAAATTAGTAATTTAAACCATCATGACTCTGGCCAGGATAAAGCAAATACTGGGGACAGAATGAACGTGATAAATGTGTCACACAGTGCAGCACGAGTATCCAATACTCTCCCGTGCTAATGAACATGGCCTTTTTGTCCTGTGAGCTACACACCTGACTGCCTGCTCTAGCAGCTTTTTAAGTGGGTCCTGCAGCATCCCATTTCTGATGGACACCCCAATGTCTGTCCTTTCCCAAAGTGTCATCTTGATTATTACAACTACTAAATGAATGGCTCAGACAGAAAAGACACTTCAGACACCAGGTTTCCAAAATGTGCTTTATGCTCAGGCCAGTGAACCACAATCCCTCCCCACTGTACACAGAGCATCTGTAACTGCAGGACAGACGAGTTCTTGATGCTGTGGCTGTTCTTTGCCATATATGGAAAAACAAACTATATACTGTTTTGATGAGATGACACCCCTGACAACATGGTCATCAGGTTCCCACACGTGGTTCTCTTCACACTCTCAAATACTAGTAATGAATCCTGGCGGTATGTCATTTGGCTTTTTTACGAAGGACCCAAGCACCTCTCATAATTTTCTCTTGAGTCAAAAGTGGCTAGTGTCTTTCAGTCACTGTCTTCCATTCTTGCTCTGTTGTATTTGTGTTTACAGCTACCATGACAGTATATTGCACAATCCAGTTCATTTCTCTTTGAGCAGGTAGGGTGTGCTAGAACACAGCTCAGCCCTGCTTATTAAAGTTTATGGCAGCTGCTCTATTCCTCCAGTCTTTTGGCTTTTCAGGTTCAGTTTAGCTAAACCTGTAGGTCACATTGTTGAAGACTCCACATTTGGAGGCGATTTTCTTATTCATTATTGTGTGAGCGCACCGATGATGTGGACACACTCCTCTGCCGGCACGTCCTTCATCTTGCGCTTCATTTCGTCTTGTTCCCTGTAGACTCTTGTGGGTCATTTAGTCTTCTCCCTGGTCCACTTGATCATGGTCTCAGGTGAACGGTAGAGGAAGATGAGCTTGGCGTACAAATCTTCCTCCAGCTCCAGCTCTCCAGTCTCTCGCACAAGGAAGATGTCGGTGCACAGTTTGAGGATGCGATCCACACAGGGCAGCTCCTCGAACATGATAGAGTGTGAGATCCCGCTGAAGAATTCACGCACAAACTTGCCTATGACCAGCACCACGGAGGCATACAGACCCATGATACTGTGAGAGAGAAGAGTAACAACACTTTAATATGACTTACTGCTAAATTCTGCTGTGTGTAGGCAAGTTGGGGTGGAAAAAGTACAGAAAAAATTATATCTTTATTATAAGTTCGACTATTCTTACCCATAGCCAGCGAGGAAGCCCAGGCTGGGAGGACTAACTTTATCATTGAAGACATACAGCTGCAGTCCAGCCTCCCCTATCCTTTCTGCCTTTGCTCCAGATCTCATGTTGATCTTCTCTGCAGATGGCTGGTCCACGATCCACCACTCCTGAATCTCACCGCTGCTGTTATTGGTGCGCTCCAGGTCCAACAGGATGTCCTTATAGTCACCCTCTACAGTAAGGGATAGAGCTGGTTGATTTTCTCACAAATGCTACATGCGTGAAAATCAGTATAGGAATACACCAACATTTTTAAACTAATCTCTAGGTACCACATCTGTAATGTGTATCTGATTACCACTGACAAGAATTTCAACATTGAGTTTCTCTGTACTGAGAAAAAAAACAAACTGTTTATCTGAAACATGGTTATAATGAGAGCTTAAGGACAATAAATGTATGCAAAATCAGCATTTCTCTAGAACACTTCTTTAATAAATATGCATTGATGGGACTACTTTTTAGAGAGACAAATTTGAGTTCCCAATGTTGTTAAAGTAACTGAAAGTAAACACAGAAGTGCATAAGCATGTGTATTGGGTTGTAGATTTCTATTCATGCTGAGAGTAAGTAATAAAATGTGATGGGGCCTGCTGTTATAGGAAAAGAATCAACAATGGTGTGGTGTGATGCGGCCCGATAACAGCATTTCTCAAAGTGTTATTCCTCGTATACAACAACAGTTGGGCAGTGATTATATTATATATAATATATTGCTATATATTATAGATTATATTACATTGTAATGTAACTGAGAAACCAGAAAGTGCAAAGTTCTCTGTCCTATATACTCCCGTGGCAGAAAACATACTGACCGTTACAAAGTACTGACACAAGAGATTCTTTCCATAAATGTTAAATAAACTCACAGGAAACTTCACCATATCAGATTAGATTAGTTTTTTTGTTTTTTTGTTAAAAATGACACTTTTTTTTTTAAAATTCTTTTTTATTAGTCATAGATTATGTGGAGCATCTGCCATGCACGTCCTTGTGTAGCTGTTAATATTGATTGACCACATTAATAAAAACCTGTGATTTGTCTTATAGCTGGTACTACTGTCAAAGCTGCTTTTATAGGAAATTAATAAACATCTTCTGACCAATCAGAATCTTGAATGCAACAGCGCTGTGGTATAAAGTATTTATTTATTTATTTATTTTTAACTGAACTGCCATTAGGCTTCCATTATAAATGAGATTTGAATAAACAGCCTTCACGTTCATTCCTCCATACTGGAAAACGTGTAAATTATTTTCAGCGGTAATCGCACATACAGATTGGGTGGATAGAGATTACCGTGGAAAATACTGATGTATTGCTATGAAAGTAAAATGAATAGTATTTGCAATATCCCAATAATCAGCAAATAAAATGCTCTTTAGATTCATACTTTACCTTTATAAAGCTGTTCTATAGGTTTTGCATTTGAGTCACTGGGTGCTCGAATAAAACAGGGGAAGACGTGTTTTATAACTCTGTAAACAACATGAAACAGAACACAGCTTTATGCCTTTATGTCCTTCGGTGGAATTACTGATTAAACTCAGTACAGCAGTTTTACTCACACAGCTTTGTTCCTTGTTCCATTCAGCAAATCTATTAACTCTTGTCTTGTATTCATATCCAGATATGTAACATGCTTGTCCATGGCAATTTCAGCCTTAGCCCCAAGACTAAGATTCCTAAAAGACACAATGCACAAAAACCTTGATATATTCTAAAAAAAAAGTCCACATTTTATATTCTTCACTGACAAGTGAAGCAATATTAGTGTTTCTCTCACACTGGTGAGTTCACACTACCTTTACATACACTGTATTTTGTGATGTGTTCATTACCTCTGTATAGTCCAGGACATGGTGACAGGAAACTGGTCCTCTTTGCTCAGTACTTCCATGAGGCTCTTCCTGCTGGGTGGGCTGATGGTCCACAGAGAGTTGGAACTTCCCTCTAACTCAGCTACTGTCACATCCTCTGCAGTGTAGGCCTCCAAAAATTGCATTGCACTCTGGAAACAAGACAAGAAGAAGATATCTTACATAATACATGTTGTGAATACGAAGTAGTTTTGTACATGCTATGTGTTTTCTATGCAAACATACTGGAATGTAGTTGTAGGAATTCATAAAATCTAGGAATTCTGCCTCGGTGATGTCCTTCAGTTGATTTTGCTGAGCACTCATTGTGAAGATTGGCTGCAAGACACACAGTAATAAAGTCAGTCCTGTTAATGTACACATATTTATATTTAGTGATGAACTGAAAGTTGAATCAATCCAGTGGGTTGGACCCAGTATTATAACTTACTTTGCAGAATTTTGTCACCTTAATTATTTATTTTCTACAGCACCTTGCATTAGTATTCACCCCCTTGAACTTTTCCACATTCTGTAGTGTTACAATCTGGAACTGCCTAATTCCTCCTTGCGCTCACTGACCTTTGGCAGATGGCGTCCTTTAAGCAGAGTCGCTATTGTGCCATATTCCTTAGATTTTTAATAACGGATTTAATGGTGCTGTGCTCGATGTTTAAAGAATATACGCATTTTATAATTAAACCCTGGTTTATATTTTTCCAGAACAATTTTTGTCCTGGACATGCTTTGTCAGCTCCTTGGTCTTCATGATGCTCTCATGTCTTCCAGGAACAGGTGTAGTTATTTAAAAAACATTATAGATTTTTCCCTCACATTTAATAATTAATAAACTATTTTGTGTAGATTCATGGCATATAATCCCAATGAAGTCTATTTCAGTTCCAGGTTGTTACATTACAAAAGGTGGAAAAGTTCAAGGGGGTGAAAACATGTACAAGTCACTGTGTTTAGATGGATATCTATCAGCTAGTAGCAAACTGTGGTGCAATGCATGTATTCTCATTTGAAATTACTGTTTTTTTGCATATAGTCCCTGCATGAATAAATATAATAACTAAAGTAAACTAAAGAGAAGATGCACCTGAAATCCTCCCAGTGTGATAGTGACAGAGACATCCAGGGGTTTGTTGACGACGCCGGCCACTGATTTGACCAGAGACATGAAGAGGAGCGGGAACCAGACGATGCAGATGAGTAACATGACGATCATACCACCCATCCCATACTTAACCACCTTCTTCTTCTTTTGCCCGCGTGGCTGAGGATATCTCTGATGGATCACACACATACATGTTTGTCTTACTATCATTGCAGGGTTTTCATGGTGGGGACCAGCCAAATGTCCCCACATCAGATATTCCTATCCTTGTGAGACACTGGGTCTCCACTGCGATACAGTATAAAAGCATGCTCACACAAATTGCGTTACAACACCAACTGCATATTCCATGTACTGTTTATTCTCTCCTCTGTTTTGCTGAGTTAATCTGGCACTTTTCTGAATACATATGAATGTAAATGAATATTTCTTACTTTCTCTGATTCCCTCCAGCATTTCAGTACAAAGATGTGTGCGTAAATGTCCTCCACACAGATCCAGCTAGAGAGACTCAGAGTAGTGTCTGTCCAAACCCAGTCCATCACGGCCCTCAGCTCAGTCAGGAATGGAACCAACCGGAACCTGAAAGCGAAACCCGCACAGACATAATGATTGACTGAGGACTGCAGAGAGTATATGGACACATAATGTTGATTCATTTTAAATACAGCTGATTTAATTTTCAATCAAATTTTAAATTTTGGGTTAACAGATTTTAAAAATTGACACTTCAAGTTCCAGCTGTATTATATCCCATATTTATTTATGTGATGTGAAGTGACTTGTGGCCAAGTATGGTGACCCATACTCAGAATTTGTGCTCTGCATTTAACCCATCCAAGTGCACAC
>CM075003.1:7481862-7507376 GCA_037576675.1 Pangasius sanitwongsei | reverse complement strand
TTCGGTGCCTTGCTCAAGGGTCTCACCTCAGTCGTGGTACTGAGGGTGGAAGAGAGCGCTGGTCATTCACTCCCCCCCCACCTACAATCCCTGCCAGACCTGAGACTCGAACTCACGACCTTCAGGTTCACCTTCAGATTACAAGCCCGACTCTCTAACCATTAGGCCACGACTGTCCCCAATTTATTTGTGTGTGATGGTTCTCACCCCTGGAAGAGGAAAAGGTTGACATAATTATAGCTTTTGGTCAGGAAGTTGCCCAGCACACGTGTAGGGTAGCCACAGCGGATCTGGTAGGCTGATAGACCAAAGTAGATGCACTTCACAAAGTACCAGAGCTGAGCCACCATGTTCTGACTGAAACGCCTAGCAGAACAAAATAACAAAACAATTCAAGCACTGAGGATACTTTCAATTATATATATACTTACAATTTATGTTATAAGTGTGGAAAAGTTTCATTCTGCATATAGACAGGAAGTATTTACCTCTCAGTGACTCCTGGAAGTATGAAGAACATCCAGAAGTGGATACCGAACACTAGTATGACCTGAAAGATGACCTTCCCCATAACAGTCTTCCTCAGGTAGAGCGCTCGGTCCACCACCATAGTCGCAAACTGGATGAGGACCATGACGAGGAATGCTTCAGGGACCTGATCCTCTGAAAGAGATGATGTGATGTCTGCAGCAGCAGAGTGTTTCTATTAAGACATGGAGAGAGATGGGATTTAAATTCATGCTAAACTTTCTAAAAATGTTTCTCAACACAACAACTCCAATGTCATAGTACAAAAAAAAAGTCACTGAAGTGAAACATGAAAGAGAGATGATAATCTTAGTGGAAAAGCTGAGTTAGTGTTGAAGACGACAGGTGAGTTTAATTTCATCATAAAATATATGTGCTTAATTTTTCAATATGCAAGTGCAGGCTATGCAACACCGATTTATCAGGGGAAGGGGGTGGCTGATAATTCTACGAATGAATATGTTCACTGTATGAATGTCATGTCATCGCAGGAAATGGCGTTGCTTCCCACACCAGGTAACACAGAGTGGTCTACAAGCAGGGCCACTGACTACAACTCCCAGACCACAAAGCGGCCTACAAACATGGCCGTTGAGGACTACAGCACCCAACAGCCATTCCAAACTCTCTCATGTTCACGTTCACCTTAATTCTGAGTGCACACACCTGGACTCAATTACACAATCACTGCCACAGTATTTAAGGACTCATAGCAGTATAGATCATTGCGGAGTATACGCTCAATGATATACGAAGTGTCCTGTAGCTGTTGATACCAAGCCTTATGTTCTACTGCTCTCGTATTTATGGTTACAAACTCTGTTTGTACATCGGCTGACTTCTGCCTGTTTCCTGACCCTAAATCTGCTCCACGTTTTGGATTTGTTTGCCTGTTCAAAAATAAAGACTCTTAACGTGCAGCTGTCACCGTCTCCGCCGCCTGACAATAAAATTTGAATTTCTTGATGGAAGTATAACTACAGGCATTTTTCTGTTGTCTAATTGCATTTTCCTGTGAAACCAACCCAATCAAGCAATTTGTTATTGAACAAAGGATAAAATCTATAGTCCATTGTGACTTGAATTAACCATAAAACCTCTGAAACAGAAGGCCCGACTGCCTATATGTCTCATAAGTGAGTGTCTTCGAAAGCAGCATTTCTAAAGCTACAAATATACCTGTAAGGAAAAGTTTGTAACCTTATTTGAAAGCAATGTAAGTCATAACATTGTCACTAGCCCCAAAGGTTTGTTAAGGCTAAATGTAATAAAGTACAAGTGAAGATAACATACGGTATACTGTATAGAACATTCTGTAAAAACAGCAGCTATTTCTCACTAGGAATAAATTCCTGAGTAAAAAAAAAAAAATTACATATAAGTTATTTGTTTATAAACTGCTCCCATCCAGTAGTACATTCTTGTACCATTTTTGTCCAGGCCAGTTGCTGCACCAGGGCTGATTCACACGATTATCTAGGTTGCATCCCACGTCAGAAGGTACATCAGAAGGTAGTAGCCAATGCAAACATTCAATTCAGACATAACTTGATGTCTTCCTGCCTCTGTCTGCAGCCAAACTGGAGCATTTATTATGTTTTGGACACACCCAATAAATGACTGACCACATACAGTGAATCAGTGGGTGAGCTCCTATATTACACTCAGTTCTACAGAGGTAATAGTGGTGCTGAACACACCCCAAAAGCCCAGAATCCAAAAACGATGATGATGAAGTCGACGGTATCAGCCAAGAACATGAGCACGTAGACATCTGTAACTGCGCTGTATTCTGGGTGGATCAGATTGTAGAAGAACTGGCGAATTGGAATGAAGATATCCAAGGCTCTGAAATCATACACATGTTGGAGAAACTAGTCATGTAAACCAGTATTCAAATATTTACTGTATGTAGTGGGGATAAATAAGATTAATAATAGACTCTTAACGAGGGTTTTATGGATGTTTTGCATCCTCAGTATACCTGGCTTCAGAAATAAAACATTAATGCTAGTGAGCTGCTACATAAAATACTTAACAGGCTTCATGGAATACATTACAAATGAATTACATCATTTTTATAGAGCATGCTTCTAAGTTCTAACCAGAACTGCACACATGATGCACATTTACATTTTGACTGTGAATTTCTTGGCTTTGATGAGCTGCTCTCGGAATTTCTCCAAAATGAGCTCTTTGCGACTCTTCTGCTGAACTCCTAACACACTGCCCGCTCGCGACACACTTGACCTCGTGGCTGAACTGCCTGTGGACATATACACACACAAACATGGAATGAAACATCTAATAAATATAAAGACAAATATAAACACATACAGTATGTTAATAAAAAAAGAATCTTTACACAACACTTTCTTGCATTTGTTTCACTATGTGTGCTAACCTCCTCTGGAACGTGTTGATCGGTGAGAAATGTGTGATCCTGCACTGGAACTCTGCCGGCGCAAGGCGGAGGGCGCGCTTGAGAGTTTTCTTGGCATGCGGACGTGTGTAGTCTCCATTAAAGTGTTGCGGGTCACTGAACTCCTTTCCCTTCGGACCGGGGGTTTCTCTGTGCTGTCCGAGTCTGAGTGACTGTACAGCGTCTTTTTAGCTTCTGATCTGGTATCATCTTCATCCCACAGACCATGACACTGATTCAAGAGGAGAGTGAATACACACATCAGCTTATACACGGCTGTTACACAAGTCATATCAATGAATGTGTTGGGAAATAATAACACAAAAACTTAAATTCTGTATTCAAGTGAATAACAATCTTTTAATTTAAATTATACTAAAATTAAAATCAAAAGCATATTACTTTAAAGTCTAAAAATATAAAAGCAAACTGCAGAAAAAATTCATATTCTTGAAAAGAAGATTGACCATCTAACACATAAGATTCTGCCGGGCAAAACTGATTGGATGACAATTATTGGAAGACAATTTCATTTGGTGTTATTAATCTTTTACAAATTTTCTTATTAAAAATAAAAAAATATCTCGAAAATCATCTATAAATTTGGTATTAGGTCATTCTAACACAAACAACCAATCATGAACCTGGATGAAAAGGTGACAGAGGTGACAGATAAAAATGAACATTCTAGTTTAATGCAGTAAAAGAAGGGAATAAATTATCTAATATAATTATCTAACATAAAAATTGTTAACTATTTAGAATTGTACTATTAACCTGATGGTTGGCAAATTGTTATTAGCTAATTATGTTTTGATTCATTATAAATGAAAAATTCTATGAAGGTCTTAATGTGGTTTAATATGAACAACTACTTAATAATTAAACATAAAAATAAAACAAACAAAAAAATTGAATATAATGTTTTAGAAAAACAGATTCACACAAACAACAATAAAACATGCAGTGCAAATATGATGAAATGCTGTCTTTTTGTAAAATGACCAAAGTCATATTGACAGAATCAAAAGAAACTGAAAAGTGATTTTTTATAAATTAGAAATAATTTATTAGCTGTCAACTAATTTTGACATCAACTGAATAAAGTTTCATCAAAAGCACTACACTACAGGTGACATGTCAAAACTCTGATGCCTGACATCGTAAGACTGCTCTTTACCCAGATAGAAGTGTAGCGTCAGTATAATGCTTAACATAAACATAAATATAAGAAGTACCTTAAGAATTGAGCGATGGAAGAAGAGTGCCAGTAGTTGGACGAGGTCATAATGGACATATCCCTCTTTCTTCTCAACTCCTATTATATTAGGAGGGTGGAAAGGTTTGGTCTTGTCCAACTCTATGTTCTGATTGAAGGGGAAGAAACCAAACTGGAAGAAGTATTTTATCACTATGGTCACCTAGATGTGGAAAAAAGAAAGAAAAAAAGTTACCTTCATGGGAATAGTAGTAGTTTTCTGATTGCAACCTGTCACCTTAGCTGTCATTTAAAAATGTAACAACAAATATGAGTTTAGTGATTGGTGAAATTCAAAATCCTGCTGATGCAGCTGATGGTGTTACTGAAGCTATAACTGAGATGATGGTGTTACTGAATCTGTAAAAGAGATGATGGTGTTACTCAAGCTGTAACAGAGATGATGGTGTTAATGAAGCTGTAACAGAGATGATGGTGATACTGAAGCTGTAACAGAGATGATGGTGTTAATGAAGCTGTAACAGAGATGATGGTGTTACTGAAGCTGTAACAGAGATGATGGTGTTACTGAAGCTGTAACAGAGATGATGGTGATACTGAAACTGTAACAGAGATGATGGTGTTACTGAAGCTGTAACAGAGATGATGGTGATACTGAAATTGTAACAGATAGTGTTACTGAAGCTGTAGCAGAGATGATGGTGTTACTGAAGCTGTAACAGAGATGATGGTGATACTGAAGCTGTAACAGAGATGATGGTGTTACTGAAGCTGTAACAGAGATGATGGTGTTAATGAAGCTGTAACAGATAGTGTTACTGAAGCTGTAACAGAGATGATGGTGATACTGAAGCTGTAACAGAGATGATGGTGTTACTGAAGCTGTAACAGAGATGATGGTGTTAATGAAGCTGTAACAGATAGTGTTACTGAAGCTGTAACAGAGATGCTGGTGTTACTGAAGCTGCAACAGAGATGCTGGTGTCACTGAAGCTGTAACAGAGATGATGGTGTTAATGAAGCTGTAACAGAGATGATGGTGTTACTGAAGCTGTAACAGAGATGATGGTGTTACTGAAGCTGTAGCAGAGATGATGGTGTTACTGAAGCTGTAACAGAGATGATGGTGTTAATGAAGCTATAACAGATGATAGTGTTAATGAAGCTGTAGCAAAGATGATGGTGTTAATGAAGCTGTAACAGAGATGATGGTGTTAATGAAGCTGTAACAGATGATAGTGCTAATGAAGCTATAACAGAGATGATGGTGTTAATGAAGCTATAACAGAGATGATGGTGTTAATGAAGATGTAACAGATGATAGTGCTAATGAAGCTATAACAGAGATGATGGTGTTAATGAAGCTAGAACAGAGATGAATGTGTTAATGAAGCTATAGCAGATGATAGTGTTAATGAAGCTGTAGCAAAGATGATGGTGTTAATGAAGCTGTAACAGATGATAGTGTTAATGAAGCTGTAAGAGATGATAGTGCTAATGACGCTATAACAGAGATGATGGTGTTACTGAAGCTGTAACAGAGATGATAGTGTTACCGAAAATGTAACAGATGACAGTGTTACTGAAGCTGTAGCAGAGATTATGGTGTTAATGAAGCTGTAACAGATGATAATGTTTTTGAAGCTGTAACAGAGGTGATGGTGTTACTGAAGCTGTAACAGATGATAGTGATACTGAAGCTGTAACAGATTATGGTGTTACTGAAGCTGTAACAGAGAGGATGGTGTTACTGTAGCTGTACCTCTGTGTAGACTATTGCAGTCATCCAGAAGCGCTTGCTGGGCCGGGGTACAGACAGCATGGCCCACAGGAAGATGAGGATGGGCAGCACCAGCGTGGCCACCGAGGCTGAGACCATGTGATTAAGGATAATGACTAGGTAGCACACCATCTCTGAGTGGGCAACCAGCATGTTATAGAGAGCGTAGCACAGCTGTAGGATCTGTGGCTGGGAGCTGTAGAAGCGCTCAGATTCCTCCAGCTCTTCATCATAAAACATCCTTTGGAGAGAAACAGAAGCAATGGTAAAAGACTGTAGATGAGGAAATGTAGGACAGAGCATTTGACCAAACTCACCAGATGAAGCTGAATAAAGCAACATGTAATCATGGTTTATTTTATCCTTACCACACGTACTGACACTACTACACAATATACACTGCTACTTCCACAATATTCTGCAGCCTTGATGTGAAACATCCACAAGAGGGTGTCACAGGAAAGCCTACCCTTACGTATTCATTGTGCTCATGATTCAGTGCATCACTGTAGCAGCACATAATGTGGCGTCCAAAGTTTCACTACCAACAGCTGTTTTTGTTTTACATGTTAGGGAAAACACAGAAGTATGTCTTAGCAGATAAAATATTTCGAATATAGTAAATTTATCTAACATTTCTCATTATGACATTTACATAAGTCGTCAATTACTGGATTTCTTTTAGTGTGTTATTAGTTAATCTCAATTTCCATTAGAAGGTGTTAGTGTTTCTCCTTGTATCATGTATCATGTTGTAAGTATTTAAACTGTTTTAATGACAAAGCAATGAAGTAATATATTACATATAATTCAGCATGATTATTAGCTTCTATTGACTCATATTCTGAGACACTTCACTACTAAATGTTTAGTTAGATATTCTTGAGCTAGTTTTGAGTTCCAAACATGCTGATACATTTTTGCCCTATATACAGAATTTACTGCAGTCTGATAACAGCTTTAATCTTATTTATTAAAGAATCCTAAGTTTGCTGTTTATATGTATGACCCCTTTGTAAATTTAGATAATGATCACACTATTAGTAAGTTAAGACACTCAGTACAAGAGTGGGGAGACATCATTAACAATAGAATTACGTAATCTATTCATGTTTATTCGGTTAAAGCAGGGGGTCTCGAAACTTTGTGCTGACAGAGATTTAAAAGTTTAGACAAAATTCACTGACCCAGTTCAGTACAGATTTATTTTGTGAACATAATCCAATTATTCAAATATTAAGCTCAATTAAATATGTACCATAGACTAATATTGCCATTATATTCAAACTGATGTTATTTATCAGCCTACTTGTTTTTTGATGTTGGGATTAAACCTATTCAACTGGAATAATCAAACAGGTTAACAATAAGAACTCAATAATAAGTAAAATAAAGACAAGCTATGATTTCCATCACTGTAACAAAATGCAATAATGGAGAACCCCCGGCTATGCTTCACAAGGTTTTTCTCACCTGTTGCGCAGCAGCTCACTGGCTGTGAGCTCGTGGCTCAATGAGGGGAGTGTGCTGTTGTCTGGTGCATTTATCCTGAGCTTTTTCTCTTCAGTGTGAACTGCTGACTCACACACAGAGTCCAGACCTGTGGCCTTGCTGTAGGAGGGAGGAATATCTGCCTCAGAAGGGAACCTACTGAGCTCTGGCCATGTCGTCTGTTCGGATGCTAATCCAGTGTCCCACTCTGATGCTAAACCTCCTTTGAGAGTCTGCACCTCACTGCTACAACGCCGGATAGCTGAGGGCTCAGGCAGCTCTGTGGGGGTCCAGCCGTCACCACAGTGAGGGCTTTCTCTAGCATCGTTATGCTCTTCAATGGTATCACCAGTGCCTTGACGAGAGCATAATGCTGTGCACTGTGTGTTTTCACTGTCATAAGAGGAAAGACAATGACAGAAGTAAGCGATCAGAGGTTAGTGAATAGAAAAATCCATTAGGTGTCCATTACGTGACTATTAGGTGTCCACTGTGTGAAGTATTACACACTTGGGACATTAGAGAGAAGCATTTTGTAAATATTGCGATATTCCTTACCTTACCTAATAAAGTCATTATTCTTTGCTTTAATTCCTACCCTTTCCTGTAATAAAAGTCTTCCTATTTTAGTACAAAGGCTACTTAATAGTTATCTATGGGAATGGCTGTTCAGGGTCACAGGCTGCTTTGGGTGCGAGGTCTTTTGCGAATGTAACCGTTGGTGTCTGAATTGCGTTCGAATTGTTTTAATAAAAACAAGATTTCCATTAGTAACAAAAATATTTCTCTGTTAGTCAGTCAAGCACAATTTATGGTATTTAAAAATCAGAGGAAAATTACCAGAACTTTATATTATAGTTAGAATCAACATATTAAGGTTTGTAGTTTTATCATGTCCTGTTTTAGGTACATTGCACTTGAAACAGCCGCAGCCTTATTCCCAAACTTCAATTTTCCCACCAGACCCCACATTCAGGCATGATGATCACCAGTACTTATGGATCTCTGACGATAATCATTCAACATGGTGGGTCGCAAGCGTTTTGACAATCTGTGATGTTCGTGTCCAGGTAAGTTACACTGATAACTTGTATATGTTCTGAACCTTCTTTTTGATTGGATTGAAAATAGACTAAAGTGTTATCTTGAAATATGAAGTTAACAGATCTTGAGGTCCAAATTGTTGATTATTTTCAAACTTCCATTAATGTTATTTATTTGCTTGGCAAATGTTTTCCTATTTTTTAAAATAAAATTTTTATTGATAAATTCATTGTTATTTTTGTTTCCTTGTTACATGCACAACACAGCAAATGTGATGCCTCATAATTCATGTTTGAGTGGAGATGTTACTTTTTGACCCATATGCCATTATGTCTGATGGTAATGTCAGAATAAAGGTATAAAAGTTCTTCAAAATTCCTTTTTCTAGAATTTAACCTCGTGTCACAGTTTGGCTGCAGCTTTCATGGAATGACCCAGTTCCAGTATATCCCACATTGATCAGAGAGCTTTGGAAACATCTTTGGATGTTTGGATCTTTGCATGCCTGTCTGTCACCACTGAGCAGAAACCAAAACCACCCACAGTGTAATGTGTGTTTCATTTAGACAACAAAAAAAAATCCCAGTGTCTAACAGCCACCTGTGTCTTGTGTTAAAGACAGTTAAGCCACTTTACTTAGCCACTTTCCTCTCACAAAGAGGCCCTAAATTTGTTCACAGTACTCAGTGAGAGACAGAGAGAGAGAGAGAGAGAGAATAGATCACAATCAGGGTTTGCTCACAACTTTACTCACAGAGTTGTGGATTTAAACATTAGACAAAATGGAAGCATATGGGATCCATTAGAAGTGTGATTAAAAACACTTCAGAAACACTGAAGTTTTGGTGTTTTAGTTTTAGAGTTTTGAGTTTTAGTGTGTGGAGTGTGGAGATTTTTTGGTGCTACCTGACTGCAGCACTAGCTGAACTCTCTGCAGATGATGAGGAAGAGGAGGAAGAGGAGGCAGACAGCTCCACTCCCTGCAGGCGACACAGTTTGGGTCGATGCCTCTCGCTCGTCCTGGGCACGCGGTCCACACCGGTCTCACTGGACTCCAATGTGGACTGACTGTATGCTATCGTGGACTCAGTGTATACACTGCAAGCACAGTCAGAGAACAAAAACATACACATGTGGCTTCTCTTAATCACAGGGAATTTTTGTGATTGTAGGTTGCATGACCATACGACTGATTTAAGATGCTGTCTAAATGATTCAGCACTGTCACACTGAAGCTCAGGTTTTTACTTTATTTAATTCCACGTTTTACTGTTTAACACAGTTGGTAGATTAATTTAGACTGTTTAGAAAAAAAAGCATGGAGGTTTGTGGAACTTGCAGAAACAGAAGCAAATAAGAGCTGATGAAGAACTGGAAATTCTTAAATATGCTTAGAACAACATATAAAATATATATATATATATATGTATATGTATACATACACAGTCAGGTCCATAAGTGTTTGAACAGTGACACAATTTTCATAATTTTGCTTCTGTACACCACCACAATGGATTTGAAATGAAGCAAGATGTGATTAAAGTGTAGACTTTCAGCTTTATTTCAAGGGGGTTGAATTAAAATATTGCATTAACCATTTAGGAATTACAGCCATTTTTGGAGTCCCTCCATTTTCTCAGGCTCAAAAGTAATTGGACAATTGACTGATAAGCAGTTTCATGGCCAGGTATGGCCTGTTTCCTCATTATTTCATGACAAATTAAGTAGATAAAAGTAGCATTTGGTAGCTGTTCATGGGAACTCTCAATATGCGGTCCAAAGAGGTGTTGATGCAAGTGAAGGAGGCCATCATTAGGCTGAAAAAAAAACCAAAACAGACCTGTCAGAGAGATAGTAGAGACTTTAGGACTGACCAAATAGACATTTTGGTACATTCTTAAATAGAAGGAATGCAATGGTGAGCTCAGCAATATCAAAAGGCCTGGAAGGCCATGAAACACAACTAAAGTGGATGATTGCAGAATTCGTTCCTTGGTGAAGAAAAACTCCTTCACAACATCTAGCCAAGTCAAGAACCCACTGGAGGAGATAAATGTATCATTGTCAAAATCTATAACCAAGAGACGCTTTCATGAATGTAAATACAGATGGTGAACCTCAAGATGCAAACCACTAGTAACACTCAAGAACAGAAAGGCCAAATTAGACTGCTAGAAAACATCTAAAAAAGCCTGCCCAGTTCTGGTGCAAGATTAACTTGTACCAGAATGATGGGAAGAGAAGAGTATGGAGAAGGAAAGGAAGGGCTCATGATCCAAAGCATACCACATCGTCTGTCAAACATGGTGGAGGCAGTGTTATGGCATGGGCATGGATGACTGCCAATTGAAATGGTTCACCAGTGTTTATTGATGATGTGACTGCTGATAGAAGTAGCAGGATGAATTCTGAAGTGTATAGAGCTATACTTTCCGCTCAGATTCAGTCAAATTTTAAAACTGATGTGACGGAGAGCCACAGTACAGATGGATAATGATCCAAAAGATTTTGCGAAAACAACCCAAGAACTTCTTAAGGCAAAGAAATGTTCTTAAATGGCCGAGTCAGTCACCTGACCTCAACCCAACTGAGCATGCACTTACTGAAGACAGAAAAACCCAAACACAAGCAGTTACTGAAGGCGGCTTCAGTAAAGGCCTGGCAAAGCATCTCAAGGGAGGAAACTCAGCATTTGGTGATGTCCATGGGTTCCAAACTTCAGGCAGTCATTGAAGTCATCCAAGTATTAAAAATAATCTTAATATTTATGATTACGTTATTTTGTCCAATTACTTTTGAGCCTGTGAAAAATGGAGGGACTCTGTAAGAAATGGCTGTAATTCCTAAATGGTTAATGCAATATTTTTGTTACACTCCTTGAATTAAAGCAGAAAGGCTACACTTCAATCACATGAAAACTGTGTCAGTGTCCAAATACTTATGGACCCACTTGTGTATAGTACTCTGTATTTTGTAAAGCAGTACCAACATGTAAAATGCTTAACAAACATATATCTGGTCCAAACCTGTCCTCTCTCTATTTTGCAAAACTCTCATCTTGTCATAGAAACACTTGAGATAATTGGGTCATTTGAGCATAACACAGTTATTTAAGCCCTGTTTTTGTCAGTTACTACAAAACACTTGACTTAAACTTAAGATGAAAGCTTTTTTATTTGATACAACACTGAACAGTTTCCCTGGAAGTAAATCCGAATATAAAGTGTGCTGACATGTGGCTAAAGTGGTCTGTCAACAGAAGAAGGCTGTGAGGAATACCTGCTGGATCTTAACTGTATGGAGGCCAAATGACAAATCTATGGTGCTTTCATAGAGTATAAAGACCCCTTCACTTCACTTATTTTGTTACTTTACGGCCTTACTCTACATGGATTAAATACATTCCTCCCAAAGTCTGTAAAAAAAAAATCCTGCATAAAAAATCCCAACAACAAAAAACATGTTTTGTAATTTTATATGCATAAAAAAATCCAAAGAAACAGAAAGTGAAGGGAGCACTGCATAGTTTAATTGTGAGTGTATAGGGATGTACTTTGTAATGATGTACCTGGTCAGACTGTCTTTAATTGGAAGAGAGTTCATGCCCTCGTCCTCTCTGGCCTGATGCTGTGCTGAGACAGAGCCACGCTGAACCTGCAGTCTCTCTGCTCCCTCCAGAACAGTCTCAGAGGACGAAGGTCTGCACAACTGCTGCTGGTAATACATGTGTATGATCCCTCGTGATGGGGTGTTTCCCTGTACACGTTAGAGAAAAACATTTCAGTATCACACAGTGGGTTCTATTTCTGCATGTGGTTTTATAGCAATTGCATCCAAAGGCTTATTTTAAAGTGAATTTTTCCCCCATAACCTCTCTGTTTACACCATGTGGCGCTACAATTTACTGACTGTAGTTACTGAATAAATGAAAGTAGTTGATGAATAATCTGTTGTGTAAAGTATAAAACACAATGACAACGATGCTGTTATAGGAAAATAATCAACAACAAGGTGGTGTGATGTAGCTCGACGCAAAGCAGAATTACTGTTACCACAATAAAGTTGATAAAATTTTTCAATAACAGCACATTCTGAAGTGTTTTATTCCAATTACAATTTTCTATCAATTAAAGAATGACACGTTACATGTTTTATGCATTTATAGATATGTTTAATGTTGTGGTATGTCCACAAAACAAGTTCCTGCTATCAGTTATGTTATAGCAGCTATAACCAGTCATTCCCTGAACAGCCTCTCTTGAAATTAATAAAACAAAAAAGCAGCTTGTCATTTCTTACCAAAAACCTCAAAGTACAAAGCCCTCCATCCTGAAGGCTACAGCTTTATCTCTGATACTGGAGAGTCATTCCAAAAAATACTAAATAAACATCTCCACACCATCTCCTCATCTTAACCACAGTCAGTTGCTCTCATAGTGAGAAGTGGAGTTGCCAGATGATGTAATTTTGCCAGTTGTAGCATGTCCTCCCACAGGATATGAGAAACATTTATGCTCATGGTTAGCAACAGATGACTGAAGACACTCTGGCAACTCAACTGCTTTGTTATTTGTTTCTATAATGGAGAAACAAATCTGAGTACTCTAAGCAAATGCTATGTTAAAGAGGCACAGATCTCATAGCCCGTGGATAGTTTTAGTCTGATAATGATTGAAAGCCCGCAAGTTAATAATTCTTTTAAGTCCCAGGATCCACTGGTGCATCCAGTCTTACAGAAATGTCTCCTTACAGAAAGCTTCAGCATATCAATGATTACAAGCATTTCTAAATCCCTTAAGTCCCTGTGTAAGTTGTTACTATAGAAACAGTAATATATTACAATTAGTGCATTAATATAAACCTTACAGCTGGAACTACTGTCAGAATTGCTGTTCTAGAAAATGGATCAAAACTTTCTGACCAATCAGAAAGAAGAATTCAACAGAGCTGTGGTATAAATCATCATATCTTCCAGCTCTAGTGGCATTAGTCATGTTTGGTAAGGCTGACTGTGTGGCAGCATCAGTACCTTTTTGACCTCATGTGTGAGCATACAGCGTTCAGTACGCAGCACAGTAGAGATGTCAATGTATTCCTGGCACATCGAGTTGAGCCAGGCAGTGAAACTGTCCAATAATGCCAGGAAGAGCACCCAGGAAAACTTCATTATGTTAAACACACGCTTCAGGATGTTGTCTAGAAACATAAAGGAAAGCAATAGAAAGTGTACAGACATAGAAAGAATGTAAGTATACCTTTTTTAAATTTATCATGTGTAACTCATGTCTGATTTAATCTTAATGTGTAGGGGTTAACCAAAAGCTAGTGGCTATACGTAAATATGTGCAGTTTAACACAACGATGATGTACCTGGCCCATCTGATCTCTCTTCTTCGACTGTGTCCTCCACCTGATCTCCCACCTCAATGGCTACATGAGCTGCTAAAGAGAGGCAAGTAATATCGCTAAACAGCTACTAATATCACTAAACTCTGAGACTATAAAGCCTTTATTAAATATAATGTTTAAAGTAATGACTTGATGAATGGCATTGAAGCTGGTATAGTGTTAGACACTAGTTATTAGTGGTTTTCAGGCAAAACTACTAGTTGATTTATGAAGGCATTCGTTTTTTTTCTTCAGTTTCTCAGTTTCAAGTTTGAGCTACATTCAGAAAGGTTCGTGAAGTATCACTACACTAGATATGTAAGCGAATATGTATATATCATTCTGAATGAACAGATGATTTGTATTAAACAAAAACAGATTTTTTTTTAGAAAGCTGAAAAAAAAGTTCACATGCCATCTAGTTTAAACTAGAGGTGTGCATCCTGACTGGGAAATAGATCCAACTAAATTTGTCAGATAATACTGCAGACAGTTATAAACATAATAATAACTGAATGAGCGGGATTAAAAAAACAGTCCTATCCATATCTGTATTTTAAAAAATAATCCTTCCGGTTTAGGCCACGCCCAGTCTGGGCTAAAATTTGAATGCAGATACAGATATGATGATTTGGAGCACATAGAGATCCAGATAGTGGCATTGCGTTAGACCCCTACTGTACGGCTTTTTGATGACGGCTGCAGATTTTTTTCTGCGTGTGTTTCCATTGTCCGAATGGAGCCTGTAACTAAATACATCAACCTCAAGATTTTGAATAAGACTAAAAAAATTACTAATGAAGAATGTCGTAAAACTTTGACTTATCCCTATATGGTATACGCTCAAAAGTTCTTATTGGCACATGGGTTACTGATCAGAAGGTCGGGGGTTCAAACCCCAGCACTGCTAGGTTACCACTGTTGGGCCCTTGCACAAGGCCCTTAACCCTATCTATTCCAGGGTCACCATATCATAGCTGACCCTGTGCTCTGACCCCAGTTTCCTAACCAGGTGAAGAAAAGAATTTACTGTAATGGATATGTGACAAATAAAGGTGTCTTCATTTTAATATAATCTTAATAGGCACGCTCTTTCCAACTTTTTGACTAACTGTATTTGGCACATTTATGCTTGAAGTTCTTGGCTGACTGAGTTACCCCTCTGGGGTCATGTCCAGCCATCATATGGGATGAACTGACCATAGCAAATGCAACATGCAGGTCTTCATCTCTCAGCACCCCCTCCTGAAAACGCCTAGATCTGAAAGGAAGAGTGCCAGTGCAGAGTTGGCCGCATTCAGGACTGGACACAGCATGGCTCCCATTTAAAGACCAAGGCAAGAAAGCCCTTGAGAAAGCCCTTGTCTTAAGTTCCTCGTATAGAGGCACACACAAAATTTCTATTCATGATCAAAACATGCCATTTTGGGGTGAAAGTGTGCTACAGGGAAGAGTGAAGAATAACTCCAGCAAGTGAGGACAGAAGAAATTGAATCACTCTGGGCCAAGCAGTTTTTCTCTTTGTTCTGAATAAAATATCTGGATTGGATCTTTCACGTACCCTCCCGCTGGTCCTTCTTGGTTTTGCGTCCCTCTGTGTATCTCTGCCAAAAACGCCGCCTCTCTTTGCTGCGTTCCTTCATAGCTGTTTTGGAGTCAGTGATCCATGCATGATACACGAACTGAAGAGACAGAACAATGCCAAAGACAGGCATGAAGAGGTGAGGGAACAGATTTGATTGGTTAGTGTTTGGACGTCATGATCTGGATTATTTTTGTGATCTCTTGTCAAGTATGCAAGAACAGTTTGGCCACTAGGTATGCACAACGTGTAAAACAAGGCTCAGGGTGTGTTTTAACCCAGTGTAGTGGATGTCACTGTTTTTCTTATGTTTTAAGCTATGTAAATGTGCTTTACGTTGGAGAAAAAACACAGCCTCAACATCAACCAACACAAAACCACGTCTCCCCTGAAAAGTAGCCCTGCTTGTCATGCATCCTACAGGAAAGCACATTACACTGCATTTCCTTCACATGCAAAGCTGCCCATATGGCTCTTGATAGCTGCCTGGAAAACAGACATACAAAGCTGTGAGACATTCCTCAATGCTCAGCCGTTCAGACTCGGACCGCGCTCCAGTTTTCCTGAATGCACAGTACTAAAAGCGAGTGTCAGGAAAATGCAGTGTGCAATGAAGCACACAGGCTGGGTATGACCAAAGAGGGAAAGAAATATCACACACGGAACAATGGCACAGCAGTACAAAATGGAGGAAGAGGAGAGATATATTAGGCCTGGTGGAAGTACCTTGGCTGCCCTGATTGCATACTGCAGTATAGTTTTGGGGAGCTTAATGACAGACTTTGGTAAAGCCAGCAAAGCAGAGGCAAACATTCGGATAGCTCTCTATAAGAAGGACAGAGCAGGGGCTGAGTTAGTAGGGACATGGCGTGTAGTCTTTACTATGGTGGTTCCACGCTTCCATACAGGAAGTTAGCAGTTAGTGGTCTGACAAATAAAGAAACATTGTTAAATGCAGAGAAAACAAAATGTCTACAAGATCTCAGTGCTGAAGAGCCACAAGGGTTAGACTTTTGATTTTGCATCGTCAATATATACAGGGCAAATTAAATTCATAAAAACAAACCAGAAGGTGTTAACAGTATTAAAAATGAAAAAAAAGTACTAAATGTTACTGAAATGTGTCATATGACTAACTTGAAATGCAGACTTCTTAGGTGGTTCTTCCTCTTTTTTCTCCTCTTCTTCCTCTTCCTCTTCACTGTCCGTCTCAAACAAATAATAATTCCCGCTTCTCACCACTGAAACAACAGTTAACAGTTAACAGTGTGGCTATTTTGGAACGTAAAAACATGTACACACTCTTTTTGGATTTTTACCACATTTTCTCCAATTTGGTCATCTCTAGCTAGCGCTCCCCTTTCACACATTCAGGGAGGGTGAATGCTAGCATGTGCTTCCAGTGGAACATGTGAAGCCACCACATGTTTTTGAACTACTGCTCATGCTATGCTGCAGGGCAGCTGAACATACTCAGAGGAAAGTGCTAACTGCCCTCTTCCGCATAAATAAACTCACCGACCCATGATTGGTTAGTGTTGCTGTGATTGACAGAGGACAGAGCAACACCATCCCTCCCACCCAGACAGCATGGCCAATTCTGCCCTCTTGGACTCCTGACCAAGAATGGCTGTGACATCTCTGGGATTTAAACTCACCGATCCCTCAATGATTTTATTTCTTTGCCTAAAATGACCATTATAAAGGTGAGAAGTGATGTGTGAGCACTCACTAGAGGCATGATCAACCCAGGGTCTCCACCACTGCTTCCTTTTCCCTTTTCTCATCTCTTTACTCGTCTCTCCTGCAAAACCCAATACAACGAAGCACACATGAACCTTAAGAAGCACCACACGGATAAGAGAGTTTGTCCTAACGTCTGGTATGTGTGAGCTCATATGTTTTCAATTGTGCTGCTGTGCATTTAAGGCTGTAGTTAAGCTCAGGCACCTGTGGAATTTATGAACTCGTCTGTCTTGTGAACTTTCAGTACACTCAAACCCAAACCTGACTGATGCATTAAAGCTTTACTTTTGACAAAATGAAATGTGACATTGAATAATGCCTAGCTGTATATTTTAAATACGATATTCAGTGTAAAAGAAGTAAGACTACAGTATGTATTAATTAATTGCATATAATTAAATTAACATGTAGTCAGCGTATCAAAATACATAGGTCAGTCAAATGAGACATATTTATCTGACACACTCTACCACACACCGTCATCTTCCACTTCTTCTTTGGATGGTGATTGACTCTCGCCACTCTCCTGTGCCAAGCTCAACATCCTCTCCTTTCCCCTCTTAAATTTTTGCTGCCGGCTCTTAATACGGTCCATCCTGTGTGAGAGTGAGAGAAAGAGCAAGAGAGAGAGAGAGAGAGAGATTGGCGACAGTCCCTACTATGTCCGGTTTCACTGGGTTGAGCTGAATGAGTTTTCCCCTTGGACAGAATTATAGCAATAACACCAGTCCTTAATTGGGGAAAGAGGCTGAGAGAGTTGTTTCGTATTGAGGCATGTGCAGATGTGCTAAGTGCTTTGTCTTTCAACAGGGGGGAAAAATAAAGCTGGGCAGAGCGTACTGGTGCTGAAAGATCCTTTTTGTCTCATATAAACACACTGCAGATATCCTGTAAACACAGTGTACTGACTAAGCGCACCAGTTCCGAAATGTGGACAACAAAACACTAAGTTAAAGCAGAGTTTCAGATATTACAGTGAAAGAAATCGTTACTGCTTTGTCAATTCTATGAATTAAAATAAAATTCTCATAATTAGTAGGAATCTTATATCACCCATAATCCTACATTATAATGACCAGTGTTCAAGTTATATAAAATTAGATTATTTATTCACTAACTTAAAAAAAATTGCATTGCATTTTATTGACGTGAACACTGCACACCAGAACTGAGTAACTAGCTGAACTAGGTAAAAAAAGATATTTTTGTAGCACATTCTAGCTCCTTAAAGCAGGGTATTATTCCTTAGGTAAATATAATATCCATAATGGTCCAAGACTGTTTCAAGAATAGTAAATAGTGACGTGTGAACACGAGGTGTTGTATAAACCCACTGTCGCTTTAGCAGGTCCATGGATTTTTTCTCCTCTTCAAGTCGTGCTTTCACTGCCTTTACGATTGTGGCCTGGAATAACTCAGCGCCTCTGAGAGAGAGACAGAGAGCGAGAGATGCAGAGACAGAGAGAGAATAAAGACCACACGATTCAGATTAATGCGTCTGGCTTTGTCTAATGCTTTAGCTGCTCAGTGACAAACAGCTGGTCTCTTGAGGTCAGTGTCAAACAGTCAGTGTAAAACATGGTGAATTCTGAATTTAGCACCATAAATAAACATTAGACTTCATTTATGAAGCTGGATAAAAATTAATTTATTTGTAAATCAGTAAAAATTTGCAATTTTTTTCCCCAAACTAACGAAAAATCAGTTAGCTTGGGGGAAAAAAATAGGTAGATACAGCTTCTGAGTTTGAGTAAATTTACATATAAGGAGACTCACTACTACTACTGTATTACTAACCTATGCTCTTTCACAGTTTAGTCATTTTACCATTTTTAGCACTGAGTTTTGCCTTTCATGCAGTTTGTGGGTGTCATTAACGTGCACCTTATGGGTGTTTGGCTTCTATCAAAATATGCATATGAGTACAAAGAAAATCAGCATTACTGAAAGCTTTGTTAATCTGGCAGGAATTTTTAGGTTTTTTTTTTTTTTAAAAGAACATTTACACTTTCCTAAGCATTAATCTTTATTAACAGATAAGTGAGAGACATTACCTTTCACAACAGCGTTACCATACAACAATTATATGTGCATGAACAAAATCTTGCAGACAGCAACTACACTCAGAATTGATAGCAGATTTGTCATTGCCGTTGCTGTTGTTTCGGCTGCTACTGTTAGGGGTTGCCAAAACAGATCATTGGTCCACATGTTTGATTTGGCACAGGTTTGCCCTTGGATGCCCTTTCTGATGCAACCCTCCCATTTTTTTTTTAATCCGGGCTTGGGACCAGCACTGAGAATACACTCCCAGCAGCTGCGTCGGTTCCCTGCCTGGGAATCGAACCCAGGCCACAGCAGCAGGGGATCCTTAGCCGCTAGACCACCAAGGTCCCAGATTTTTCATTGTAATTATTATTATTAAGGAAATCACTGAAGTAAATGTATCATGCAAATAGAAAGTGAAGGCCCACAACAGTCCACAAGCACAGAAAGCGATCTAAAGCACACACATTATGTCTTTCTATCAGTAAAGGTGCATTCCTCTTCCTCTGCTGGATAAGAATATGACACTGGGTCTCATACTTTACAGTACTTTTCTCTCCATACATTTTTGTTATTTTGACATTGTAAGAAGCATAAAAGTGTGGAAAAACATTTCATTTAAGAGTATTGTCAGCTACATTGGGTGGACTGTGTAGGAATCACAATCTTTCTGAACATACACATATGCAATTAGACATATTCCAATACATATATACATATTAGCATAAACTTAAGCACAGTTGTTATGCTTAGGGCTTATCCAGCTTGACGTAATTTGAATACTAACATAATCTTAAACAACACTGGCTGTGTTTTGTGCTTGTTTGCTTGGCCCTTTGGAGTCAATGACTTCCAGAGACCTGTAAGTCGTAAACATCACCAGACGCTTGGTATACTTCCTGGTGCTCTGTCAGGAATGTGCTGGAGTCAAAACAACACACTTCTATCACTGTTAGTTTATTAACTGTGCTTTTCAGTAGTACTAATTCATTGTTCAGTACCAAAGTAAAGAACCTGAAACTTCACATTTCACTGCCATAGTGTGTATGGAATGTAAAATGTAAACTGTGTGTGTGTGTTTGTGTGTGTGTGTGTGTACCTGGAGGCCAGGACCTGTGAAGAGCGGATATCAGCCACCACGTGCAGGAAGTAGTAGCTCATGAAGACCCGTCTCTGCAGCAGCAGGGAGGCAAAACAGATGCTGTCCCAGATGATACCTGCTTCATCACTGGGCAGTTCACACTGTTTATTAGCCTGCTGCTCCGCTAATTAACAAGAGACAGGAAGAATGATTTAATGCATTCATTATTTAACTACACGATTTACACAATAAGTACTGAAATCACACTTTTTGCGACTGTTACTGCAACAACTAATAGACTCAGAAAGCTTTTGCATGCTTTAGGTGATAACTTACGTCGTGAATAGCCCTTTATAGTGCATGCCAGACTGAACAGCTGGATGAGCCAGCAGTGATTAACCACCAAGGCTTTAATATATCCACAGGCAGCTATCTGAGAAGTGAGAAGAGATGGAGCAGTGTCATCAAACTCATAAATCTGGCCTTATTACGTTCTAGCCATGTGGTGCAAGGAAATGTTGTTGAAAGCACAAAACACACACACACACACACACACACACAAATACCCATACAACTTAACTGAACTGCCCTCTTCTGCACTTTTTCGTTGCTGCTTTATGACTGTTCATGAAATCATATTTACGATATTTAAGTGCACTTTGTACTGGACCATCTATATATAAAAGATCCAATTTAGATTATAGTGGATGGTACTCAAGACTACAGCACCTCCTGCCCTGATATCTATCTGTCTGGATGTGGTTTACTCACAGAGAGGATGTTCTTCATGGTGATGACAAACACGTTGTACGCGATGAGAAAATCCCAGTAACGCAGAATGGTTTTAATTGGCTTGAGTAACAGCTCTCCACCAAAGAGCAAGAAGTAGAAACAGGCTACCAGGTAACCCATGCAGAATATGCTGATGCGTGTGGTCCCCGTAATGAAGATGATGGTGAGGACGAACCAGAACAGATAGCTGAACATGATCACCTTCAGCATATCAAGGTATGATCTAAAAGAAACAGAAGGAGAGCAAAAGAGGCACAGAGGGAGGATGGTCTAGGTGTGACTGGGTTTGTGTGTAGGCTTCTGTAACATAAGGATGTAATCCAATTCAATTTTATTTAGTAATAGACATACAGATGTTTATCAAAGGGTGTCCCAAAAGTCTCCATACACAGGGGAAATTAACACTTTTTAGCAAAATGTCTTACAAAATTTTTCATACTTAGTTTTTTTCATACTAATTTTTTTTTCAGATATCTTTTAAGAATGCCTTTGACAAAAGAAGAATGTATTGAAATCATTTTCATGGCTGGATCGGGAAGCTGTCCCAAGGTTTTGCTGGACTTTAAAAGGAAACATGGCAAGCACATCACACACGACACTTTTGCCAAACTTATTAACAAATTCAAAAAGACTGGAAGTGTTGCGGATCAACCAATAAGTGGATGTGCACAAACATCCACTGACGAAGGCACAAACGACGTGGTGCTGGCAAACATAGTCCCCTATTTCTGGAGACTTTTGGGACACCCTGAAGATTCGTAACGAGCAAGCCAGCAGTAAAAACTTGCTGGGATGACATGAGAAAGAATCCAAGAGAGGAACCAGACTCAAAAGTGAACTCATCCTCTTTTGGAGACATCAGATAAAAAAAGTAATCATCCCTACACTACTATGATTTTTGTCTACTTATGGCTATGATTGTTAAGCATGCAACTTTGTCAATGGAAAAAAGTTCACAATATTATTTTTGTTAGCTTTGAATTATTCGCTTATTACTAGCTTGTTAATGGTCTGCCATGTAATGTTCAACCTCTCATTCTGTCATTCTGTTTTTGACAATAATTAAAAACATTTAGCTCATATCTATAATTATCGACTAGTGTATCAGTTATCTAGTGACAGTTATCTATGCTGTGTACATTTTAAATTCCTCTGATTGACAAAGCACACTCTTCTGTTTAATACGTTTATCAAACCAACACTTTCAAAGAATCATAGAATAAAAAAACCCCAAAGCCCTTTTTCAGAAAACCATCAACATTGCCCTCATAATCATCACACCTTCTTGCTCATTTGTTTAAACTGGCTGTAAGCAGCACAAAAAGTGCACACACGGCACATTTGCCTTACACTGTTGAATGAGCTTGTGCAGAATCCAAGTAGAAATAGCTGCCACACGATTGTGGATTTCTACTTATATGAGTGATGAGTTGTGAGTAAGGTTCATGTTGCAGACCTTATTGGGTTACAGGACATGGCGAATATTGTCAAAGACTGGTGAAGTCATTAAGGTTTTTACAGAGTGACTAACATCCTTGGGTTTATCTGATATGAAGCAGGAGAGAGCACCGCGCTACTGAGGACCTTTTCTCTTCTCCATGAAAAAAAACGTCTCACTTTGAATGTCAAAACAACGCTGATGTGATGAATGGGATTGCTGAAAAGTGTGATTTTATCTCATTTTGCTCTCGGAGTCTATATAGAACAACCTCCAACATTTTTTAGTTCATGTATGAGAAACCACAATCTAAGAGTATGTCTTAAGGCACAGATCCAGAAATATACGTGGGAAAATTTGAACTTACACAAAAAGGAGGATAT
This sequence comes from Pangasius sanitwongsei, assembly GCA_037576675.1. Classification (NCBI taxonomy): domain Eukaryota; kingdom Metazoa; phylum Chordata; class Actinopteri; order Siluriformes; family Pangasiidae; genus Pangasius; species Pangasius sanitwongsei. The sequence goes on along the minus strand of CM075003.1, from coordinate 7,484,436 downwards.
GCCAAGAGGAGTCTAAATTTTTGTCTTAGTGCTGTTGGACCTGACTGCGGTATTTGACAATATTGACCAAACAGTTGCTTGAAAAAACAGTTGGACAGTCAAGTTATTGCCTAGTTTAGATTATACAAGTCAGGCTATTACCAGTTTGTTAGCATAAGTGGTGATTTTTCAGAGCCTGGTGTCCCACAAGGTTCTGTTTTAGGTCAACTACTATTCTCTATTTACATCCAACCCCTTGAACATGTAATAATGCTGGCTTCCACTTCTACTCTGATAATGAATAGAAATTTCCTTCTTCTAAATTCTGACAAGACAGTAATTAGGTTGTAGGTCTGCCGTCAGTAAATATGTTAAGTACAGCTTTTCTGTAAAACCAAAAGCTACAATTAAGGCCCTTGGTGTAACTCTAGATGCTGCTTTACCATTTTTCCCATGTAAGTAACATGTTTAAAATTGCTTGTGATCATCTCAGATACATCGCCGAAATAAGAAATATGTCAAATGATGCTAAGAAACAAGCGCATGCTTTCAGAACATCTAAACTGGACTGTTGTAACATGTTGCTGGTTGGCTGCCCTGCTGCCTCTTTAAGGAAGCATCAGAAAACATTACTCTATTACTCTGTGAATGGTTTAGCTCTGGGTGTATCTTGCTGTTCTCCTGATATGGTATAGCCCGTCTGAGGTAGACCTAATGTTTATTCCCATGGATCAGGCACAGTTCAGCTGGTAAAAGATGTTTTTTATGTGAGGGAATATTAGGAAAATTAGCTGAGTAACTGTTTTTAAATACAGATTAAAAAATATAAAATAAATGAAATAGGCTTTTTGTGACTTGTAATAATTCTCATAGTTTTTTAGCTGATTGATTAGTGATTCACAGTGGTTCTTTCACATGCTTTATCATACATGTTTTGACCATCTAATCAATTGTATGTAAAGTACTTTGAGATGAAATGTGCTTAATAATATAACAACTCTTTGTGTCTTCTTCTTCTTACATTAAGTAATTGTGTGCCCACCTACTTTACCCTACTACAGCATCTTTATTAATTAGAAGCATAAACTGGATCTGAGTCTCTACTAGAGACAACACAGTAAGAAGTGCTTCACAAAAACTGTGACGATAAGGAGCTTGTTCTCTCAATACAGTATATGAGAATGAGGGATGTACAGAGTAAATGACTAGTCTGCTCATTGTAGTATTACCTGCAGTGGATGAAATCAGGGACAGGGTTATGTTGACTGAAGGTGGCAGCGTCCAAGTCTCTGCAGATCTCCACATTATCACCAGCCAGGAGATGCACTCCGGGATCATTCTCCTCCTCAAACACATGTCTCTGCAGCGATGCACACAGCAGCAACATGAAATCATCTACAGATGGAGAGAGATGTAGAGGGGATTAGAATGGAGCATTGATCAAGTCTCAGAGAAAAACTTGCATGTCCTCTGCAAGCCACCACTCACAGAGGAGGAAGAGAGGGTTGGGTCTGGTATGGAAGTCAGGCAGGTAGAGCCACTTGACCACGTTGGAGTCCATGCTGGATGATGGACGTCTCCATGGATAGTCTGAACCACAGTATAGACAGAAGAACCACATAAAGACAGAAGAATTAGCTGACTGTGCAGCATATTAGCCCATGTTTTCTGTTCTCACTCAGTTGCTATTTTTTTGTCAGAAATAAACACGTGTGAATGGACATTGGTAGAATGGTGCAACAAGAAGCAGCGAAATCTCAAATCCATGTTACCACCTATCGAGGCTCTCGCTTAGAGCAGACACAAAACCGAAACAGTACTTTCCTGAGAAATATTAAGAGAAATATTCCTGTCCTATTTTGTACCACCTAGCTTTGGGGACGTACATTATTTGGTGGATGTACATTATTTATTTTAATGTACATTATGTACATTATTTGGTCATATAAATGTTACTTCCTCTATTTATTAACTGAATTATTACTATAATTTACTAGAATTATTTTATCCTACTGTGAATGGTAAATGTGAATCATACAGTTGACACAGGATATACACTGGATATAGTCTGAAATATACATGAAATATCACACGATATTATTATATGTACACTCCTGGGCAAAAAAAAAAGGACCAAGCCGAAAATGGCAAAATATTAGCTTTTAATGGTCTTAACAACAAATCATTGGTCAGAAAATTAGCAAGAATTAAACAAACAGAAAGAGGAACTTAGTATGGGAGAGCTTTTCCCTTTGATTTCTTTAAATGTTTAAGTCTTGTGGCCCTTGATGGGGCCACAGGGAAAGTGAATTTCCCTGTTTCTAGCTTTTCCCCAAACAGTTCACTGCAGCAAATTAAACGAGCAAATGGTGGCACAGGAGCTCTCAGGAGTGCATTTTTTAAATTCTTGCTAATCTTCTGACCAATGATTTGTTGTTAAGACCATTAAAAGCTTAATATTTGCCATTTTGGGCTTGGCCCATTTTTTTTCCAGGAGTATATAGGTGTTGCTCTATACCAGGGGTGTCCAATCTTATCCAGAAAGGGCCAGTGTGGGTGCAGGTTTTCATTCCAACCAAGCAGAAGCCATACCTG
>CM075003.1:7447987-7481762 GCA_037576675.1 Pangasius sanitwongsei | reverse complement strand
GACTTCAAAGCACTATTGTAAGTCGCTCTGGATAAGGGCGTCTGCCAAATGCCGTAAATGTAAATGTAAATGTAAAGGAGCAGGTGTACAGGTGTTCCTACTAAAGTTTACAGTGAGTGTATATTTACACAAAGGAAATGTTTTAAATCACAAAGGTAATTTAATTTTTTTTTTAAAAGTTCAAACTTATAGGCTTCTGTGTTCATAGCCTATATTTAGAGTTCCCGCCAAAAGTATTAGAATGGCAAGGCCTGTTTTTTTTTTTTTGCTATACACTGAAGACATTTGGGTTTGAGATCAAAAGATGAATGAGATGATAGATCAGAATTTCAGCTTTTATTTCATGATATTTACATCTAGATCTGTTAAATAACTCAAAGATATAGAACATGTGACTGACAGGTGTTTCTTGTTGCCCAGGTGTGCCCTGTTAGATTGATTGATTAAACAATTTCTTAATTAAATTAGATTATTTACTTAAATAATTAAGCTAATTGCTCCGAATGTCTATTCTTAATTTGAGCCCTGGATTTCAACTGTGAAAACTGCATTTGTTGTTAAAAAGGATAAACCAACATGAAGACCAGACAGCTCTCAATGGGAGAAAAGCAAATCATTCTGAAGCTGATAAGAGAGAATGGAAAATAAATCAGAGCCATTGCACTGCTTGTGGCATAGCCAATATAACAATTTGGAATGTCCTGAAAAAGTAAGAAACCACTGATGTACCAACAGCCAGACATCGAACAGGTCGGCCAAGGAAAACAACAGCAGTTGATGATAGTAAAATTTTGAGAGCTGTGAAGAAAAATCCAAAAACAACAGTCAATGACCTCATCAACAACCTCCACAGGGCAGGGTTGAAGGTTTCACAATCCACCATTTGAAGAAGACTTCAAAGCAGAAATATAGCCAACCGCACACATCAGCAATAACAACTGAAAGGCCCGATTGGAGGAGGATGGGGATAGACAGTAGGTCAGAGCCGGCAGCACAGAAGATGCCAATAGTGATTTTCATAAGAGCAGATTCAGTGCTGTGTTTGGGTGGAGAGAGGAAAAAAGGAAGGAAAAAAAAATGATTTAAAAGTCAAACTAGATTTTTTGAGAATAAATATATCTGCAGCAATTTTTAAAGAGGAAGGTACAATACCAGTGAGGAAAGAGTTAATTATTGCAGGTATCAGGGGGAAATCAGTGGCAGACAGTCTTTGAGTAGACTTGTGTAAAATGCATCAAGCTTATAATGAGTTCATATAATGAAGGTGTACAAGGTACATCTGTTTATGGACAGCAAGGCAAGTCTTAACAGGAAGTTGCCAATGACTGCAGCCCATGGATATCAGCCGACAAAGCTCAGGGTTGTATCATAATGCAGAGTGGACAAAACAGACAGGATTTCAAGGGGGCTACTGTGTGCAACACACGGAGTACACAGTAGACAGGGAGTCATAACACTTAATCAGTTCAGCGAAAAAGGCATGTGGCTGTGTTAAACAACTTAGTACATGGCACCTTTGGTGGCAGACCACTCAATTTTTTGGTGAGCAAAAGCATTGGAACAGGCATTACATTAAAACTACCTGCCTAATTTTGTGTAGGTCCCCCTTGTGCCACCAAAACAGCTCTGACCTGTTGAGGCATGGACACCACAAGACCTTGGAAGGTGTGCTGTGGCATCTGGCACCAAGATGTTAGCAGCAGATCCTTTAAGTCCTGTAAGTAGTGAGGCGGGGCCTCCACGGATTGGACTTGTTTGTCCAGCACATCCCACAGATGCTCAATCGGATTGCGATCTGGGGGATCTGGAGGCCAAGTCAACAGCTTGAACACTGTCATGTTCCTTAAACCATTCCTGAAAAATTATTGCAGTGTGGCAGGGTGCACTGTCCTTCTGAAGGAGGCCACTGTCATTAGGGAACGCCGTTGCCATGAGGGGGTGTACTTGGTCTGCAACAATGTTTAGGTAGGTGGTACATGTAAAAGTAACATCCACATGAATGCCAGGACCCAAGGTTTCCCAGCAGAACATTGACCAGAGCATCACACTACCTCCACCAACTTGCCTTATTCCCATAGTGCATCCTGGTGCCATCTTTACCCCAGGTAAGCAACACACACACCCTACCATTCGCATGATGTGACAGAAAATGTGATTCATCAGACCATGCCACCTTCTTCCATTGCTCCATGGTCCAGTTCTGATGCTCACATGACCACTGTAGGCACTTAGGCGGTGGACCAGGGTCAGCATGGACACTCTTACTGGTCTGTGAGTACTGACACCTTTCTATCATAGCCAGCATTAACTTTTTCAGCAATCTGTGCTACATTAGCTCTTCTGTGGGATTGGACCAGACGGGCTAGCTATAGATGGCCTCTATATTTCTGATTTCAAAGTCTTCTTTGAACAGTAGATTATGATACCTTCACCCCTACCCCATGGGGGTTGATAGTGATGCCACTGAAGGTTGTTTTGGGGGTTTTCTTCACAGTTCATGTTTTTGTCATCAACTGCTGTAGTTTTCCTTGGCCAACCTGTTCAATGTGTGGTTGTTAGTACACCAGTGGTTTCTTACTTTCAGGACATTCCAAACTGTTGCATTGGCTACGCCCAACGCTTGTACAATTGCTCTGATCGATTTTCCCTCTTTTCTCTGCTTCAAAATGGCTTGCTTTTCTCCCACAGACAGCTCTCTGGTCTTCATGTTTGTTCATCCTTTTTAACAACAAATGCAATCATCATAGGTAAATCCCAGGGCTCAAACCAACAGTATGCATTCAGAGCTATAACTGTTTACACAATCAATCTAAGACACCTGTGCAACAAGAAACATATCTAAATGTCTTCAGTATATAGCAAAAACAAAAGTATTGGCCTTGCTGTTCCAATACTTTCAGAGGGTACAAATCTAATGTCATATTATAAAGAGGATGAAGTACCTTCCTCTTTCTGTCCTCCTCTGCATACTTTTCAGCATTTTTAATCATGTTCTCAATGTCATCTTTACTGAGACCACCAGAGGACTGGATGACAACTGAAAAAAATGAGAAACAAATGAGAATGATCCATAAGTTCTACTAAGAAGAGAAGATAGAAAAAAATGGGGAAAAAAAAAACTGTACTGGTAAAAGTCAAATCTTACTTTGCTGTTCACGTCCAGTGCCTTTGTCTTTAGCAGAAACGTGTACAATTCCATTGGCATCAATATCAAAGGTAACTTCAATCTGTGGGACACCACGTGGAGCAGGAGGGATGCCAACCTATTAACAGTCACAGATCATGTCTTAAATTAGTAATAATTGTCTAATTTGTAATATTTTCTTTAAGTGAACTGAGAGTTAATGTACCAAAATATTTTTTTTCTTTTAAATGGGTCATAAAGAGACAAAGGGGGGAAATAACTAGAGCCATGTGAGCTCCTGTAATGTAAGAGCTTATGTAATGTAGGTGTTCAAGCCACACTAATTTCAGCAATCTAATTCATTATGAGGTTTAAGCACGGCTTTGCAGATCAAACCATCCAAAAACATCAGAGAATAAAATAATAGTATTTCATTCCATTTTACTAGTAATTTTCTCAGTTTTTATATACATATATTATGACTTACCAGTGTGAATTGTCCAAGGAGCTTATTATCCACTGCCATTTCACGCTCACCTTGGCAAACTTTAATTTCTACTTGTGTTTGCCCATCAGCAGCAGTAGAAAACACCTGAGTAAATTCAAGAGAGATCTGATGTAACTTGATATTAATTATTAAAGCCTCCTCTCAAGTATTTTGACACCAGTTTTGTTAGGATATTCAAAAACCCTCTGACAAGTTCGCAAATGTAGGTTTCGCATTTTCAGCAAATCAGCAAAAATCCATCATGGTGCAAATTATTGGACATGGCCTAGCGGAATTTGCCTGAACCTCAAGAATAAGTAATAAAAACAATTTTCACTCTAGGACTTGCGCTTTATGAGATACGGGCCAGAATTTGGCCATTTAGTTTTCTTGAGTAGCAATTGAGATAGCATCTATTTGTAAGGTTTTAAACAACAACAATAATAACAATAATATGAAGATGATCTTTATAGCACTCAGGTCAATTTTCATCATATCAAAAATGTGGGACTACAACATAGTTTTAATAAAAATTCCCACTTACACCCTAGTCTATTTTATTTTCTAATTACATATTTATTTAATTTACTTTACATGTCAATTCACACATTCCAATCATTTATTCTGAATAAGGCTCCGTGGGCGTTAATCATATATTTTAAATAAATATATAATCTATAGGGCTAGGCCACATGTGCCACAGACTGAGTCATGGACCTTAAAGCAACGAATTTTAATTTAGTATGTTTAAATTTTTTAACCACAGTTATTTTTGTAATTAATTATAATATTGCACATTATATGAATTAATTATTAATAAATATTAACTTGTCACTTCATCTGGAAACTTACCTGGCTTTTTTTGGTGGGAATGGTTGTATTCCGGTTTATAAGTTTGGTGAACACTCCTCCCAGAGTCTCAATTCCCAAAGAGAGGGGAGTGACATCCAGCAGGAGCACATCTGTCACGTCTCCAGCCAATACACCCCCTTGGATGGCTGCCCCAATAGCCACAGCTTCATCTGGGTTAACAGATTTACTGGGGGCCCTACCAAACAGATCCTGTACTGTTTGCTGAACCTGAAATTGGAAACAAACGACTTGCATAGTATTTAAACACTTTTAAGCAGGGATGCATCGATAATGATTAGGCTTGAAATTAGTCTTGTATGATAATGATTTAATTCTCCCTACACAATCTTATCCTGCAATGATGTGACGTTTACATGAAATATAATTATATTACCAGACCTGTCAACATTTATGTAAATTTATGCATAGTATACACTGGAGTACGCTAGTACAAGTTATGACACCAAATACACCAAAAGAGCAGTCTGACACTGATTACAGCGTATTGGCAGCAGTGACTGGGGATCAGCGAATTCCGAATACCATTTTGTGGAGTGGGAATGTTCACAGCTCTAAGAATTGCTGTTGGGTGTGTTTATGTCTTTTTGTGCTGGGTCAATGCCAAGATAATGGTTGTTTTTCTCAGAGCCCAGGGAGGAATAGTGCAATTAAAGGACTGTTTTAAGTTGTCTAGACTAGTATTCAGATTATCTAAATGTGGTTAAACTCATATCAAACAGTCTGATTTATTCAGGTCTGGCTTCATATATAGTCAGGTCAATAAGTATTTGGACAGTGGCAATTTTTGTAATTTTGCCTCTGTACACCACCACAATGGATTTGAAATGAAGCAATCACGATGTGATTGAAGTGTAGACTTTCAGCTTTTATTCAATGGGTTTTACAAAAATATTGCATAAACCATTTAGGAATTACAGCCATTTTTTTTTGCAGAGTCTCTCCATTTTCACAGGCTCAAAATTAATTGGACAAACTAACAATCAAATATTAGGACTATTTATAAATAGTTGGATACAAGTCTTTTGCACTGGTCACTGGACAAATCCTTTGCACCCATGGACATCACCATTTGCTGAGTTTCCTCTCTTGAGATGCTTTGCCAGGCCTTTACTGCAGCTGCCTTCAGTTGCTGCTTGTTTGTGGGTCCTTCTGCCTTCAGTAAGTGAAAAGCAGGCTTAATTGAGTTGAGGGCAGACATTTAAGAACCTTATTTCTTTGCTTTATGCAGCCCTTGGGCTGCTTTCGCGGTATGTTTTGGGTCATTATCCATCTGTACTGTGAAGCGCTGTCCTATCAGTTTTGCAGCATTTGACTGAATCTGAGCAGAAAGTATAGCTCTATATGCTTCAGAATTCATCCTGCTAGCAATCACCTCAATAAACACCAGTGACCCAGTTCTACTGGCAGCCATACATTTACATTTACATTTATGGCATTTGGCAGACGCCCTTATCCAGAGCGACTTACATGCCCATGCATAACACTGCTTCCACATGTTTGACAGATGATGTGTGCTATGGTACATGAGCCCTTCCTTTCACAAGTTAATCTTGCATCAGAACTGGTCAGGCTTGTTTTTAGAGGGTTTTAGCAAAGCTTAATCTGGCCTTTCTGTTCTTGAGTGTTTAGTTTATGTGATTCCTAACTGGTTAGTGCAATATGTGCCCTAGCCCTTTAATTAAACCTATATGTCTACAATTGTTGTTTTTTTTTTTTTTTTTTTAAAAAAAAAAAAAAAAAAAAAAAAAAAAAAAACCACTACATGAGCAAGAGCCTGGAGCCTATCCCAGGGAACTTGAGACACAAGGCAGGGGACACCATGGATGGGGTGCCAACCCATCGCAGGACAATTTGGATCTGCCAATCAGGCTACAATGCATGTCTGTGGACTGGGGGAGGAAACCGGAGTACCCGGAGGAAACCCCCGAAGCATGGGGAGAACATGCAAACTCCGTGCACAGAGAGTGGAAGCGGGATTCAAACCCCATATCCCGGCGATGCGAGGCAACAGTGCTAACAAGTAAGCCACTGTGCCCTCCTCATGAAGTACGTGCCAGTCTTTATTATTTAATCTCCTTTTTATGATTGTAATCCTCTTCACACTTACAACACCTTGTCATGATAACTCTGAAGCTATTTCAGCCTCATCCATGTCCTGTAGTTCTCTAGTTCTGATTATTCCTTTACTGTTGTTTAGGTATGGGTGGAAAGTGGCTTTCATGGGAACACCAGCCAAAGTACCTGCACACATCAGATTGTCAGCGTGGAATTTCTTTGTTCATACCACCAAAATCTGAGCTCATCTCAACTTTTTCACATCTTTGACCATACCTCCTATCCATGAGATTCCTTTTTGAATTGTGAAAGGGGATACCTTTGTAAGTGCCATGTCAGTTGATAGAGATTATTAAAAAATAAATCTCTGCCAGCATCTAAATCATCTGAATTCTGTTCTACCATTCGAGGTTGTTTATTTGCCATGCTTGTTTATTTTTGTTTCATCATCCTTGCTCCCCACCCACCTCAGAGCTCAACCAGGGGATGCACAGAGCCGTGGGACTCCTGCAGATATGCACCAGGGATATAAGGGTGGTATACTCTTGCAAGAAGAACTGAGGGTTCAATCTGCTCGACTGAACCTAAGCCACTGCCTTCAGGGAAGAGAAACATACAGCTGATTTAATTGCCAGTATCTACCAGGGCATGTCATGACTAGCTGCTTGAGTGGATCGGGATTCCTCATATGCCAGGACCACTTCCTCCACAGACAGGGGTCGCAACTCATGGCCTACAAGAGGCCCTATTCGTTGCCTTTTACAAACAGCAAGGGGGTGCTTGGGACCTAGTCTACCCCGGGTCCCCATGGGGGAACCTATGAACTGCTTTATGCAATTATATTGACCTCTCCAAAATTAATTCACACTGCCTGGAAACCCTGCCCCCTTTTCCCATCTCACACAGACTCATGGTCACTGACACTGCTCTGTGCTCTCAGACTGGCCACCCTTGCACTGTGTATTAGAATTTTTTAAACTCTGTAAATTTTAATGCCTATACTCACCAGAAGGAGGTCCTTTCTAGAAGCAAGCAGCAACCAACATAAAGATAAATAAATTGTTCCATGATGTTTCTGACTGCTTAATAACAAGTAGGTTACTCATTTTCGGGGGAAGTGTACCTCAGAATGGCACATTCACTTTATTAGCAACATTAATGTTTCAGATTTAATATTTCAGATTCCAATTTAAATTAAAATTTTCTTGTCACATTTTAATAATGGATTAGGCAGGTACACAATGTACACTTAATGAGACAACTACTTGCTCACCACAATGTAGGCCATGTTTACCATGTATACCATTTTCAACATGCCCAATAGATAGTTCAAAAAACAAACAAACAAACAAACAAAAAAAAACAAACAAAAAAAAAAACACACACTTCTGTTTCCAGTACCTAAAATAAGAGCTGGCTCAAATAATATAATATAGCTTGACAGAATGCAGCTGATACCATTTGCTATCTGATTTTTTGCCATCTACATTTTTTGCTACATGTTCAAAAATTGCTCTATTACCAATACTAATATGACCAAACTGCACCTATAAGGAACTGAATGGTGCCACCACCTTTCTCAATCCTATGGTTCATTTTACACCCTGTACTCTGAAAGCCTTCTAAACAGTTCTGGAAATAGTTACCTTTGGCATACGAGTCATTCCTCCAACCAGCAGGACTTCTCCAATGTCGCTCTTAGAAACATCAGCATCTTGCATGGCCTTCTGACATGGGGCCACAGTCCTTTTAATTAGATCTCCCACAATACCCTCAAACTGGGCACGGGTAAGCTTCATGTTCAAGTGTTTGGGACCAGAGCTGTCCATTGTTAGGTAAGGCAGGTTGATGTCAGTCTGGGTGGCAAGAGAAAGTTAAATTCTTTTTATCTGGAGAAACTCAGAGACAATACAATGGATCTGGGTTTTCAGATCAAAGGGTCATTTTTTTTTTTCCATTTTCTTATTTACTATCTAACTGACATGGAAGGAATAAGGGCTAATACTGGATATACAAGGCTCTCTAAAATCTTTGATACATAAGAAAATGATTCTAGTAGCACTGAATATACTCACATTTATCTGAAATACAATAACATCACAATCAAACACACAATATTGGTACTGTTGCCCCTCTAGATTTTGTCACTATCCATTTCTTCTATTTTGGAGGCAGTTGCTTAGGCATTTTCTGAAATGTAATATAAATAACCTAATGCTGAAATTAACAAAATGCATAGTTTTTCTGTTATTTATAAAAATCTCGTTTTTTCTTTTCGTACTGTAAAAAAGGATTGGATTTAATCCCTGACCTAGTGAACTAGCATGAAGATGTATTTTTGTTAAAGACTAAAAAGCACTTTTGTAATTTGCTCTGGATAAGCACATCTGCTAAATGCTGTAAATGTAAAGCTTAACCATTGGTGATTATTTGATACCTACTAATAAAATAAGAAACAAATGTGTTTCACTTCACTAATCACACTAGACATAGTAAACCAAATATACAGATATATTTTTAATTAAAGCTGTAACATTCAGCCCATGCTGAACGAACGTCAGATGTAAATTTACATAAATGCATGTGATTTAATTAACCACAACAGAAGATCTGCTACAGAATCCAGGATGATTCAAGTTTAAAAAACTTGAACCATGAACCATGGGTAGTTTTATTTTGCATGTTGACTTTGCCACAGTACTTTTAAAGTCATTAGTCTGGTCTGTTGAAATACAGATTTAGATCACAGTCCATCAATTGACCTTGCTGTGACCTTCACCCCTTGTTGGACCATTTCCAAAATCTAATAAATTCTGCGGGTTACAATAATTCCATGTAAATCCTCAACAGCCTTTTTCCCCCCACCAAAATTTGTGTTCTAGACTATAGGGCTATATTTGCTATAGAGAATTAATAAGGCCCTGTATTAAATAGGATTCAACAATTTAAATCTAATTGTTCTGTTGAAAAGGAACTGAAAAAATACAAATAAAAACCAACCTGCAGAGAAGAAGAAAGTTCACATTTGGCCTTCTCAGCTGCCTCTCTCAATCTCTGCAATGCCATGTTGTCTTTGGTTAGATCCACACCTGACTAAAGAAAAACAGAGCATGGTGGTTGGTGCAGAATCGGCAATTCTGGGCAAACGTAATGCACTACATAGCACTATATTGAAAAATTTGAAATTACAAGTTGAAATGTTGCACACTATGAAATGTGTACAATTAGGAACAAGTAGAACTTGATGCCAGTGGCATTGGTGGGGATGCCTCCATTGCCAAAAAGTCTAGTTCTTGTTACTTATTTGTATGCCTCACAAACCTTTAAAATATACCTTATACAAGGAAGAAGCTATTCCAGAAAAACTATCAGACATTTAACCTTGGTGTGAGCTTGCTAACATCGCTGTGATCATACTAATGAGAATCTCAGACGGACCGACAGAAAACGGGTCTACATTTCCTAAACATGAACATGCAAGTAACATATCTATAAAAGCAAACTGGAAGGAACCTACTCAAAAAAAAAAGCTATTTTGGGCCTTTGTAGTTGCTGTGACCTACTGCTTGGAATACTATTTAGGATTGGTCAATAAATAGTATTTCCTCTCGCTACTCAGGCAAGCGAGATGGGCCCAATTGGCTCAAAGGTGGTGCTATAGCACAGGGCTTTTACCATATCTCAAACCATGAGGCCTAAGAACAAAATTCCTTTTCCCACTGATTCCTTGGGCTCTCCCAAACAAAAGAACCATTTAGCTCCACCGACTTAGATTGTTGTTGCCAATTTAACTGATGTCAAACTACTCAGGAGAGTGTGAACTTTAATAATGATCAAAAACACGTTAAGATTTATTATTTAAATAGACGCCATATGTCAATCAATTCTAAGGAGGCGGAGATGGTTTACTTAAATAGCTGTAATTCATGATTGGTGATATGTATTTGAACCAAGCTTTAACAGTTATGTCCCTTACAAAGTTCTGAGGTTGACAGCAAAGTTTGAGGCATGTTATGGAATATTCAACTCGTATCAAAAACTGGAGAAAAGTTTTCTTCAGGTTGGTCTCAGAATGGTGCATTCCTAATTTGATTACTTGACAAAATTTGTAAGAAAAGAAGCAATAAAAAGAAAAAAAAAATCAAAATGGTGGAAAAGCCAATATGGCAGAAATTAACATCATATTATCTGTTGAACTTGGCCTGATGCAAAGAATCGGACGAAAGTTGAATCGTATTTATAACAACTCCATAATGCAATGTCATAGGACATTGCATTATGGAGTTATTATTGCATACGCATTTCCAAATTTGTCCTATTGGTGGCATTAGCAGGCTTGAGCATCAAGCATCAACAGTGCTGGATGAAACCCTACTGTAATTGTTAGGGTTTTTATTTCTTCTTATTATTTTATTGCCTTAAAATGAACTATGCAAACCAATCTGTAATTACCATTTACCAACAATTACAAACTAAGAAACTGTAATTACTATTTATCAACTATGCAGACCAAACTGTAATATACTGACCAACTGTAATTTGGTCAATAGTTAGTATCACCTCCCGCTGCTCAGACAAGTGAGATGGGCCCAATGGTGGATATGAGAGCAGAGTTTTATGTTTTGGTCCAAATCTCATGAACCATGAGTACTACAAACAAAATTAGTTTTTCCACAGATTCCTTGGGTTTTCCCCCAAACAAAAAAAGCCCCAAGAACCATTTAGGCTCTGCCCATGTTGAGGTTTAGGTAATCTACATAATAATCAAAACCGACTTTTTTCCCCCCTCATATTTAGTCGGAGAATTTTTTGTCCATCACAAATTTGATGACAAATTACTCAGAAGAATGTGACATTCAATAATTGTCAAAAACATGGTCACATTGGTAAACAATATGGCTGTCACAAGTCAATCAATCAATAAATTAGGTGGAGCTTAATTTACTCAAACTCAAGAATGCATGTGTAGATTTGCATGTCACTTGACAGGCTTAGACAGGACAAGATGCTGGGATCATATGCAAAGTTTGGGGCATGGTCATCTTCAGGGGTGGACATTAAGTGAAACAACAATTTCCCAGGAACTGCAAGTCCGATCAAGCTGAAATTTGGTATGCTGCATCTATGTGGACTGACCTAATTGCTTCATCATTGCCATCATTGGCTAATCAGAAAGCATTTGAAGGGGTTACCATTGAGCTATCCTCACGAAACCTGAACGGTAGGTTCGGGTAGGGACCCACTACTATCTGATGCAATTTTACTTTGTTTTGCAAACAAAAACATATGTCTTGTAAAATAAGATGTACAGTGAAAATTCTTTATCGTCATTCATTTGCTCTGAAAAATTGCTGTTTTGACAATATGGCTCTGCCCACTTAGGTGTGATGTGCATATGCAAAACTACACATTTGCGAACTACAGGTTGTACAGGTGTACAGAGGCAAAATTATGAATATTATGTCTCTGTCCACATACTTATGGACCTGACTATGCACTTTACCACACTACTACATCAAATGTATATTCATGTCAGCTGCTGCACAGCATTTTATCAACAATCTCTCAGAGTTAATTATGATTGGATCACCATCTGACCCCACATAAATTGATCAGGCAACTGACTACTTAGAGTCAACTACACTCTAGATCAGGGGTGTCCAATCTTATCTGGAAAGGGCCAGTGTGGGTGCAGGTTTTCATTCCAACCAAGCAGAAGCCATACCTGAGTCTACTGAAAGCCAAGATCAACTGATTAAACAGGTGGAATCAGGTGTGGCTCCTGGTTGATTGGAATGAAAACTTGCACCCACACTGGCCCTTTGTGGATAAGATTGGACACCCCTGCTCTATACTCATAGCTCCAGTATCCCTGGTTTGATCCTGAGCTCAATTTATCATCTGTGTGTTTCACATGTTCTCTCCATATTCTTATGGGTTCACTCCAGGTTCTCTGGCTTCCCGCCATCTCCCAAAAACATGCCAGTAGATGGATTAGCAAATGCTAAATTGCCCATCTGTATGAATGAGTCTTTCAACATGTGTGCATGAGGTCTTGTTATGGACTGGAGACACATCCGTGGTATATTCCCCGCCTTGCACCCAGTGTTCCTGGGATAGTCTCCAGATCTACCGTGACTCTGATCAGGATAAAGCAATTACTGAAGATGAATGAATGGATAGCCTATGGATCCCATGCAACGTAGCAGCCGTTATATACAGTAGCTGGATAGTTAAAGTAACACTTAACTAATTTCTTATAACTGATTTAAAAACATTAATAAACCTGAGCTATTACTAAGTGCTATTCTGTAGGGCCAAGTGTTGCCCTCTGACCTGAGCAGGCTGCTGGTGGGATGCCAATGCATATCAGGTACTGGTAGGTAAGCATGCAGGCCAGGAAGCAGCAGTATTTGGGCCAGACCCTAGCGATGGCCTTCCTCCTGCGCTGGTACAGCACTGCAATCAACCCGAAAGCATGCAGCATTGCACAAAAATCCATCCGTTGACCAATGACGTTCACCGCTAACAGGAAGCAGGTCTAGAGGAAGGAGGACTCTTGTTTAGGTTACAAACACAGAAAAGTTCAGTAATAGAACATCACAATAATATGACTATATTTCTAAGGTTAAGTATGCCTGCCAAAAGAAAATACAGGAAGCTTCTTTTCCATGTTAAACAAAGTAATACAGAATAATTCCCCCATACAGAAACTCATATAATGATGCAGATATGTAGTACCTCTAGGCCGAATTTGTAGAAGAAGTAGTTGATAAAGTACTTGGCACAATTAATGATGCCATCATCCAGGTGTTGGCGTGTGATGTTGTGGAAGATTGTTCTGGTGACAGGAACAGTCAGGTTGTTTCTCATACGGTAAAAATCTTGGTGCCGGTAGACAGTTACCTCAAATGCCAGTAGGGCCAACATCAACAAGTTATTCTGTACAGAAAGACACGTGAAATATTAAAGAAAACAAAACAGCATACACAGCCATCCGTTTGTGGTTTTACACTAAGCCTACCCTTAAATTCTCCAGTAATGGAGAGAACTTCTTGAGACCGACCCAGTTGGCAGGGTCTACAGGGCTGCTGTAGAGAAGAGACCTGGCCATGTCCAACCTCTGAACATCTGTATAGTTATCCGGCTGAGACAGAAAGAGAGAGGATGAATAAAGGGGGGAGGAGAGGACAATTTAAGCAATTAACTGTAATGAATACTGATGAGATCCTCACACCTAACGGTATTTCATTTCTACTCACAAGTGTTTTACTTTCACTTCACTTCACTTCAAGTGTTTTTGCATGTGTTTGTATACTATATGTGTGCATGCCTTCATTCTGTGGTGCTATAGTAGGGTAGTAGTCTGTGTGTGTGTGTGTGTGTGTGTGTGATTTGTATCTCACCATGGAGCAGTTTTTGGAGTATGTGGCAGGCTGGATGGAGGTGAGCTGGTAGAGCATTTTGCAGACAATAATGACGCAGGTCCAAACGGTGCACACGCTGGAGGCCAGAGGGCGAAACTGGCTGAAGGGCAGAGCGAAAGCCCAACTCACCAAGAAAACATAATTAAACACGGACACCTGGTAACACAACACCAAGCTCATTACACACTTACTTACAACTTTCTTATATCATAAACAGCATCAATCAGTCATTCATACAATTATATAGAGTTATTGCTAGTTGGCAGAGCTACAAGATGAGTTATATACAGGATGTCCGAAAAGTCAGGAACTAATGGGAATATGTTGAGCAAATACGTCGATCTGAATATGCTGAGCAAAATCCGCAAAACAAAAATGATGCAGTGGCTGAGAAAATGGGTAGAGTGTAACAGTGATCATGTTGAGCATATGTTGTAAATAATAAATACAGTACAATATTAAGCATATGTAGTTTTACTCTCATTGGTTCCTGACTTTTCGGACACTCTGAAAAAATGGATACATTTTATTTGTAGCACATTGCTGTTGAATTCTCTCACTTGTCACAAGGTGTTGATTAATTTTCAATAGTAACAGCACTTAAAATAGTACTGTCTGTAAGGTTTATATTAATGCACTTGTTCTAATACATTATCGTTTTATGGTGATTCACAGGGACTAGTATAACAGACGTTCTACATAATCTAAGCTAAATAATAAATAAAAAAATTAACATAGAAAAACATATAATCATCACTCAGACCCATGAGTTGCATGTAACCCATAAGTCAGAGTCAGTTCTACTTCATTAACAGCAAACCCATATCAGCTCTGCACCAAATCATTCTCTTTATAACCACCAGTGAGCTCACCTCTTTGACAGAGACCCAGATGATGTAAGACGACACAATCTTGATAACGTGAAGCTCCAGAAGCCACCAGATGAAGAGCTGCAGCTGATGGACATACTGCAGGAACTTGAGGAACAGCACGGTCAGACGGTCCATCACCAGGTGCCACTTATTCTTCAGATCTGCATGTGTGGAACAATATACCAAGAGCTTTGAGTGACTTATTCCAAAAAGCAATTACAATCTGACACAGATAATAACAGACCAGCAGGAATGTTTGCAGGTGAGAAGACCCATGAACATATCCTCTAAATAGAATAGCAACAACACTTGGTGGGCCTCGGTGTCATGAGAACAATGTGTATAAGCAATATCATTCATTTATCATTATTTCATGTTTCTGCATTTCAGCCACTCTTCCTTAACTCTGACAGAGACTGATTGCTGTAGACGGCACACTTAATAATCCATTCATCAAAAATTACTACCCATAAGTGGTGTTGCAGTCATGTTTTGAGGGCATGAGGTGAACAGCTGGTGAAAAGCAAAACATTTAGTCTAGTTTCTTGACAACAATGAGGAAAAGCAGTAAATTCCTGAGAGCACCACGCAACATCCTCAAACACTGATGAATCATCATGGCATTTTTTGACACATTATGTCACTTCCTGATTAATGAAGAAACAAAAAGGTTTATAAAATGTAAGCAGATGAAAAACTCTGACGACGCCAAACCTTTTTGATCAACACTGGTGTAAGCTATGCGTATTTCAAAGCAGCTGCTTTGTGTTAAGTAAAGTGTTGTTGGAAACTTTGGTACACTGGGAGCAAGACCAAACTCAGTTCAGGTCTTACCTGGCTATTCATTTTAAGAAAGAAAAAAAAGATATGTACTTTTCCAATTTTAAGTATGTTTCCTGAGATATCTTTTTTGTGGTACAACAACCAACATAAGAAAGCTTCTAAGGAAGTACAAACATACACTTTTGGAAAAAAAAGATTAAATCTAGAAGCCTCTTTGAATTGTCAGTCTGAGGAAACCCTTAAATCAGGGGTCACCAACTGGTGGAACATGATCTGAATATGGACTCAGCAATGTATCAACTGAACTGAAAAAATACAGTAGCAGAGCATTCACTGTATGAAAATCTGGCTGAAGTTCAGCAACTCCAGATTTCTAAACATGAACCATCACAGCTTCTGTAGCATATCCTCGGTTGTGGCTTATCCAATCCTCTTGCATTTATTTATTTATTTATTTAGCTGAAGGATGCCAATTGGCCCATACATGAGATCCTGGGGTAGAAACATTCACAGATTTTTCATTTCCCCTCTCCGGTCTGATTGAAGTGACAACT
Organism: Pangasius sanitwongsei; assembly: GCA_037576675.1. Lineage (NCBI taxonomy): Eukaryota > Metazoa > Chordata > Actinopteri > Siluriformes > Pangasiidae > Pangasius > Pangasius sanitwongsei. Next base: position 7,465,587 of record CM075003.1, on the reverse strand, counting down.
AAAACTCTACAACAGAGGATTTCCCTATTAGAGACAGTTCCAAAAAAAACCTGTGATTTTAAAAGTGTATGATGAGAAAAAATGATCATAAATATATTTTTCTTAAATAAGATAGTAAGAATAAAGTAAAGAATTTGAAAAACACTTCTAGGCTGGAAGTGTAGACATGCAGTGTAAGCTGGTGTTAAAATAGGTGTCACGGAAACACTCTGCTCTTCCAAACTGAATGTAGACAATAGCGCAGAAGAGTGTTTTTCCTCTGCTCTGTCTGCGAGTGTGTTTACTTATCAAACAAGTCTAGACACTTTTACTCCTGTCTGTTTACTTCTCTGCTCCTGTCCTGTGCTGCTCTGTCTACAAGTGTGTCTGCAATAAAGGCCTCTGCCAGCGGTTTTGTTGGAGCACAAGGACTTGAATAAATTTGTATATATTTATTATTACTGGATATATTTATTATATCCATTATTTAGATTCAGGTTAAAGATTAGTAATTCGATATTAACATTAAGGTTCCCTTAAGTAAAAGTATTTACTGTATTATTTATTAACAAATTCAGCATTAATAAAGCATTAATGTAATGTTAACAAAGTAAGTTAACACATGTATTCACTGACATGTTTAGTTATAAATTCACTAATATATATTCAATCCTAAAATTGAATAAATAACTCCACTTAAAACAGCAAACAATTCAATTACAGCAAGTTACTACTGAACTTTGTCCTCCAAGTGTAAATATTGTAAACTGCTTCAGACTCAGTTCTGAATTTTCTGACATTAATATGAACTCAATTTTAAGTTGTATGAACATACTGTAGTAGTATGAACTTTGGTTAATGAAGGGGTTGATTATTTGTCTTATTTCGTTTATTAATTAAAAAAATAATAATATAAAAAGTGTTAATTACTTACTATACTTATTGTGCATTCATGTTGAAGTTCATAGTTTGTTCTTGTTAACTAATAATAAAAATTATTCCTTTAGGATTGCTTTTACTTGATTACTTTTTTTTTGTTTTTGTTATTTAATTATTATTATTACTATTATTGTTATTAATAATTGAATTGCCTTTTATTATTAACTGTTTTTGATACATGTCTATATACTCCTATGTAAAGCACCCTGAGAGGCCTTTTTAAAGGCACTATATAAAATAAAATTTATTATTATTAATAATAATAATAATGTCAGTTAATGTCACAGTTATGTTACCATTATTTCACTGACAGTTAAAAGCAATTGCTATACAGAATCACTGCTCATGTCTGTGGAATTTGGCTGGAAGGAATGAAGTGAGAGTGATTGGAAGTTAAAAAAAAAAAAGCAAAACCTTTTTTAAGTGACAAAGTTATGTATTGACTGCAGTTGAAAACCTAGATTTTCTGGACTTCTGATGAACTATTCCCTCTCACATTTCAGTCAACAGACAAATTTCTAACCCTACTGAACACGATATGTAAATGATTCTGCTTTATTGACTGATGACTGACCATTATTCTATAGTTAAACCCCAGTTCTGTTGCGTATACACATCAGGCTCCAAACCACGAGATCCACTGACACATATTTCAGTAAAATATAGAGGGCAATAATAAAAGTAATAATTGATGGACTGTGTAGTGTAAAAGTTACCGTCTCCCTGATCAGGCTCTGGTTCTGATAGTATTTGGCAGGAGAAACTCGCTGTCTTGCAGTACACGTTGCATATCTCTTCATCTTCCTCTTCTCTTATCTTAATGTCATCCTCATCCTCATCAAGATCCACCTTCTCCCCCATTTCTTCATCTTTTACAGAGGAGTTAAACTCAGGTTTTATCATAGATAAATCTGCCAAACTGCCATCAAGATGCACAAGTCTGAAAAAGGCAAGGTAAACTCAGTTCAATTTTAACAAACAACAACAACAACAACAACAACAATACACATAAAAAGACAACAGGAAAAGCAGCTTTACAGAAATTTGGACGTAGATGGACATAGAGGTGAATTTAGCAAGAAACTCTCAGAAGAATCTTTGGTATGTAATTCAGAAAATATGAAATAGGCTATATATTACTGGAATGCCTCAATGCTGCTGAACACAAAATTCCTGAGCAACCCTACACATACAGAGGACACATTCAGGATCAGTTTTGAGCTTGTTGTCTAACTGGGCTCACCTGGAGATGGTGCTTTTCTGCTTGTCCGCGACTGCCTTGATGTCGGTGAGCTGCAAGAAGCGTTCATGGAAGTAGTGCAGGTGGAGGATACACACCAACAAGAAGGAGGTGGGGATGAAGATTCGTGTGAACAGAGCTGGAACAGAGAACCTCTCCAGGCCTAGATCTTCCAGCCTTCACGCGCACACACACACACAAAGAGCTCAGTGAGATTATTTACACAAAGTGTTCAACCTTACTTTTTAATGAAAAAGCCTTAAAATTACATAAAAATAAAGTCAATGTTGTATTTGTAAAAAAAAAAAAAAAAAGTAACAAGGCATTTCAGTTGAAACTAACTGTAACGTTAACATTATGCATGGTGGTTGAGGAAAACCCTTTGGATGTCATCTTGTGTTTAAATGCTGTGACTGACATTCACTTCAGGTGTTGAGAGACACTGATATGGATGAGGCTGATAATCAAAATGATAATAAGCCTTTCCTATGGTAAACCAAATCTTCAAAATTTTGTAACTTTTTTCCATAAATAGATATTGTTTTTAATGTAGAAATAGGCAGGGTGTCTTTCAGTGGAACTGGAATGAAATGCGAGTTTCTCCCTTTTCAGTTTGGGGGTAAGCATATTTTAAAATGCTAGAACTTTACTTGTGACTGGGATCTGTGCAAAATAAACACCAATTTCAGTTCGGAAAAGCTTGCCATTTCCAGAACTACATACACAAAAATGTAATAAATAAATAAATAAGTAAATAAATAAACATTTTTGTGTATTTGAAGGGATTTCCAGGCCACCACTTAGTACATACCTCTGTGTACAGCCCACATTTTCACCCTGCCAATGGCAACTCAGATGTATGCATGCACATGTTGATATCCTCCTCCCATACATTTATACTCACTTCTCTTTGCTCAAGCCAGTCATATTGGACCAGACATGTAAGGAGGACTCAAACTGAAATGTGTAGATGAGGATGAGCACCAGCATGGTGTACACCACCACTGACATCCAGAAGTACTTCAGCATCCATCTCCACCTCTCATAGTTCAGCTGCACAAACAAATTACAGAATGGCACTTTTTTTTTTTTTTTAAAGAAAGAGGCATTAACACTAACAAAAAAGTACTAAAACTAAACAACTACTGTAATAATCTTAATAATGGGGAACTATTCAGTATTCAGTCAGAGACTACTGACACACCTGATAGAGCGCTACACAGAAGAGGAACATCATCATGTAGATGATCTTGTACATGACGATGCGTCCCTCGAAGCTTACGAAAAAGAACATTCCTCCACAGATGTAGATCCAGTACTTATTCAGCATGGCCATGAGCGTACTGCCCAACACATCCATCATCTCTCTCTGTTCCCCACCCTCTCCTTCCATATATTTCTCTGTAATGAGCACACACACACACACACACACACACACATATTACCAAATGGCACAATACTACTTTTTTATTCCAATATCAATACTGAAACCTTGAGCTGATAATAATAGTATAATATTTTTTATAATAGTATAATATTTTTCTTTAAAAAAGTATTGAGCTTTTTTTTTTTTTACCTAAAGCATTTCAATAAAAATACAGAAAAAAATATATACTGTAGCTAAAAGCATGACATGACTTTTTTTTATTCAGTTAAACTCTTTCACATAAAAATCACCTACATTACAACTATAAATGTAAAGTATAAAGTATACATATAATAATCAAATCTATTCTAACAAAAACATACTCAAGTCTCTTTATATGTAAACATTTCCTGTTTTAAAAGTGTGAAGTATTTCCAACTGATATGAGAGCATATTTGCATTACAGTAGCTCACTGGTTGTTGTTAACATTAGGCCATGTGGCTACTGCCGTTATCACATGACCTGCTTTAGCTTGCTTTATGTTGTTGGGCTACACGCAATTCTCTGCGTATCTCTTATATTTGTTACATGATGCTATATGAATGTGTTCTTTTTTTTTTTTTTTACTCTGATATGCGATCCACCATTTTTTTGCTTTTATTGACCTGATACCATGGATATGATGACAGACGTAAGGTTGGTCAGCGTGAAAGCAGGAGGATAAATATACATGAATGTGAGTGGAAGTAAAAGAAGTTGCACGGGAAGTTTAATTTTGACCGAGAGGAAAAGGTCTCACCTTGTGAGCTGTCCTCCACCCTGATATCAGACAGCTGTGTCTCGTCTCTCTGTCTCTCTCTCCTTTCTGTCAAAGCTTGTCTTAACAGTAGCCAGAAACTCAGAAGACACATGATCTACACACATGCAAAGAAATATTTTTAATTAGATATGGGAGATTTTTTAAATACATTTTTTATGATCATTAACAGTGTTTATGATAATGTATTAGGGTCAGACCAGTATTGTCCAGAGACGCTGACTTGATATCAGTGAAAATGTGAACTATTTTACACATGCTGTCCTTTTATATAATATCAAGTATGATTAATATGATCAGGATGTGAGCTATAAAACAACCCAGAGGAACACTAAAATTGACTTTTGTTATGATGCCGTTCTGGATCCATACAAATCTTTACCAATGACTCTGTGTGGAGGATCTTACCATAACAGGATGTTCTTGGTTCCTGTGTATAAGCCTGTCTCTAGGCGAGTACAGCCTGCTATAAAGTCACATGTCGGATGCAGGAGAGTAAGGCCTGTCTGCAAGGCTGCTTTTATTGTACAGAATCCAGTTTTTTTGTTTTTTTTATTATAGTGTGTGTGTGTGTGTGTGTGTGTGATGATTTGAATGAACTGGCAGACGTCTTTTCTTCTTATGTTTCATTCTCTGTGGAGAATGTTATCCTTCAAAAAGAAGTAACAATTTGTTTCATAAACCAGAAGAATTGGGCAATAGGGGCAATACAGAAAAGTTTAATTATTATGGTTAAAATGTGTTTAAAAATCATCTGGAAGAAGCAGAGAGATCTGGATTCTTTTGTGACCAGCAAACTGTTAGAAAATTGAAATGTATACTTAAAACACTGCAACATACGTAATCTCGCAAGCCCGTCTTGCTGTCATCAGGACATCGCTAAAGCTTACACAGATGTAAGAGTAATCATAGTTCTCCCCTCTGATATTTATTTATTTATTTATTTATTTATATATATATTTATTGGCTTAGACTGCAAGCACCTCTGGGTATTATGCCATTACTGGCAGTCTTGTGTATGGGTGGTTGTTTTTACAGAGCGTTCATAATTACCCTATGCAATAAATAAAGTTTTTTTGAATTCTAAAAATATTTTTTGAGGTACACAGTTTAGACATCAGTGTGTTAATACTTTCATTAACACACTTTCATTCATCTTGAGTAACCGATTTATCCTGTTCAGGGTGAATCCCGAGCCCAGGAACCCGGACAACAGTTCAGCCAAAAATGAATTTTTACACAATTACACAAATCTCTGTAACTTAAGACTTAGTTGCTAGGTAAAGTGTCTAAATTTGGCTTCACCTTTGCAGAAACTTTTGTGCAAACATCATGTGTAAATCAGATACTTGCTTCAAAACACCACTGAACTGTGTGATTTCAGACACTGTGTGACACATGGTTATATATAAAATTGTGCAAAAGGACACTGCAGAGCTGTCCTCTTCAGGGTGCTTGGCATCACTACATGCAAGCATCAGATTCAGGGTGGAGGTGCGGCCTAATGTTTGAGGGCAGAATTGCACTTTAAACGTAATTTGAATGATAATAAAGTTTTTTTTCTATTTAATTTGTATAGTTTTCTCAGTATATACATATTCTGCTAATTTATGAAACTCTTGATGCACAAATAGTATTTTCAGGTAGTTGTTTGACACTTACACAACGTTAAATTGGTAGCCTATTTAAACATACTTATTAGCCTTCTTGCCCCATACAAGTTTAAAGAAGCAAACTTTAGACACAAACTTCAGACAAAAAGTCTAATATGCTGCATGTGGGAAATGTAATGGGAAAATTGTCTAAATTTCATTTTTACTCTATATATTCTGTTACTCCATTCATAGTAACTGGATTCAGACACAGACAAAAACACACACCCACTCTCCACTGACGCGTCCTACCTTGGAGCCCAGTTCCCGAAAGGGCACCTCCTTCTTGAGGAAGAGGCCCGGCACAGGCTGCAGAGTCTGGAAGCTCCAGATGTACTGCAGCACGATGAGCAGATCCCCATAAAACACCATAAAGGGAGACGTGATCATGGCGTACTTCCTCCTGTCCCGCACCATCCACAAGGTGCATGACCAGATGAGGAAGACGAAGGTCAGCCAGCTCACGTAGGTGATACTCCATGCCTATGAGGAAGAGAAGCACCAATGGCTTAATTAGACTGTAGGCTGCGGGAGCTAGAGGTTGTTTTGAGTTTAGACATAATTCTGTCCTGAAATCTGGCTTATTTTTAGATGTGCCTTTGCCTATGTGTTTGCTAGTTTGTTAGTTAAGCTTTAATTAATGAGGCTTAAAAAAGCCAAAAGCCAAACACTGCAGTTAGTATAAACTCACCATCATGGCGATCAGGGCACAGATGTAGCTCTGCTTCATCACAAAGCGAAAGATCTTGACCACTGCGTTCACTCGGACGGTCCTCTCAGGCGAACCTGGGACTCCTGAGAGCACAGGGCTGATCTCATACACACTGTTGTCCATACTCTCTGCAAACACAATACAACAACAATTTACAGCAATACTTTGTCTGTTAGTGTCACACAGACTATTTGCAGTTTAGAGGTGGAGGATATGACAAAAATATACTGGGATACCTGTAAGAAAGTGCCATAAAACTTTTTGCCATAAAAATTTTACCATCTAAACATTTACTTGTTACAGTGAGTAGCTATACAGTTATGAAAACACAAAAGAACTATTTCCACAATACTCACAAATTTTAATGTTAACTTATACCATATTGAATTCTCAAATCTGATTGGACAGAAGGTGTTGATTATTTTTCACTAACAGCATCTCTGACAATAGTGATGGCTGCAAGGTTTATATTAATTCTAATAGGTTATCGTTTCTATGGTAACAACTTTCACTGAAACATGTATAGCAAATGTTCCAAATATTATTATAGCTCCAGTAATAATTGAATTTTTAGTTAACAAACAACATTAAATGTAACTATAAACAGATAAAAAGTACTATGTGTTGCTCCTTAAGAAATGAAAATTGTAATTGTAATGGTTGTGGTTTTGATACGAGCATCCCCATTGGGTTTTATTCCCTACATACCGCAATATCATGTCTTTATAGTTTATTCACATGTTAAAATGTACATATATATACATGAGACTTGAATTTGCACCACACTGTAAGGGACGACTAACCTTCGTCCGACTCATCCTGACTTTTGTATTTAGGGGTGGAGTAGAGTTCTGCAGAAACTGGTCCATTCTCCCGTGACATAGTCATCAGATCCACGGGGCCTCCGTTGGACGTCACAATCAATACCTGAGAGACAATTCAATATCCATTAATGCATTTCACCAGCTGCATAAGACATCATTTTTGCAACATAATACACACTATATATAGGCCCATATTGCTAACAGGCCCATAGCTTGTCTATAGTTATACAATTTGTTAAATTTAGTTACAGTGCATCATGATGCAAGCAAAACTAATACTTTAAAATCTAATTTATGAACTTGAAATAAAGATGCCACTCCAAGACCTAGGCAAAAAGATATTGTTTATAAAAACTCACTAGTTTACAGTGGTTTCACAATAAAACACTATTTTTTATTGGTGGGTTTTATGGTTATCCAATATATGATTTGACTGTGGTACTTTATGGTATCAGTGATTAATATAACCCCTTAAACTCCCAGAACTGATCATGATTCAATCATTCATTCATCTTCAGTAACTACTTTATCCTGGTCAGGGGCACGGACGATCTGAAGCTTATCCTGGGAACACTGGGTATGAGGCGGGAATGCACTCTGGATGGAACCCCAGTCAGTCTCAGGGCACTCTCAGCATTGTGCCCTATAATATAATATCACATCTCTATATCGATATCATAGTGCTCTATTGTCAATCCTTAATGCACATACAATACATATTAACACAGATTTAAATATGTAGCAAATATTTCATGTTTTCAGTAAATTTGCATAACATGTTTATAAATCTGTGAGCTATAATGAAATGTATATTATTCTGTTCCATTTCTAACACTATTATTTTAATCTTATGACATAATTTATATTACATAACATGTGCATTGAGGATACTGATGTAAGACTGGGATGACAAACAGTTTTCTGCAGACAAATAAGAACACATCAGCACTGCACCCAAATCTACAAATATTCTGAAAATAATTTAAGAGTACTGGCACAATGTGTTAGTCCATGGGTGAAGAATCATAGTGTTATACATTTATGACTTCAGATTTGATCGGCAAATCAACCCTGCGGCAAAAAAGTAGCTTTTAGCAGTGAGCAATTTCTAAAAGCAAACACACACACTATATTTCTCCTTTTATCAGTGTTTTATACATACAGTGTCTTTTTTAATACCTATGTTTTAAAGCATGTTTTATATGATATTTACTACAGTGTAGATAGCACTTTGGTCAACTCTTGCCATTTTATATGGGCTTTTTAAATAAAATTTACATACTTACTTACATTATGTATCAGGTTTAAGTATGTCAGAAAGCGGGTGTGGGTGTGGTTTATTGCAGGGGAGGGCGGTGTCTGGGGGATGAGCTACAGATGTAATGACTAACGTAACACACCTAAGCCCCGTTTTCTCTGTATATTAATGTGATCTCTCTTTCTTTCTCTTCTTGAGCAATGAGCTGAGCATATGTGTATATGTATGAGCAAAGAAGAAAATGACAAGACAGCTGGAAAGCTGCAAGATATTTGTGTTGAAAGGTTTTACGCTCTTGACTAAATAAACCGTGCGATCTTACCTTGGGTATCCTGTGTTTCTGAGTGGCGTACAGATGGCATTTTTACAGTGAGGAACCATCAGTTGTTGCCTGATTTAACATGGCCAGTGATTGTTCTATATATATACACACTGCCAGTCAAACCATAATCATAATCATGATTTGCAAACCGTTGTTTTCTTTTGTGCCATGAAACATGGTTATTTGTCATAAGAGATGTGTGCATGTTATTATTTATAGTGGTTCTGTCATAAGAAACAGAAAATATCCATTCTACCTTTCTCTCGTCTGGGAGATAGCGTGCCATCCTCCACATCTCTCTCCTTTTCTCTGCTGTCTGATGGAGCTGAGTGCTTACAGGAGGCTCCTCTTCATTCTCCTCCGCTACTTTAGCCTCCTCCTCTTTCTCTTTTACCTGCTGGATAAGCAATATAGACCATAATAGCTAAATAGGATTAAATCCTTTATTGCAAATGAGTTAGGGAATCTCAATTACAGAAGAATAAAAGTCAAGAAATGAAAACAAATGATCAGAAACAGAAAATGATGTACGAGTCAGAGGATTATGATAAATAAAATACTTCACAGGGCCATTAATCACGGTATTGCCACTGCATCAATTCATTTTTGATCCAGTTTGCCATTTCCAAACTGAATGATTAAACTGAACCCTTAGTATCAGAGAGCTTGTCTGGAGACTGACCGTGTCCACTGGTTCCTGCAGCCACAGACGGACGAGCGTGGCCAGCGTGTAATACAGCACCAGGAGCATGATGGGATTGACGAAGTGGTGCCAGTCAAGCTCAGGGTTCACCTTAAACATCCAGGTGTGGGAGCAGTCATTCAGCACCACCGGAGAAATACCGAACAGACTGAGATAGAGAAGCAAAAGATTGTCAAGTTAGAGTGTTGTTGGTAAAAAAGTCACAATTGTGTATTTTTGGGAACAGTTCATTGTATAAACAAAATTCATTGTGTATTTCAACACTTATGTGAAATCACTTAATCACTTATGTGAATCTCACAAATAATCATTACAGCGACTGCACGGAGGACACTCTGTCCTCCACAGCATGGTGCATTCAGTCTCTCGGCTGCTAATCCACACCAGATCTTTCTGCTTTTCTTCAATATACAAGTCACAATTTCTCTACTCTTGTTTCTTTTTCGCTCTGGCAATAGAGCTGGAGTGTCTGAGGAGCAAATCAAAAACAACAGCCTCCTGTTTAAGAGAATAAAAATAAAAAGAAGGAGGCTAAAGGGCTAAAACAAAAGAGCAGCCAAAGAGAACAATACGGGCGAGCTCTCCAACTGTCATTCAGTTTCATTTGTTACCAAGCATTTTAAACGACCAGAATTATCTAAATGACCAGTCACTGTTGGCTATGGTTATGAATAAATAAAACCCAGCTTTTATTAAACTCTAGGATGAGCCGAGTGCCGAGTGCACAGGGAACATGTGCTGCTCAAATGCTTGCGTGTAGCTTTTGGATTCGAGTTCATGCTGTATGCTATAGGATCCAAATGAAGCAAAGTCTTTTTGTACTTCCAAAGCAAATGGACATCATCCAAGCCATACTGCCATCATGAAATAACTATTTGTAGATGCAGAGAAATAATGAAATCTCTTATTTTATTTTGAACACTTATTCAAGAGGAAAGGAAAAGGTACACAACTGAACCACTGTGGTATTGTGGGATTTTTAGGATGCTGCTCCAGCTTGCTGTTTAAACCCATTTTCATGTCAGATATAAAAGAAGAGTTCCACAGAGACCAAAAGTGGGAATAATTAATACCATTTGTTAGGGACGTGTTTTTTGTGCACTCCACTACAAAGGCCTCCAGTGGCTTCTAACATGGTGGTTTTCTAAATTGCTATTTTTCTGCCCTCTGTGGCTCATTACTGCATTTTGGGTTAAACTGAAACGGATGCACACTTGGGCTAGAAAAAAAAAACAAAAAAAACTTTGATTTGTATTAGCATGAGGATGTGTTTTTAATTGAGACTATAAAGCACTTCTGAAAGTCGCTCTGGATAAAGAAACTTGCTAAAGGCTGGAAATGTGAAAAGAAATCTGTAAAGCTCGAGCGGATTGTAAAGCTTTGTGTTATTTCAGCTTAATCTATTCCAGATAGCAGTTCTGTTTTTACCTCCTAAAGTCAGTACTGTACTAGACACTCAAAAAAAGGGTACTAACCTGGAGTTTTTGTATTTTTTGTATGCATCTTATTTATTGATTGATTGATTTTTTTTTTTTACTTTTCTCCCTAATTTAGTCTTGGCCAATTCCCACCTAGCAGCCAGTGCTCCCCTGTCATACAACAACTACCAACCAGGAGGGTAAAGGCAGCTTCCTTTAGGACACATGAATCCAGCCAAACACTTGTTGAACTGCTGCTCGTGCTGACACAGGGCAGCATAACACATTGGGAGGAAAGCACTATGCGTCCTCTTCTGCATACTTGAGCGCACAGACGCCCCGTTGTTGGCTAGTGTCGATGTGATTGACAGGGCAAAGAGTATGCCATCCTTATGACCAATTTTGCTCCCTTGGACTCCCTTGGCTCGCTTGTTGCACCCCTTCAGAGCTCAGTATGCATGTTTTACCTAGGAAAGTGCATGAAGCTTCATTCTAAAAGGTAATTACAGTCTAAACATATTTAATGATGCACTATATCCACATTTCCAGGAGAAACTGCATATTAAAGGTACAATAGGTGTACCCTTGAGGGTACCACCACAGTGACAATTAAAGATACAGGGTAGTATTATATTTTTGAAAGTGTATTAGAGTGAGGTGAGATCAATTTGAACAGATATCCGGTTTAACTAAGAGAGAAATCATTCACCTGTTGGGCTTCTATTAAATATTATTGATTTCTATAAAATCTTTTACTGTCTTTGCACACCGTCAGTCCCCTTCTTCTTTTCCTCTGTGTCTACATTACTTTCTTTGTTCAGCCTGTTTAACCACACGAATTCCCTGAATGTGTTTCAAACCTCATTCTGCAGCTCACATATGTAAAATATCTGCCTTTTATGGTGCCTTGAATGTGTATGCTGCCTTCTGTCCTAGACTGAGAGAATGAAGTGATAATGTTTAGCACATTGAAGTTTCGCTTTCCCGGAGGTCAAAACGCCTGTGTTTATTTGCGCTGTTAGGTCATGGCGTAATTCTTCATTTTGTAATCTTGCTTAATAGCTCCCAAATTGACATGAAGAAAAAAAAACTTGAAACAGAGAGCAGATTTGGGATGGATCCTTCTGGAGAGATGATGTATAGAGCTGTGTTCAGTTACAGGGGACATTTGCAAAGCATTTATGACACAACAGTTGCACAATTAGTCCACCACTAATGAGACCTGGGAAAACGAAGCGGTGTGCTTTGAGAAATATTATACCGTACACACCCTGCACACTGCTTGCTCCATGCCACTGAGTGGCTTTACTTTGATTAAGACCTAATTTAGAATAATTGCATCTACTTAACTCCTTCAGCATTTTGTCTTTTTTTTTTTCGCTCTCCCACTTTCTGTATTTCTCTCTCCACTCTGTGCAGCGATTTGTGCAGAATTCCCTGAAACCAGCTGTGTAATTTCAGCACAGGCCAAGAGGCATCTTGCCGTAATGAGAACCACCTGGACCTTCGCAGGCTGTCGCTCCCACTTCCCTTTCTCTTAGTGTGAGTTTCTGAGTGAGCTTTTAGCATTTTCTACAGAATAATACGCAGCTATACAGGAAGACAAGCTCAAACATACACAGTACATGGTGACTCACATTTCTTACCAGTTATATGGATAAGTTTATGGATATGGATAAGTGAATAAGTAAGGCAACACTTTCAAACAAAAGGCTATAGACCACATTCGGTTTTTCATAGAATAATAACAAAAAAAAAACCCTCCTGGTTGGATTTTTGTTTCTGTTACGACTTCAAGATAAAGGTCAGATATGTATCACTTAGATAAAAAAAAATCTGATCTTACTGCCTTTCCGAGCACAGTGTATATATTCCGAGCACACTCGCACAATCACACAAACAATTTCATAAACAGCAAACAACACACAAACTCAACACAACACAATATAAGAACCCTGTTTCTATCAGATCTTCAATGAGTCTCTCTTTGGCCTGCTATACTTATGGGGAATATATGACTGATACAATCACACTATTAGCTCTTTAAAATATATCAAACTAATATATTAAAATGTGCTTAGAGTGGACTCCACAAACACGGAACGTTTCCCTAATCATAGCAGGTGTTTCAGCCTTTGTTATTATTTATATTTTAGAAACCATTTCGTAATGTTCTGGGAACGTTCTGTTTCAGTTAACAAAGCCAAGCACTGCTCTCAAAACGTTCTGGGAACTTTTAAACACAACGTTCTCTTATGGTTATAAACTACAAACTTACCTTCTAGGAATATGAGGGTGAGTCAAATGAAACCTAAAAAGTTCAACATAAATTAGCAAAACAATACAATAAATTTGTAGAAATTTGTACTGGCCCATTGTTCTCAGTGGCCTCTTCTACTGTGGCCTTAAACCTGATACACTTTTGTGACACATTTTACAATAAACAATGCAAAATAATAATAAAAAAAAGTTTTCATTTGACTTACTCTCATATTTCCATAAAGAAATCTTACCTGGAAAACCAGTGGGAACTACAAAACATATGTCTTCAAAATGTTCCCAGATGTTCCCAGAATGTTCTGGTAACCAATAATTGTTAGCTAGGAAAGTTTAACAGCACTCATTAGGGCAATCAATCAAAATATATGCAAAATATGTATTTTTTAATTCTTTTTCATCCAAATCTGCCTGCGAGTGATAGTATATATTGTCCTTTCAGAGATGGGATTACTTTTGCATGGATAGTATAAAACCATAGAGAAAGCACAAGTAACCACAATAATTGCTCTAGTGTTGGACAAAATGTCATAAAACCAGCTTTGGTATGATCTCCCTCATTCAAGGACCTTTAATGTTAGACTGTTAAGGCTGTAGTTTTGGATTTGCATTATATAGTAGTTCCTTATTTTGAATGTTTATCAATGGCGTTCAACAACTGCCTTTAAGCCAGCTTTATACTGTGAGATATTTGCCCAATTTTACTGTCGCAAACAAAAATCTCATAGTAGAAAATCTTTTTTTTTGGTGTGAATTAAGATACTTGATTGCCATACTCAGTAGCAATGGTGAATCGTAAACAAATATGGGAGATTGGAAAAGGAGCTGTTTGTTGAATTGGTTCAGCAGTTTCGTCGTTGTCTCATCACAGTTTGATCACGACAGGACAAAAAGGTTAAAAAAAAAAAAAAGGAAGATTAATTACAGCTTCCAGGTATGTAGCTAGCTAATTAGCAAATAAATGCTCTTTTCAAACATGTCAAGTTTTTTTTTTTTACTATCATGACAATGTGAAACTATTTCATTCTTCACAGTTGAAGAGGTATAATCCCATGATGCATAGCACAGTCTGGCAATTTTTGGGGCTCATTTAATACAATGTGACAAGTAATAATCTTAAAAGGCATCAAAATGATTGACTATAGTTATCACATATACGCTACACATGCATTAGATCGAAATTAGGTTGATAAAAAAAAAAAAAAAACGCTGAAATATTCCTTTAATAGTCTCTTCCCATGCTGGTACTCAGTGTTTTTCCACTAGACATTCTCAGTACTGTTACAGTACTACACCCACTTCTCTCCCCATTCACGTCTCAGCAGTTTCAGCCAGGCCAAAGAATTTCACAGATGAAAGATGGTATGCTAGTCTGCCCTGTGCAACTGTCGAACACATTGTTACCTGGCTGATTTAGAGGCTTTATTCTGCCTTTAATCAAGCAGCAGAGTATTTACTGACAGCAGATGGGTGCATAATGCTTCAGTGAGGAATGAGGCCAAAACCCTACAACTCTGTACACACTGAAAAAAAAAAAGGAATATGTGGTCGATCAGATTTAAGAGAAAGTATAATGTATAACTTACATAAAAATATTCTCATTAAAACATAAAGACTAAATTAGATTAGACTAAATTTAAACAAGCATCTAATCTACTAGTCAGAATAATATAGAGTGAGTGTGATCAACTGACGTAGTATTAATGTCAATCAAGTTATAAAATCTGGTGAGGATGTTGGTGCTGACAGGAAGAAGGAATTTAACTTAATTAACCCGTGTGTGGCATGATAACGCCATAGGCAATGTTGCCGCCTCACAGCACCAAGAATGCAGATTCGATCCTAAGCTCAAGTAAGTGTGCAGCGTTTGATTTTATTCCAGAACTTTAAAAATCAGATCATGTTGGCTATATGAAATCAAACTGTGCTAATGCATCTTAATTCATTCATGTGGAACCTATGTACACAACTGAATTAAGTAAATTCAGGAGACTTCTTTTTTTCAGTGAAGGAAACAATCTGCTGCATACCACACACACACACACACACACACACACACATATACACACTGACATGATACTTCTGAGGCAGGTTGCCATCAGACTGATATCCAATCACCATCTTTCAGAATCAATTCTCGTTTTTTTTTTTTTTTTTCATATCATGATCCAATATAAAGCCGTAATCTCATTGGTCACAGTGTGAAGACAGGTCACATGAGTGTGTCTCATGCTGGAAAGGTTAGCGTGCAGCTGAAAAGCCTTTTAACTGCAAAAACAAGCATGACCAAAATCAGACCATCAACCTTGAGACGTTTTATGGACCTTGTTTTACACCACCTGTATAACATTCTGCTTTCTATAATGAAATCAAATGCGACATTCGGTAATTCAAAACCTAAACCAACTGAAAAGGCTTTGCCAAATATGGAGTTACTCGTTTACCTCAGAAAGCAGTGACATAAATCAGCAATACCGTCAGACCTACATGGCAAAATCATACCCAGTCCCCTCCTCCGAATGCTACAACAAACACAGAAAAGAGAAACCTCAGTAGATGCATACGATGCCGGTGGTCTGACCTGGCATAATGATCTCCAGGAGGAATGGCTTCCTGGAAGAACTGGAACTGGTAGAGGTAGAGGATGATGAGATGTCCCGCGCAGAAGATCGCCATCAGCACGCAAAGGCAGCTAAAGAGCAGCGTGTCAAACGAGCGGCAGAAAGACCACCACGTGCACAGGCCCAGAAAGGTAAAGAAGTACATGGCAGAGGTGAGGGAGGGCAACATGATGCCTGCAGGATGACACAGAGCACAATAAAGTTTTGACCGTCAATATTCAAAGAAACAGTTAGCCATTTCTCCCAAATGTAGATCAGCCAAGACACTGATCGTGTCTGACGTCTGTTTGTTTAGTTCTGTACTATGAAGCTAATGGAGGCAGTGAAATGGAAGTCTATCTCAATCAAAATCTATTCCATAAAATACATGTCGAAACCTTTGTGTGTGTTCTTTAAATAACATTGAGCTACATCATCTTAATTTAAAATGAAATGAATCAGCAATAATATATCTGTAAGAAAAGAAAAAGAAAGAAAAGAAAATTCTGTAAAAGAGAATAGATACTATGTATTTACAAATATACCAAACTGAGCTAAAGACAAATGTGATCCGCTCTGTTCAAGATGGCTGCCCGCATAACCTTTGTCTTGTGTTGTGGACTGTCCAACTTTTTAAAAATTTTTAAAAACAGATGCTAGCAACAAACAACTAAAAAGTGTACTGTATAATTTATACATATAACAGTGTTGCTTTTGTTTAAAATGTATATAATATTGCAGTAAAATGTATATTTCTAACATGTTTTGATGCTGTTGAATGAGAACTAAATGTAGAGAGAAACTGTTCAGGATCAGACGTTTCATCAGACAGTCTATGCTGTCTTGGTTTGAGGAATAACCTGGAGCCCGTTGTTTGTGTTTGTCGCTTGAACGCATCATTTGCATAGAATTGAGAAAAATCTAAATCAAGATGTTACAATACATTTACACTGTACACAATGTACATTACAATATGTTATACTGTGACCTTAACTATATTAGGAACTGAACTGGATATGATTTCAGGCATGTGTACACACACTTACCAAATTATTAGGAACCCCATTCTAAAACTGGGTAACACTGCGTGATCGGAGATGCTTTTCTGTTCACAACCGTTGTAAAGAGTGATTATTTGAGTTTCTGTACCCTTCCTGTCAGTTTGAACAAGTCTGTCCTCTCTCATTAGTGTCCACTCACAGAACTACTGCTTACTTTTTTTTTTTACTTTGTTTTTTTTTTGTTTTTGCAGTTTTTCTGTGTTTTTTTCCCTACAACATTTTCTAGTGTAAAGTTTAGACAGTTAGTTATCTTAGAAAATCCCAGGAGATCAGCAGTTTCTGAAATACTCAAACCAGGCAGTCAGATGTTGCTCGTGAACTTGGTGTGTCTCAAAGTGTCATCAGCAGACTTGTATCAAGACACAGAACTACTGGCAGAGTTCATGACAGACCCAGGAGTGGAGCCCCACGAGTGACAGACCGCAACGATG
>CM075003.1:7433154-7447887 GCA_037576675.1 Pangasius sanitwongsei | reverse complement strand
TTAAAATTCAGAGCAAATAGGAAAAGCACTCATGTAAATAACAATATCCCTAACTTATTGTGAGTAGTATATATATAGATATATATGTGTGTGTTTGTGTGTGTGTGTGGTTTTAGTGACATACAGCAGGCAGTCTCCAGGTATATGTACCTGTAAGGCCCAGTAATACGGTTACAACTACTTTCCCTGCAGTCGCAATCAGATTTCCAATGATTTCTTTTAGTCTGGATGCCACTTCTGCTATCTGCCTCAGGATCTTCATCTTGGTGCTCTCCTCCTCTTCTTCTTCATGCTCTAACCCCTCCAGCTCTTCCTGCCCTGCTTCTAACTCCTCATCAGGTAGTTCACAGTCTTCAACCCCCAACTCAAAGTCTTCCTCGAGGTGCAGTTCAGGCTCCAGCTCAAGCTTTTCATCTTTCTCCTCCTCCTCCTCCTCCTCCTCCTCCTCCTCTTCTTCATCATCCTGCTCCTAAACAGATATGAGAGGGAAGAGCTAAGAAGAGGTCTGACTCATTTATGATGCAAAATATTTGGCTGTACTTAAAGTAATATGTACACAAAATGATACATAAGCACGAAGTAAATATCAATAGCATGATTCAATTATTTCAAGACTCTGCAGTCTAATGTTACACCCTCAAGGATATACAGCACTTAAAACCCAGTAAACCATGAACAAGAACTATAAATCAACATATCAGTGCTAAATAAATTTATACCACAGCGCTGTTGAATTCTCAAATATGATCCGTAATCATTTCTATAGTAGCGACTTACACAGGAACTTGCTCTACATAAACAGTGACATTTTCTATGAGGAGATGTTTATTTAGCATTTTTCGGAAGGAGTCTCCAGTGTCAGTGCTTTGTAACAGCCAGAGATACAACTCCGTTTAAGTTTACTGACATGGGAAAGTCTTTAAGACAGACGACTCTGTGGTTTCGTAGTAACATGGCAAGCTGCGTTTTTGTTTCTTATTAACTTCCAGAGAGAGGGAAAAAAAAGAGAGGCTGGTGAGAGAACGACTATGTATAACTGATATAACTTAGGTGATAACAATGTGTCATTATTTAATACATTTGAAAAATTGTTAGTGCTGTTAGGAATATTGCTGTAGTATGAAAGGAATAAAACACATCTGGATGTGCTGTTAGAGGAAAATAATCCACTTCAAGGTGGTAAAAGTACATTCACTATGTGTCAAGCTGCAGCTCATGACCTGGTTGCTGATTATTTTCCCCTAAAAGCACACCTCATTGTGTTTTATTCCTTACCTAATAAGCCGATGTGATGAAAAAAGTTACAAATTAAGTATCGTTTATGGTTTTCTTATAACTAAACCAGGTAATTATTTGCATTCATTACAGAACTGGTAAATAAAAGTGTGGGTCTTTTTGTGTTTTCATTCTAAAAATGATATGAGTTGACGCGTTATGTATCGCCTTGTATAAAATGTATAAAGTATCGCCTTAGGAAGTTATACCAAGCTAAATACTTACTACAGGAGTGGAACAGGATGAACATCTCTGTGCTTGATTAAATCGTGTCTGTTTATTACGTCTTAAATTAGGGCTTCTTAAATCCAGTCCTAAGGCCTTCTATTCCTTAACACACTTGTCCCAACTTACTAAGGGCTTAATAATTAGTCAATCAGGTGTTGGATCAGGTGTTTCAGCAATGGACAATGTCAAACTGTCCCCAGGGAACCTCACTCAGGACTGGAGTTAAGATGTTTCTGAGATGTGAAGACAGAAAAAAAACAAACAAAAAAAACCCCTCTCTCCTACTTTTGTACATATAGGCCAATAGCTTTAAAACAACATGAATGAGAAATACTCCACACAATAAAGCACATGTATTGCCAACACATTCATATTGTCTCTGAAAAATAAAGTAATTAAGCACTTAAATGAGCTTCCTCTCGAAGAAGGTAAGGTAAGAAGGTAAGAGGATATGTCCAAAGTAACATAAAAAACATCAAGTCCAAAATTTAATACATTTGAAAATATACATAAGTGCTTTGTAGCAGTTAAATATAACTCTACATATGCATTTCTTTAAGGCTGCTTTGTGATGATTTCGATTATTAAAACTGATACACAAATAAAATTCATTTAAACTGAATTTTTAAAAAAACCTAAACGATACCAGTGCAATACAAAATGTCAGTATATGTTAACACTGCACATAGGCCATACTAGAAAAAAAAGAAAAGTTCCCAGTACTTGATCAGTCTAATCTAAAGTCAATCTAATCTCTTTGAGTGGCTTCAGCATATCAAAGTGACTCCACTCCAGGCGTACAAAGCACAGCTGATTTAATCACGAGAGACTATAACTCAACACGACTCAATTCAGACTGTTAGAGTCCTGTTACAAAAACAATGCATATAAAAGACACTAATGTTCTGCTTGGAACAGAGATGTAAACTCTGGCTGCATAAAATTCAACGTGATTTGATTCTGAACACACACACACACACACACTCCATACTCCACACAAAAATTGGCCTTTGGAGTTTCCTAGTCTCAGAAAAAGCAAACAGTTCTTCAAACTTCATTAGTGAAGGATTAAGATGACGTATGAGACACTGACTCACATATGATCTCAGTTTCAAAGTGTCATTTTCAGGCAGTGTGCATAATAGTTTACTATTTTCTCACTGGTAACTGTAGTGAAGTAATTAAAAAAAATGTATTACTGCCTTCTTCTGTTCAAGTAAAGATTGAATATGACCAAAAAAATAAAAATAAAAATAAAGCTCAAGTGGACCAATGAAAAGTATCTAGGAGTTGCAAGGTAAAAATCCCCAGCATGTCTGACCCCACTGTATTTATCATACCACTGTGGTGAATGAAATCTCTGTGCAGCACCATTAGGGAGTTATCTAGATGGGCAAAGTTATACAAACAAATCTTTTTCACATGGCTGAGCGAAAGGAAGAAAAATCCCTCTATGATCTGTTTAAACTCAGACCACTGAGCTTTCCCATTGATTAAATGAGTTGCATTTGGCGAGTTTGGCGGTGTTTGTGTAGCCCGGGTCTAGCATGTGGAGGGATATCAACTATGCCATTCATTCATCCAGAGTGAAAGACTGAGGAGTTTGAACCTTATCTCATAAGAAATTCCGGATTTGATTGAGTAAGGATGGTGTGGTTGGATTTCATTCTATTTCACATATAGCCTAAACTAAACCTGTTTAACTTTCAAATGATTTAAATCATGCAAAGTGTGAGACCATTTGATAAGTACTTTATTTCTGTGACACACTTACGGTTTGGCTCGAAAATGAGGAGACAGGAGGTAGGCTTGGGTCAACTCAAAAGGAGCACTTTATCTTTGTTTACTATTTTCTTTGCTTTTCAGCAATTTTATTTTTACGAAGCAAATTATCCACACACACACTCAGCTCTGTGCTGCTCGGCTCTTTCTCGCGGCTCTCGTCTCTCCCCCCTTTACCCTTGCTGTCGCTCACTGAAACACAGAACACTAGAGAAATCCCGCACAGGTGTAGGTCCTTACCACTCACTTTTCCCGGCTCCGCCCTCCATTCACAAACTGGCGCTCAACCACGCCCCCACCTCCACAATTTCACCAAAACGTTCACTTAAAAATGTTTCTAAAGACTGAGAATGGGTCGTCATTGATGGACATCAATTGTCTAAAGGCTGCGTTCACAAGGAAATGTTAGAATCCATCTGAAAGCACACTCATATGCGTTCCTGGCTTGTCATAAACATTTTTGTGGGTTGTAGGTGAAATGTATTTTGTGCAATCTAACCTAATAAACCTGTGCACAAACAAACACACTATCACGTTGGAAGGTTCTCCAAGACACTTTAAACAACCTGTCTCCTGATTTCCTTATAAAACAGCACTACAGTGTATGTGAGAATTAAAGGCAAACTTTTATATGAATTAATTCAAGTGAAGAGTGAGACCATTTGATAAGTACTTTGATACTTTCAACAAAAAATTCCCTTAAAAGGAGAAAATACTACTAAAGAATGAAAATGGGTCATTGTTGATGGATAACAAATTACTAAGTAATTGTCCAAATAATTTCAAAGCTTGCATTTAGAAAGAATTTTTGGAATCCTTCAGAAAATGCACTGATATATATTGCTGTTTTTTCACACTAAATATTCTTTATCTTTTGTTTTTGACAGCAATTCTGGTCTCTAGAAACATAAATTTATTATATTAAAGCATCTACAATTTACAGAATTTTGCATCGTCCAATAAGTGTTTTTGTTCATAAATTCATTCATCTTCAGGAACTGTTTTATCCTGCTCAGGGTCATGGCACCATCACACACATGTTTGCATACTCATTTAGAGTAGCCAATCCTCCTACTAGAATGTTTTTGGGAGGTAAGAGGAAACTGGAGAACCCAGAAGAAAGCCACGTGGCCACAGGGAGAACATGAAAAACTCCATACAACCCGAGCTCAGGATTGAACCTGGAACCCTGGAGCTGTGAGGGGGAAGACCATGCAAAGATGTCAGCTGGACATCTGGTATAGTCTTCGGAAGAGCAGAAAAACACCTTCAACATTAAGGTACTTAGCATGGGATAAAATCATGCACCTCCAGTGTATAGCTCACTGTGCATCTAGTGCATCCTCATTGTACAACTGCAAAGAAAATGTGCTGAAAAATACAATTAGCTTTTTTCTTCATCTTCCTCAACATTAGCATGAATGACAGAAACCTGAAACCACTGGCATGTGTTGGCGCAAGTTGTCCATTACCATATCGTTCTCCTCGATGTCAATGTAAAGAAGTCAAAAAGTCACGGTAAATACAGCAACTAAATGTGTTTACATTACATTCCTTTGAGTAGGCTACTTCACATCATAGGTGTATAGCAACACCACAAACAAAGCTTTCCTAACTTCCCAAAATGTTGCCTAATAGAAAACGCCTAATTAAACGTGAATCGTGTGTGCTGTCCATGGTGCTGAAATTAAGTGCACATACAATCAAAATCATTGATAAAGTAGATTTTACAGGAAAACAGGACATTTCTGTTATACACACCTTCAAAGAAACATGCACTTATACTCCACTACAGGCCATACGGTGGAATTTGGTTTTAATTATCTGTGTGTCACAATCCATAAACTTCTTGGCCACGGGGAGAACGCTGCACCTTATTACCACCCTTAAACTACACGTAAAGACAAAACACTTACATGTAAGAAAAAAAGAAGAGTGACAGACAGACACAGACAGGAGGAGAAGAAAGAGAGAGCCCATAATTCAGAGTAGTGAGCAAAAGTTTAAATAGTGTATGATGGTGTGTTTATGACTATACATGTCTGTTTGTAATCAGTAATTATTATGATTCAGCATTCCAGTTTGGCATCTGTTTGACAGCACAAAAGTAACTTAGCATGAGAAAGAAAGAAAGAAAGAGGACAAGAGAGAGGAGGTAACAGACAGTGAGAAGAGAGGAAGAGTGGAAGGGAGGAAGAGAAAGACAAAGAGAGAAGGATGGTAATTTAAGCACCGTTGCTGCCACCAAAAACACAACATCGGCTAATACGTTCCAGATGTGGCCTTCTTTCCAGTCCCACACACGCACACACACACACGCACACGCACACACACACACACCATTGATTTACACACCTACACAAACACACAAGGAGTAGAACACTGGAACGCACATTCATTGTTAATGGCATTGAAACACACTGAGGTGAGGAAGTGTAGCTGCACTGCACATGTAGCTTAGTGTGGCTATATAAATATTGTACCAGGATTAATGTTGCATTCACCAAAATTCCCTCAAGTTTATACGGCACCCACTTCACTGGCAGAATGTCTTGATAGTGCACTACGCCAGTTATTCAGCATTATACTGAGATACTTCATACTCCCTCCTGACAGACCGTGAATTTATATTTGATCTAAAATCGAGGGGTTATAAAAATATTCATAAAAGCTGTATTCAGAGTTGAGTTGCGCATGCGTTGAGGTGTTGATACCAAAATTGTGCACGCCGGTATTTACACTTTTAGCACAGCTATGGCTTTATGTGCTGCTTGGACAGCATAAGATTTGTGCAATGGGGCGAGGTTTGCTTAAAACAGAGGTGTATCTCAGTTATGTGCAATTCTAATCACGGACATAAACCCATTTTTCTTACGTAATAGCAGCATGAGTGAGGAGCAGTATCAAGTCCAACACCCCGTCTGATAGTTTGATATAACCACAATGTGTCACAATGTTTTGGGCTGTGAATACAATCTAATTTCTTATGGAATGCCATGAAAGAGCAATAATAAATAGATAAATATGACACTATTCATTGAATAATAATATCGTTTGCAGTGTAAATGCCACAAAAGTAGTTTATTTTGCATTGAAACGATCAGAAGACACAGCATCTTAATCTTAACACTGCATATCTCGAGAGCCAAATTACTTAGAGTGAAGTGTTTTCTTTCACAGCAGACACTGACGTAACTTTTGAACTTAAGCTGCTGATAATGATTAAGGAATCAGCATGTGCCAATAATGAATAAAGCATCTGTACTTTAACTTCTGCTCTACTAGAATTTAACCCCGTAGACTCCCAAGACTTACATTCCTCACATTTATAACCACATCTTTCCTACAACTATCACTTTAGTTAATGAGTAATTTATAATTTATTATATAGATGCTGAATAATATGCTTTCAGATGAATAACTGATTATTATCATGTAAGATACAGTTATATAGGATCACGTTAAAATACAAAATTCTAACCCAATTCCAATACATTTTTCACTCATATATTAAAGTAAAATATACTGTATAGTTATAGTCAACTGACCAGTTTATCATGGATAAGAGAAATTTCTTTCTCATGGCCAAATTTTCCTCTGGCTAATTTATGGAAGCCAAATTGGCTGTTTGAGGGTTCTGCTGCCAAGTTACACATTTGTTAGTAATAACAGTGCCTGTTATAACAAGGGCCTGTTATAATTAGACAATACAGACTTTTATGGAAAACACTTTTTATCGAAAACAACTGAGTATAATAGCTCTGTATGCATGTATCATGTGCAGATGTGTGTAATAGTCACAGACATATTTAAGATGCATTTTGTCTAGATGTTTAGTTACATGTCACCTCCATTTGTGAGCAAATGTTCAGATTTTAATCATTTATTTAAAAAAAAGTTACAGGAATGTCTATATGTCAGTATGTAATATTTTACGTAATATATCTTTGATTCTGGAAAAAAAAAAACATCATTGAGGTTGTCTTGGACATGTCTTGGACAAGTAAAAGCATCCAAGATACTTCAAAAAACCTACCGGCTGAAATCTGTTAAACAGTGTACCCTAAAGAACTGCAGTTTTAATGGCAAAGGGAAACACACCAAGTATTAAATGGAATTAGTTACTATTTACTGCAATACTGATATTTGGAAACTTCATTTACTTATATTTGAAAGTATTTTCACAGCCAGTAGGATAAACATGCAACTGAACTTATATATGAAATGAAAATAAGAATGAAAATAACTTCTTCCAGGTTATAGCATAAGTCCATTCACCTTGGCTTATTATCATTGGACATTTCAAAATGACGTGGATGACTAAAAAGCTTCATAGAATAAAAACGACAGTTTACAGTTTACTGGTGTGTGCTCACTGCATCCTCAAAGCATGTGAGGTTTGTCAAAGCCATGTGAAAATCTCCATCACAGCCTGTCTGTAAAACTATTATGCCTTATTGGTGATTTAAGTACACAGGAACTTACTACCATTTTAAATTGCTCAGTCTATTCCATAACCTGGACAGCTGAAGATGGGAAAAAGACACAATCTTCAAATGTCCACTGTAGCCTCAGCTTTTGGCTGTCAGGAGTGGAACCTGATATATTCTGCTGTTGTAGCCTGTTGGGCATTCTGAGTTGCTTTTCTGCTCACTACATTTGTAAAGGTTATTTGAGATACCACAGACTTCCTGTCAGGAAGAACCAGTCTGCTATTTTCCTCTGATCTCTCATTAGCAAGGATTTTCTGAACATTAACTGAAGCTCTTCACCTGTAGTTGCATGACTTTATGCATTGTGCTGCTCTGCTGCTGCTGCAGGTTGGGATAACTGCATAAATAAGCAGGGGTACAGGTGTTCCTATTATTTATATTTCGTGCAAAAATGTATTTTTGAGCATGAACACTTCTGTGTGACCCAAAATAATAAAATTATTCAGCATGCATGCCAGGTTACACATTTTACTGCTATCCAAATACTCATTTGACCAGGACCGCAATGCTCCAAAACAGAATTAAAATGTGGAGCGCCACCAGGAACCAAAGCAGTCATCTGCATTTCGTGACAGATATTGGGCCAGAGAAAGATGCTAAGTGGCTTCATATATATAAGACCAGGGTTATTATTGAGCAGGTATTTTCTCTCTAGCACAAACAGCCCATCGGTCTGCAGGCTCCACCTGTCCGTTTCCCTTCTGACTCCACATCCATCAGTCCTCCTGTCAAACAGGCCAGGCCATTTACCTGAATAAATACTGCCCTGATTGCAAAACAAGACATGGCAGAGGGGAATCATCAAAAATAAACAGATTCCATGCCAAGTAGAAGAGGAATTAGGCCAGGGCAGTGGTGCCAGGGCAAACAGGAGCAGGACTGGCAGTCCTCAAGAAACCAAGGCTAGGCAAAAAAGGACAGTGAAGCAGTGGTGTTTTTTTCATGTATATACAGGATATTTTAGGGTGTTTGTGTGATACTGTGATTTTATATCACAGCACTGTCGATTTCCCAAATATGACTGGTCGGAAAGTGTTGATTTATTTTCTATAACAGCAGCTCTGACAATACTGCCGGCTTTAATTCAAAGGGATTGGTGGACACTCTGCATAATTTCAGACTAATAAAAAACAGATGTAAAAAATGTGTTGTATTTTTACAATTAAAAACGTATTATCATTGATATGGTGACGTTTTCTGGAAGGAGATGTTTAGTTAATATTTATGGAAGGAGTCACCAGTGTCAGCACTTCTTAACAGTCAGAGGTAATGTAACTGTAACTTTAGGTTTTCTGACAAGAGAAAACTTTTCAGAAGAGGAGATTTGTGCTTTCTGGTTTCTCTGTAGCATGACAAACTGTCCTTTTTGTCTTATTTACTTCAGGAGGCTGTTATGGGAACGACTGTTTATAGCTGTTATGAATGATAACAGGAACTAACTTGTCTCGCAGACCTTTCCACAAGAGTAAACATAAGTATAAACAGTTTAAAAGTACGTCTTTCACTAATAAATAAAAAATGTAATCACTGTCAAATTGCTGTCATGTAAAAACAATATAACATTTCTGAACATGATCTCATTGGCAAGTAATCAACTTCAGGGTGGTAACAATAACTCCTCTCGGCATCAGGCTGCATCACACCACCCACTGATGGTTATTTTCCTATAACAGCATATATTCTTTAATTACTAAACATATCTCTATAAGGTATGGACAATAAGCCTTCAAAATAGGGTGGAAAGCCTGAAATCTAAATCTGAATGTAATTTATAACAATATCAACATCTTGTTATAAGGATGTCTACAGTGTTTTACTGTTTAAAAAAAACCCTGCATTTCTTTAACCTTATTTTTAACATGAGAACTCTCCAGGACAAGAATACCCTTTATTTATTCCA
Organism: Pangasius sanitwongsei; assembly: GCA_037576675.1. NCBI lineage: Eukaryota > Metazoa > Chordata > Actinopteri > Siluriformes > Pangasiidae > Pangasius > Pangasius sanitwongsei. The sequence continues at coordinate 7,438,209 of CM075003.1, read as the reverse complement.
TTAAGATTTCTAATGTGTTTTCTTTAACCAGTGCGATGTTTCGATTTCCTGTTCTTTCTCCATCTGTTCCATTATCTTATATGTCATACAAGTAAAGAGCCAGAGCACAAGGCAGTACGACTATTATGATAGGAACTGGAGAATCTTAAAATCAATGAGAGGCTCAAGTTCAAACCTTGCACTCAGTGGAAATCGATGCTGTTTAAATATTTGTGCTCTTATTGGACGAATTAACTTCTTGTGCACATTATGTTGAATGAGAACTTAATTTGTACGGTAAGAGAATGATTCTGACACTTGTGTGGCATTCCAGGAATCTGCAGGGGATTATATGGATCTTTTAGTTGTCATAAAAGTGAAATACAATGGAAAAAATGGATAACGATAGAAGATAATAAAAAGAAGCATAGAATAGAAAAAGAATTATTTCCATGTTATCACCTGTTTCCCGACACTAGAAATGAAAGGATCACGTGCTATAGCCTTTACACTACCAGATAATACAGTGTGAGCCTCTCAGTTATAGTCCTTATTATAAGAGTAATTTATTTTACTGGCTTTGTTCCATCAACGCAACCCACTGCAGAGCATTTTAGTGAGTTAGAAAATAATTTAGCAAAAATCACTGAACATCTTTCAATCTTTCAATCTGAGCATGAAGTGCCATCATGACCACATATGGGTTGTTAGTTCTAAATTAACAGATCCTGTGATCACCCCGATGTTTTATGACTTTCATGAGAGCTTTCTACAACTCAAGAAGTCAAGAAAAAAACGGATGCTTCATCAGTAAAAACATTAAAACTGATTTCTGCACATAGTGGCACAAAGTGTATGTTAGTTGATCTAAAGCAATGGCAGTCTCTTCATTTAGGAAGGTTTCCAGGCAGAGAGTCTCTGGCCCATCCTGGGAGGGAAGAACAGCAGCCTTGGGAGAAATTGTGCACTATGAAAATGTCTCTGGCTGGTATTCATCCAGACAGTAATGAGTTCACCTTATTATCCTCTTAATAACTGTGGCTTATAATTTATCACCGAAGAGACCTTTCTATCTTCCTGAAAGGGAGCAGCCTCCCTCAGTAAAAGAGTAAGATGTATTACTGGCCTCTGGTTGTGTGTTCCAAGAAAGTATTAATCAACTAGACTCATATAGAACAAAGAGAACAACTTAGATATGAGTAAGGAGTGGGCAACACACAATGTACCAGCAGGGAAAGTTATCAGAGAAGAACATCGTTTTCTGGATTATGGCTGGCCAGTATGACAATATTATATAATAATATTCGTATCACTATTAATTACATCACACTGCATTTTTCTGAGATAACACGGGTATCATTAGTTGAATTTTTTATTACACTGACAGACTCTATTGGTACTCCCAGGAGTTTATTTGAGGCCAAAATATTTTCCAAATGTTTTATTTACCCTTCTCCCTTCCACGTTAAATAAATTATTATTTATAAGGTAAACAGAAATAATGTTGTACCATGATGCAGCACTGCTGCTTTGCTTTTTACAAATCTAAGCAGCACAATATAGAGATAGGTGACAAATTAAAGGGAAACAAATGACAGAGTGTGTTATTAAGGTGTTTTTTTAGCCACTATGAACCATCACAAGCTTGGGCATCGATTCTACACTCTATCTCTGGAACTGTACTGGAGCAACGAACACCATTCTTTCAAAAGATACTTCCTAAATTGTTGTTTTGATGACGATGGTAGAGAGTCTAACACATCGGTCCAAAATCTCACGTGTTCAACCGGGTTGAGATCTGGTGACTGTGAAGGTCATAGAATAAGATTTGCATCATTTTCAGACAGTTCCCTGTGGACGGGGCGAGGTCATCCTGAAAGATACCACTCCCATTAGGATAAAAATGTTTCATTGTAGTATTGACTTACAGTTATATACTATATGGCCAAAAGTATGTGGACACCTGACCATCACAACCATATGGCCTATGGCAAACTGTTGCTACAAAGTTGGAAACACACAATGGTCTAGAAGGTCTTTGTATGCTGTAGCATTTAGATTTCTTTTCATGGGAACTAAGAGGCCCAAACCTGTTGCAGCATGACAATGCCCCTGAGAACAAAGTGAGGTCCATAAAGACATGGTTTAATAAGGCTGGAGTGGAAGAACTCGAGTGTCCTGCACAGAGCCCTGACCTCAACCCCACTAAGCTCCTTTGGAATGAACTGGGATGCCGACTACGCACCAGGCCTCCTTGCATGGTATCAGTGCCCAAACTCTTGAGCTCTTGTGGCTGAAATGAAATGCCCATAGCCTCACTTCAAAATCTAGTGGAAACCCTTTCCAGAAGAGTGGAGGCTGTTATAAGGATAAACAACTCAATATTAATGTCAGTGGCTTTGGAATGGGATGTTCAATATTCAGGTGTTCATATACATTTGGCCATATAGTGTTCTTCATTTTAAGAGGACAAGTGGAGCCAAACCATACCAGCAAAATGTTTCTAACAGCAAAACAGAGCCACCAGTTTTTCCTTTAATTTGAAACCAAATGTTGTTATGATATGTTCATATTTCCCATCCCTAATCCAGCTCAACATACTTCACTGAATGTATGGCCTTGTTAAGAATAAGAGAATAATCCTGATCATTTACACTGTCAGGCTCATTGATAAGCATATGATAGTATAAAAAGCCTTCTTTGAAAACCTCACAAGTCCTTCAAAGCATCAAATGATGTGTAAACTCACCTGGTTCCCCATGTCAAAGTCAGTGTTATGCTGCAAGATGTCTTTCCCTGGAGGTTTTTCCAGACTGCGACACAGGAGCCACGTAACCAGACCAGCAATGAACATGCCAATGTCTGGGATGAAAACACGGATGCCATTACCTGCATCTGCCCCCCGGACACTGTAAACAAACAAGTAAAAATGTTAGAAAGACTGTTTGCAAGCTGGAGCTAATGGTGTTAAACTTCACCTTGATCCTTGTTGGTGCTGTATCCATGTGCCTGCACAGTTCTTTGTGTTCATACTGACCTATCCAGCTGTTTAGGACTTTTTGCCAATATGTAACTTAAATCTACACGTTTCATAAATTATGCTGCATCTTTCTATTAATCAAATATACTTATCGCATTAACTATTTGTATATTGTATTATTCTATATACTCTACTATAATCTTAGTATGTGTCTAAGATATTTACTGGCAAGTACAACTATAACCCACTCAGTTCACAGTCAGTTTTTATATTATTTCAGACATTTTCAGGCACTCTGGTCATCAAAACTCTATAAAATATATCTTATCTAAAAACACTGTAATTCGAAAAGGTACATTTGAATCCCAAAACTTCTGCTTGAGCCAAATTATCTTGTAAAATATGGTATTTAGTGCAACAATGAGCTGGAGTACCTCACCAACGGGCACAAAAATGTCCTAAGCCACAGTAAAGGCCTGCGATTGCCAGTGTCCTCAGTTAATGCGCTAGCCCGTCTGGTTCTCATTTCCATGCTCAAGCAAACTACAGCCTTTCGCGGTTCTCTCGGCTCGAGTTTCCTGGCTTGGAAGCAATCCTTTCAATCCCCAGATCAGCCTTTCTTTACAGAGCTGCACGTTTCTGTCCTGAAAACTGAAACTTCACTTGTTTCATCCTTGCCCTGTCCTGACATCACTCAGCTTCCATTCCGCAAGACCCTCATTTTCAGATCTATAAAAGCTTTACATAGACAAGGTTAGGTTATACGGCATTAAGAGTTGAAGGTCTTTTGGTAAACTGGAGTGCATTACCACACTGATGGCTGCTCAGAGACCCATAAACCACAGTCATACAGTGATTCAACAGTCTGCAACACCATCTCACAATACAGTGCGAACACGCTCCATTGTAGCTACGTCTAATGCTAACATATGCTAGGACAAACAATAACATGATTCCTGCTCCTTCTGAATTATATCTTGCTTGTCAACTACTGCACACTGTATTCTCATCAATCATTTTATAAATTACAAATAGCCCAAGCAGAAAAAGAAAAACAGCTCAAATAACATGATAAGCCGCCAAGTGGCCCTTGACCAGGAAGTCAGCTCGCACCTTGTTGATGTTGGGTCTCATACAACCCTAAACAAATGTTTGGATACACATGCGACTTGCTCCACGTGTAATCCGGCTTTCAAAGAGAAACGTCGGTGACTGTGCAGCCTCTTTGAAGTCTACCATGTTTGCTTCATAAAATTTAATAAGTGACAGACGGCGCTAGTTGGTGCGAGTATTTTGCTTCGTCCATCGCAGACGCTTTCCAAAGGCGCCTCCCTGTATCTAAACAGTTTGCACTGCTGCTTAAGGCCACCTTTCATCTCAGCATGCTAATAAAGAGAAAAGCGTGAGCTGGCAAAATGAAGGTCCTACAGATGGCACTGATTTGGGAATAAGACAGTGTGGTGAATTAACTAGGCAACTTTGGCTCATAAAGAGAATTAAAGGGAGCCGCTATCAAAGTTCACAGTGAAAGCACCAATTCGAAGAGACACCCAGAATATTGTTGGCTCCACACAAAAATCTGTGTTTTTGGTTCGCTTTTAGAAGGCGCTGAGTGGTTATAATTCTTGCATTTATTCAGTGGTTGGAGTCTCGCTCGTGCTGGGGTTGAGTTACTCTTTGATGAGTGCGGGTTAGATGCTGGTGGGGGGTGAACAGTCATTAGCTGGCACTGCAGCCAGAACATCAGCAGGGGATAATGGACAGTCTGGAGGATCTACGGGCCATCACGTCGGCCGACAATACCTCCATCTCCACAGCAGGCGCAAAAAAGGATCCAGGACTCAAATACCACAAACCCTGAGCTTTCAGTAAGGCAAAGTTAAAATTGTTTAAAAAGAAGCAGGAGACCTAAATAAAGCTATGCTTCCAGTACCGTCATATATAGCGCTTAAAAGCTCATCTTATGTTATTTTATTATTGGTGGTTTGTGCATATACAGTCAGGTCCGGAAGTATTTGAACAATGACAGAGTTTCTGTGATTTTGCCTTTATACACCACCACAATGGATTTGAAATAAAACAATCAAGATGTGATC
>CM075003.1:7364131-7433054 GCA_037576675.1 Pangasius sanitwongsei | reverse complement strand
CCTAAATGGTAAATGCCATATTTTTGTGGAACCTCTTAAAATAAAGCTGAAAGTCTACACTTCGAACACATCTTGATCATTTGTACTTCAGTAAACTATAATGAGCAATTGTATTGAATCAGGACTATTCTAATTTGAAAAAGTCCTTAACATAAAATACAACTGAGTGCAAAAGTTTACACCTCCTTGGATTCTGAGTTTAAAATATTGCAATTTACCTTACAACACAGAATTTTATATTTATTTCATTGTGATTTATTTAAATACAACACACAGCCTAAATATCAGAGCAATTAATTCAGCAGTTATGTTTATTAGCATGCTCAAAGTTTGCACACCCCTGTTGACATGTTATAGTTAACTTTCCTGAATGTCCCTCATTAAGGTGTCTAATGATTAAAACATGTTTACTTTGTAAAGTCTTTTTTAAGGCATGCCAAGTTTAAATTCTTGAGCTGTTTGTCAATAGGATCAGAACTAAAATTTAAAACAATAAATATTGATTTTCACATATAAATTTTTTTTTTAACCATTTCTATTACTTGTGATACTCTAACCATTACAACATTTCACTAGAATATTTCTTTAGTTTTAGGACATATTTGTTTGCTAACCATTACTAAATTAAAGACTAGATTTGTTTTGTGCATTTCTACCATAGAAGAGATTATATGGCCATTATTATGTAATTAAACATTAATAGGTCAGAGGTGCCTTGTAAAATACCAGAAACTTACAGAGAAAATGTGGGCACAATAGCAGGTCAACATGTTGATGAAGGCAAGTTTGTTACTAAATGAAATTTAATTTGTAACTAAATTTCAAAGGTCCAGCTGGCTTTCTGGCCGTCGCGTAATCCAATCTTCTCTCTCAGAGAGATCCGCAGTGAGAGTGGCCTATCATCATCAGCAATTCTGAGAAGATTGAGCAACTAGACTGATATTTTTGTAATCTACAGAGATTTTAACATGCCATAAAATATTAGAACAGTATAATCAATATGCTGATAAAATAATATGGTGACTAACTTTCCTAAACTGCTCTAAGATAGTGAATGTCTGTCGGGCTTTACTTCTAAATAGAGCAGCAAATTTATGAAAAATAAAAAGTATTCCAAATATTTTTTGAACATCCCTCCAGAGAAGAGCATCTGGACCACACACCGACAAAAACTGTTCACAGGGCTGAGTGCAAATAAGAGCCATTTCTCTAAAATCAGAGATATTTTACTAATGTAATGCCAAGAGGCATCATCTCAACATGTTGATTTGAGAAGCCCACCATGTCAGTGTTCTAAAGCTAGTGCCAATCTCCTGGCCGCATGGTGACATCTCTTCCAGTTTCCCTCACTGGCATTCACAGGATCTTCATTTAACACTTGTCCTGGCTGTACATCTGCATGCTCAAGAGGCAAGAACTTGCAGCCAGTGCAGTCTTTAAGGTCAAGGGCCAAAGATTCCACTAGGGGTCATTTAGCGAAAGGAGAAACTAATGTAAGTAAATGATAGAAAGAAAAAAACACAGACAACATCTGAGAATGTGAAATAGAAAAACATGATTCATATCACATGGTGCATAAAATAACTGTGGAAGAATATCAGAAAATGGATTATTTTCGACACATTGATAAATTTAAATCTTTTTTTCAATAACACAGCTGACCTCTTGCTTAATCTTTTGCCGAATTAAAGTGGTGCTTTGCCCTAAGGTTTAGCTCCCATGTCCAATCAGTGAGTCCAGAACTCTTCACTTTCATAACTCCTTACCTATTAGTTTAACTATAGTTAGTGAATAATTTAATTCAAATACAGAATAATATGCTTTATGCTGCTGAATTCCCAAATCTGACCTTAAATGACTGGCAAGAAGGTGTGAGTGATTTTCACAGGCTTATATTAATTCACTCGTTCTAATATGTTATTGTTTCTATAACGACTTTCTGAGGGACTTGTATGATGGACATTCGGGGGCAGCACAGGGGTGCAGCAGAGTCCCTGGTTCGATCCTGAGCTTAGGTCCGTTTGTTTGCGTGCATTTCCTGTGCATGTTCTCTGTGGCTTTCCTCCAGGTACTCTGGTTTCCTCTCACCTCAGAAAAACACGCCAATAGGTAGATTGGCTAAGATAAATTGCCCATATGTGTGAATGAGTGTGTGAGCGGTTGTGTGTTTAGTGTACTGTGATGGACTGGTGTCCCAACCAGGGTGTATTTCCACCCCACTCTTGTCTTACTCACTTCGAGAAAGCGAACAAAGAGAGGCTGATGAGGCACAGACAGTCTATAGGGAACAATTTGTTTTGATTTTCCACAATATTAAAAGGACAAAAAGTTCAATGTACCATTCTTTAATATATTGCATCTCCCAGTCACGTATTATTTTCCTATAACAGCACATCCTGTGATGTTTTATTCCTTACTTAACATGAATAACTGAATGATATGCCAGGACTTTAAAGGGCTACACTTCATCCTAATTGCAAGAAACTAGCAATATAATATCAGTGTCAGTGTAATGACTATTTGATAAAGACTGTTAGCCCTTAAAATGGATTATTTCTTATTTGATCCCTCTCCCAATTTGTTTGAAACCTGATTGCTTGCTTTGATCTGGAAACACAGCTAATAGGAGTAATTGACATTCAGTAATTGTCATCTTTCGGATGTAAGGCTACCAGTTGTTCCGCTGTCAGGAGAGTGACACGCAACACTGATGTTTCCGGATTGTTTAGCAACAGGCTAACATCCTCAGGGAGAAATAATATGCGCATAATTTCCCTCTCCAGCTCCACCAGTAGCTTCTTCTCAGCTTGGTTGCTGACTTAGCACACACCATGCAGACAAGCAGAATATAAGAGATACAGATCATGGGTTACACATTATTCATGACCTAGCAAGCTTGCACAGAGATCTGGATTAATCCTCACACAAGTCTGGCTTTAATCTAGCTCAGATTTACCCGGCATGATTCCAACTTCCTGCTATACTTTGCTCTGTTTATCCCATCTCTGTGCTAAGAAAATGGAGGCCTGACTGGCTTCAAGTCTCAATCATTTTAGCCTTGTTGTTTGCAGAGTGAGTCAGTGAGGCTGGCAAAGCCACAACGTTGCACAGCGGTCTGTTTCAGGACACTGACAGCTCACAAACACACCCCATTTTTCTTGTTTTTAGATTTGAGCTTCTCAGACACCCTCTTCTGGCTTCATGGAACACCTAAACATAGCCCTTTAACAAGGTTGAAGGAAACTAAAAGAGGGAAAGTACTAATAAAGTGAAGGATGAATCATCGACCTTCACAATACACTACTTGTTTTGGCCAGAGTGATTAATTGATGTGAGTAAATAACCAGATGATCATGACTTATTCTTATTTTCCAGGCTGAGCAGAACTTCACATGATGATAACTTCCAGTTCAGGAAGCTTCTCCTGTGCCTAAGGTCATATGGTAATGAGGTTGGCAAGTACAGATTTTAGCGTTAACGCCATGCTCACTTCCCGCTAATCCCTAATAAAGGCCTCTGAGTGTGGCTTTTACTGCTTAATAATTTTCACAGCAAATAAGAAACTGTCCAAATACACGAGGCAGAAATGGCCACCGAGGCTTTTGGCTGATTTCTGTCCAAAGCCAACATGCAGCACAGTGCTACGATTCAGGGCTCACATGGCATTGAGGATAGGGAAATGCCTGTTGCAATCTCCCTTGTGTTTTAATGACCTTTATCACTGGTTCAAGCAAAACAACCTAATTTATTCTGCACCAATACCATTTATATACGCAATGTATCAGATTTATTTTGATAGGGTTTAATGGCTCATCTATTATTATTATTATTATTATTATTATTATTATTATTATTATTATTATTATTATTATTATTTCATCAATTTGTCATCTGTATCCAATGATGATTGACTTCCTAAATAATGATTAGCTATTAGAAGGCACTGAGTATCTGTGAAATACGAGTTATTAAAAGGAATAAATTCAAAATAAATTTGGAATCTTCAAACAAACCTTTAAACTAAATACTAAAAAGCAATATGTTGATGCAAAAATAGCCTGTCTGAAGATACAGCATAAAATTTGAACAAAAAAAAAAAAAATTAAAGGAAACTGATAACATTCACCTGTTCTGTTACTCTGCAGGCTTCAGAACATGACTGGAAATGCTGATATGATTAACAGAGACGTCCAGACCACCAAACAACAGAATCTACAAAAGACTGCTTGATCTCAGCATGCCCCAGCATCAGATACGCTCTTATCTGAATGTGAAAGGAAACCTCGCCAAAAAATTTGCAAACCTTCTCCCGTACAAGTAACGTCAATTTAGTCCAATACGTTAGACCAGTTACACTTAACAGTAGCTTGTACTGTGTCTTGTGCATGGTTGATTATAAGAGACAGCAAAAAAACTTATTCCCACGTATTTATTCAGAGGGTTGACACAACTTTTCATGGGAATTCATTTTATGAGGCAGATTCTGAGGACCCCAGGCAATTTAGTTATCTGGAGGATTTTTAGAACAAACAGCCACCTAATAAGGCTAAACCAAGAAACAATAAATAGACAGATTTTCCTCTTTTGCATCAGGGGATGTAAATAAAAACAGAAAGACAGAGGATATGAGGACGTTCGTTAGATGTAAGGAAGCATCTTTTCCCTTGCTAATTTATTTAGGGACGTAGACATGCATATTATGTAATTATCTAACTATTGTGATCATTTCCTCATATTACATGTGCAAATGGTCTGTGTTATACTTCTACAGTTAGTTTTTTATCAATGGATCAGGATAAAGAGATAACTGAAGATGAATGATTTCATTTTTATAGCATAGCGCCATTTATACCATTGTCTTTGTTTTTTTTGTTTTGTTTTGTTTTTTTCCAATTTCCAGCCGAAGACAGTTTCGATGAGCCTGTGCTCACTGTAGCATCAGATTCTTGTTATTGGCTGACAGGAGTGGAACCCGATGTGGTCTTCTGCTATTGTAGCCCATCAACCTCAAGCTTCAATGTGTTGTGCATTCTGAGATGCTTTTCTGCTCACCACGGTTGTAAAGAGTGCTTATTTGAGTTACCATAATCAGCTCAAACCAGTCTGGAAATTCTCCTCTGACCTCTCTCATCAACAATGGGGTTCATCTCACAGAACAGAACCTCTTACTGAATGTTTTTTTTGTTTTCTGCATCATTCTGTATAAACTCTAGAGCCTGTTGTGTGTGTGAAAATCTCAAGAGATCAGCAGTTTGTGAAATACTCAGACCAGCCCATCTGACACCAACAACCACGCCACGATCAATGTCACCGAGATCATATTTGTGATAATGCGCATTATTTTATGTGCTGTGCTGTTGCCATATGATTGTCTGATTGGATAACTGCAAGAATAAGCAGATGTACAAGTGTTCCTAATAAAGTGGTCAGTGAGTGTATATAGTACATATGGTACATTTAATGCAGAGGACATTCCAAGCAACCCCAGCTTTCACATGCTGTGATGCATGTAGGTGAATAAAATGCATCCATCTTAGTCACTAAAATGTAAAAAGAAGGTTTCAAGTTGACAATTAATCCATGCTTAACTTATTCTTTGAGAGCATCTAATGAAATGTTCTCTACATCTGCTCTCAGGTCTTGAGGCCCAGGTCTGAGCACAGCTCAAGTTTTAAGTGGAGGCCATATTTCACCAAGCAGCTCTCAGACACCCTCGACTCACTGGCATTCATCCGAATCATTAGTCATCTCTCTCTCTGTCTCTCTCTCTCTCTCTCTCCAACTGTCACTTCCCAACAGGGGGGGAGTCAGACAGCCGCCATGGTCGAGCCACTGCAGGCCCCAAGAGCTGCTCATGGTGGTCAACAGACACACAGCCAGTCAAATAATACCAATAATGCATAATACCAGTCCTGCAAACATGATTATAAAGAAACTAAATGAGCCTGGTTTGAACGGTGCCACCTGTCCTAAAGACTAATTTAATCACATGCATCTGTTGCCAGTCATCTCTGATAGTGCCGTTTAGAGCTTTGATTTTGTGAAATAAATGAGTGCCGTCTAGGCTGCTGTTGGATGGTGCCTAGTGCAGAGATATGGTATTTGTTTTCATCTCCTAATCTAACTTTGATTAACATTAATGCAGTGAGTTCAATTAAAGAAATGACAGTCTGAGAAATGATCAAATCAAACCGAATAAACTGACAGGACATCCAAATATTTTTAGTGTAGGGGAAAAAAAACCTCAAAGGCATATTTGAACATTTTATTTGCCTGATTAATTATGGTACATTAAGCTGTGGTTAGACAACAACCCCAAAATATTATTTAGGTTTTATAAGCCATGCTTGACGAATTCTCTTCAAACCGTAACGTGATCATTAGGCTGGACACAACAGTTATGTCTCTGTATATTCAACTGCTTTATGCCATCAACTGTTTTTCCAGGCAGTGAATGAATGGCACCTGAAGAGACCACTGTGTGCCTAAAAACAAAAACTTTTGTGGTTCGATGAATTGTGGAAAGCCCAGCTTCATTCACTCTGCAGATTCCATCCCAACCTTCAAGGAGATTCCGAATGCATGGGTCTCTGACTACGGGCCAGATGTACTAAGCTGTTTTCAGGTGCACTCTGAAACTGGCGTATGAGCCTTAAGGAGCAGTTTATGCAGCATGCACTTACAACACGCAACGTGCACTTTTCTTCCTCATACGCATGGATTTTTGGCAGGATTCCACAAAATAAGTGAGATGTCGGTACAAAAATGGGTGGAGAAATACAATGTGTCGCTGATCAAATATTCAATTCAATGTAACCAAACTCGGCAAGTAAAGGTTGGGCACGATTTTTGCGCAGAATTTTGTCTGCTCCTCAAATCCAGGGATAAATTATCACACAATGTGTTACTCAGGGCATTATGGGTAGTGTTGCCAGGTGTGTAGAATTGGTATACTTGTCATCTGCTGATGCTCATTTTTCTTTTTTTAAATTAAAAAAAATTTTTTTTAGCTGTCTGTCTGTCTATCTGACAAACTACATCTAATTTGTTTTAATACTACTGGTCCATTGGGTTACTACTGTCAAACAGATCTGGCAACCCTTGTCACAGCACATATGTCACAAACTCAAATTCCTCACATCTAACAAAAAAATTCAACACACTAAACAGGATTTTTGTGAAATTTTGTAGTAATTTTGTACATGAAGAGAGCTTCAGTTGACCATATACATATAAATGGAATACAGTTACACACTTCTATATATAGCAGTCTTTTCATTAGACTAAAATGTGCACTCCTGGGTAAAAAAACTGGCCCAAGCCCAAAATGGCAAATATTAAGCTTTTAATGGTTTTAACAACAAATCATTGGTCAGAAGATTAGCAAGAATGAAACAAATGCACTCCTGAGAGCTCATGTGCCACCATTTGCTCGTTTACTTTTGCTGCAGTGATCTGTTTGGGGAAAAGCTAGAAACAGGGAAATTCACTTATATAGTCTTCTTGTATGCAAAGATAAAATGATTAAAATGATACTGATTAAAATGTTTGATGTAATATTCAAACAAACACATATCTGGTGTCCACAATTTTTCCAAAAATATCTTCTGGGATGTTTTTTTTTTTTCTTAAAAGATTATTCATTATTCAATCATTATTTGGTTATCTGCCACAGCTGATGCAGTTCATGAACAAATCAAAGGGAAAAGCTCTCCCATACTAAGTTCCTTTATCTATGAAATTTGATATTTGAAATGTGTGCCTTCATGCAGAAAGCATGCAGAGGTGCAGATTACATGATAAAGCTACTAAACTAATGACAGACCCAATGCATTTTGAGGCTGCTTGAAGTCGTGTCTTGTGCAGTCTTCTTATGTGTGCACATCTGGCCCTGTGTATGTGTGTGTGTGTGTGTGTCCTGCTAGCGCACAGTTCATCACAGTTCCTTTTCTCAAATAACTGCCTATTTTTCCTGTTCCTATTTTATAGCTTTGTTTACAGTCAGGCCAGTATGTAAGTGTGGTATGTGTTTGTGTATATGTGTGTGTTTGTGTGTACAAACAATTGCACAAATACTCAGTGTGTTGCTCGTACTTGTGGTTATGTGTATTATTTGGCTCTCTATTAGAAGCTCTTTAACTTGGCAGATGTAGTGTGTGTGTGTGTGTGTGGGGGGGGGGTGTTGGGGGGTTGAGGGGTAGTTCTTTCTTCCTCTGTTCTTCCTACAAGTATCCTACACTTGTGTGTGGTAAGTTTGTCAGCTCCTTTAACAGCTCTGTGCTTAGGTTGGACTGGATTCTGCCTCACGCTTGGATAAAAGTGACTGTCTTTTGAATAAACGTTCTTTTCGTCAATTTTCATGGCTTGATAAAATATCCTTCAGTCTAATATCCTGGCTTGTTGTGGCAAAGAAAGTGTGGTCTCCAATGAAAACATGCAGATCAAAGCAAACAGTAAATTGTCTGTTGTCATCGTTCACATGTAAACGCTGTCCAGCTGAATTTATAATCTGGAGGCAACACACTCCTACCTTTCAAAGCCCAGCTGTCTTATTGATTTCTCCCAAGATGAACCTGCGTGGGAAAAAAAAAAAAAAGCAGAAACAGGATTTAGAGACACAAATAACTTACTGAATATAAACTACAGAGATATACAACAGCAATTGCTATTAGGTGGCGATAATTTTAGTGGCAAATAATTAAATTCTGTATATATACAAAGCATATATACACACATACACACACACACACACATATATATATATATATAGGGGTCCAGAACGACACTCTTTCAGGTAGCTGATAGTTCCTAGTTACGCTCCTGACAGCATATATCCCTATACATCTGCAGATAGACCTTATTTAACTGTATATGATTATAAATATTTCATGTTTTTCTATAATGTTTGTATCTTTAATTGCTATGTTACCAAGTGTCTATCAAGGCTTTAATAAAGTGAAATACAATTTTAAAAAAATACACACAAGCTGCACCTTTGTCATTTGATAGAAAATGGCCACTTAAACCAGGCAACACTCAGTTGTGAGGATTTCATTCAGTCCTGGTAGTGCTGTACAGAAGGGGGTATGAGATATACACACTGTGCGCAGTGATTCACACCTCTCTTACAACATTTCACTGATAGAAAGCATGTGTTTCGAATCACAACACATACCCTGGGAGCTGAGCAGCTTCAGGAGTCAGACGCAAGCTGTCGGAGGCCATGCATAACAAATCAGTACGTCTGGAGTGAGCCCAATTTCTAGCTCCCTTTCCCCTTGGTTTCTGCATCATGCTCAATCTCAAATGTGATCGAGAGGATAAAAGCACCGAAGCAAGCTGTCCGCACAAGAGACACTGTACCTTCCTGTTATGAGGGAGAGTCTGTTGATTATACTGAAGCTCAGTGCGAAACGTGTTTACATGCACAGTCTCAGGCCTTCTGAACACTCAGTGTGTGTCTGAGAATGGCTGATATTAACTTTATGCCTTCGAAGAGCAGTGAACAGACAATTTCATGTGGTCCCTGGATATTGAAAAGAAAACTCTGCTGTTTTTTTCAACATTTTTCAAGCTAATCTCTATCCACCACATCTGTAACATGTACACACAGACCACAGACAAGAATTTCTCCACGTTTTCTTGCACTGAGAAAAGAAGAAAATGGTTGTTTACTTAAAACTCACTTATAATGCAGGTCCAAGTTCAGTTATTGGGAAATCAATAAGATGTATACAGTCCTGGGCAAAAAAAAAAAAAGTTAGCCAAGTCCAAAATGGCAAAATATTAATCTTCCGGGGGCAGTCGTGGCCTAATGGTCCGAGAGTCAGACTTGTAACCCGAAGGTGAACCCAAAGGTCGTGGGTTCGAGTCTCGGGTCCGGCAGGGATTGTAGGTGGGGGGAGTGAATGACCAGCGCTCTCTGCCACCCTCAATACCACGACTGAGGTGAGACCCTTGAGCAAGGCACCGAACCCCCAACTGCTCCCCGGGCGCCGCAGCTAAAATGGCTGTCCACTGCTCCGGGTGTGTGTTCACGGGTTCACCATACAAGTCACTTCACTTCACTTTTAATATTCACAGGAGGTCTCAGGAGTGCATTTGTTTAATTCTTGCTAATTTTCTGACCAAGTTTTTTTTTTTCCAGGAGTGTATGTGCAAAACATATTTATGCAAAACGGTTTCATGAATTCTTTAGTCAAAGTTGTATGAAAAGATGGTTGGTGGCTACAATTGATCAGTGTAAACATGAAAGAGCCTCCATTTCCATCAGATTGCACATGGATAATCCTAGAATTCCTTGTTACTGTATTGCCCCAGTATTGGGAAGTCGGGAAAAACTCCACGAGAACAGGTTTGTTAAGACTTTTTCTAGCATCTTTCTCACCCTGAGATGTACTCTATTGTTGCATTTTTTAATTTAAATTTGTGATCACCTTTTTAACCACCAAAAAATAAAAAATCTGCCCTTAGTCTCCCATTATAAAATGAGTTTTCTCAGTACAGTAAGGCATGATGAAATTCATGGCTGTGGTATTCTCACATACACCACAAATGCAGAGATTAGGTTAAAATGTGTGAGTGTATTCATTTTCAGTAACCGCTTTATCCTGGCCAGAGATGCACTGGATCCAAAGCCTATCCTGGGAACACTGCACTTCTTACAAATGTTCCATGTCAAATTTTTAAAAAAAAAGGTGCTGAAAGATTTCTTTAATGTCTTTGTGTGGCACTGAACGTCTTTTTTTTTATAGTTTAAACAAGTGTCACTGATATCTCTGACGGTTTTCAGTTTCCCAGATGATTAGTAACTGAGGACGATATTCAGAATCAGCAAATTTTGAAAGCTATGTCAATATTTACAAGAAGAAAGTTTTCCATATTTAGAGGCATAGAAAAAAATTTAATATGTACATGGGATAAACTATATGATAATGCATTTAATTTGAAATTTAAAAAAAAATGCCAATGTTTTAGTTACTTTGGTTAACGCTAATAATCTTCTCTTTCTATTCCTTAAAGTTTTATGCTGTTATACTGTTATACTTTGTGTTATGTATTTGTAAAGCAACCTTGGGTGTTAGATATATAGGCAGTACATATGTAAATTAAACACATAAATAAATAATTCAAGGTGCTCAAAGAAAACATGCACATGGTTTAAATGATAAGCTGACCAAGCACTTATCCGCTACATTTACAACATTTACAGCACGCTTTAATTTCATTCAAAATTGTATCCGAAAAAAATTTGGACCTTCACCTAAGGAATTGTATTAATCTATGCTGCCTCCTCTGAAAAAAAAACCCCAACTTTTTGTAGACTTAGTAATGAATAAATTAAAATTGTTTTATTTATGTATTTAATATTGGTCTAAAACTCCACCGACAGTTACTTCTGCATGTACATTTAATGTCTGAATATTGCTGTGTGCAATTTTGGGTTTTAATGCTCACTATGTTCATGTAACTCAACTCTGAGTGTATAGTAGTAGTAGTGAGTCAAGCCAAAAATAACTTGTGTTATCATCTTCAAGATATTTCACCAGTACATGCATACATTCATAGATATTTCATCAGTTCAACAGAAAAGTGCCAAAGAAGACAAAAGATGAAATGCTCTGCACAGCAGAGAGTATTGTTCAGGTATGTCGAATTACACTGTCAGGTGATAAAACCTGTGTGTATACAGTACACTCTCACCACGTTGGTGTTGTATTGAAATTTACAAGCGTCTCCACCTGTACCACCTGTGTGTGCCAAAAGCAACACATCATGCACTGGTATTGCCCTGGACTAATGATAGAAAGATGACATTATCCACTACAACAGACACCTGTGACATATTTGTTCACATTGGGCATCTGACATGAGGGTCTCCATGATTTTAAAGTGTCTATTGTGTATTGATCTTAACAACAATAATACTGTATGAAGTGTATATGTGTTCTCTGAGGTTCACTGATGATTTATTTTTAGTAAATTTAGACACACCCAATATGTACACATGCACAGCACATGATGTTTCCTCTCTCTCTCTCTCTCTCTCTCTCTCTCTGTCTGTCGTTTTTTCATTATAGTTTCTTTTTTTCCATAGAGTTACATAGTACAGTGCCTCAGAGCAGCATTAAAACTGGGAGCAGAGCTGAAACCAGATCCACGAGTTACCATGATTTTGGACTTGTTTCCTCTTCATTAATGCAAAGGCTTGAGTCAAGATTTACTCAGTGACATGCTAAAATACTAGCTCAACATCCAGCCAATGTTTTTCTATCGGTGCTGTGTGCACTTTCTGGTCAGTTTGCGTGAAACTTCAAAGTTTTGGTTTCTCCAGAAACTCAACTCCAATCTGGATCTGTGTGCTTAAGGCTCCTGACTTCCCAATCCTCCTATAACCATCTCTCCTATCCTTTCACCTAGTTTTTCATTAGGTATAGTATGCTTGTGTTCCTGCTGCTCCCTAAAAAAATTCAGGCAGAAGTATTCATCCTTAGGGCGATTACACCCATAATCTTTAGCTGCCTAGCTTCAAAAATCATAACTTGTTCCAAAGTTTTTCTGTCTCCTGAGCTCATGGTGTATTCTGACTCTGCATTACAAAGCTCTGTATAACTAAAAAAACAACTTGTGACCAGCTTCGTACATGAAAATGAAATAGATAGACTTCTCATGCATGAAGGAATCATCCACAAGTGTTCATTAATATCAGTTTATAGTTACTATATAGTATTTAATGTTGTGGAACAACTGCAAAACTAGTACCTGTTATCACTTATGTTATAGCAGCTATAATCAGTCATTCCTTCACCAAGCTCTCTTTATTTCTTGCTGTCTTGAAGCTAATAGGCCAATCAGCTTGTCATATAAATGAAAAACTGCAAATAACGAAGTCCTGAATACTGCACTCATTGAACAGTTAATATCTGCAGTTTGATACAACATACTTTAAGTTAAATTCTATAATGAATTCAGAAATGACTCTGATGCTTATACTCATAATCGCTCATAACTTAACACAAATAGCACTTTTTGACTATATAGTTTACAGTTATATAAGGGAAATTGTTTATAATCGCACTCTCCGGTGTCACCCAGGTGAGGTTCCTCTCAAGGTTTCTTCCTCATGTCATATATATATTTCTGTAAAGCTGCTTTGTGACAATGTCCATTGTTAAAAGTGCTACACAAATTAAAACTGATAACGACAATTAATTTTTATCCTCTTATTGTTAGGATTAGATTAAATGGAGCGCCGCCATCTAGGTCTTTGAATATATTAAGAACTCTAAAGGATAGAGATAGTGAACTAGAATTCATACCAAATATTGCATGTGAGCAATGTAACTGATTTAAGTGACATTCCACACCATTTGAGACTCAGTTACATTTAGTAGTGCTATGTATTGGTGGGAACAGTGCAACAGGATGTTGTGTTTTTATCAATGAAACTACTGTCAATATGTACAGCAATGTCAATGGGTCAATTTAATGGGTGTGGAAGGGCAGTGAATGTTCGACTAGCTGTAATTACAGTACAGTTCACTTACAGACATAACACGAGATACTGAAACAGTGAACAAATGGGATATGAGAAGAAATTAATTTTCTTGTACTGTAAATGTATATGTGTTTAATAGAGTTAGTGTGGATTAACCGATTTTGAAGAAATCTCTTCAGTATGAACTGGCCTTTAGTGTTTGCCTATACTAGCCCCAATTTACTAAAGATTTGTATGTACAGAAATGTGCAAACTTGCAGGCTGATTTACTAACAGGGTCTACAGAGATTTAAATCTTGTTTTAAATCTAAAAAACAGCACGTGTTTTCCAATTTTGCGTGTTTGCCGTAATGAATATGCAATTTGGGGGCATTTCTACTTAAAAGTAAAAAAAATCCAGGACGGAGTCAATGCAAATAAATTAATTTAGCACCCGCAATGTGATTTACTAAATCTGAAAGTCCCTTCAGGAAGGGTGACTGTGTTAGCAAATAAATCCAACTGGTGACCATGCATTATATTTGAAGTCCATTTCCACAAGATAAAGATTTATGAGTATTATGCCTCAGTACAACAAAATGATCAAAATGTTTCACATTAGATATTCACCATATCTGAAAACCATATGAGCAGATCATATACTATTATCTCATGTTTATATTGTACTTTGTACAGTTTCCTGATACAACTCACACCCTTAAATCAGTGTTGTACTGGATACGCAAGTATACACGTGTGGCTAGGTTTGGTTTCAGTTTGACCTTTCTGAGATTCTCTTAGTTAGCCTATCTCTTCAAAAACAAACAACACATACAAAAACCTAATTTAAATATTGTTTGCTACTTTGCATATGACATAAATAAGGCACGTACTCTTTTTAAATCACTCACAATGAATAAAATCTGCATCTAGAAGGAAAAAGCTTTTTCTGAGTTGGTTGTATTACATCATTCAGCATGTATTCTTATCCAGCATCTATTCTTCAATACAATTCTTACACTTTCTCAAACATCTTGGATTAGGGTCAATCTAAAGCATATGATTATACAACACCCATGATTGAGGGTTGCGACAAATGATTCTTTTTTACTTTATTTTCTGTTTTTTTCCAAAAACTTTTCTCCAACTATCCATGCATGTCTGAACCTGCATCGATATAACTAATTTATGACTTTAATCTCTGTAACCTTTTCGGTTTCTTTTCCTCTCCTTGTTTCTGGCTGCCTAAGAAGTGGTGTTTTGTCAGGTGTGTGTGCGTGTGTGTGTGCGTGTGTGTGTTTAAGGCAGAAGACTGTAAGCGTGGTGTGGAGGAGAGCAGCTGCAGGATCAGCTCAAGGCCTTGGTGGTGAATTTAAAGACAATAAAGTTCAGGAAAGCATAGAACACAGGATGGGGTATAAGTCTAAATAAAGCCTGTTCAATTCAGTGTGTGCTGATTTAATAACAATGTTCTATGCAAAGAATAATAACAAATGTTGATGCCAATGAGCCTCTTGGGCAAATAACTAGCCTTCTTGCTTTCTGTTCTTTTTTTTTTTTTTTTTTTTAAGTTGGTGCTTAAAATTTAAAAGTGTTAAAAATGCCGTACTGTCACGTACTGCTACAATGAGAAATAAATAAACTGGGCGATCCCTGCCTTTCCCTGAAATTGTACGCTTTTGTTGCTCAAATACCAAGCAGTTCAGAAATTATTTTTATAAAGGCACCTGCGGCGTAGTTGCACTAAAACCAATCCCTTGCAGAAAGCGAGTGGTTTCTTATTGTTGAAACACAGCCACTGCCAAGGCGGGGTGCATGCCAAAGCTCGGCAAAGAGTGCAGTTAAAAAAAAAAGTGTTACTGAAACCAGACTTTTCATAGGACTAGAGAGAGAGAAAAATATGACACTAAACAAGCAGAGACGAGAAAACTAAATGCTTAAATATCACAACTTAATCCCATTCCAACGAAAAAATAAAAACTCAAAAAAAAAATTCAAAAGTTTTAAGATTTAAAGTTTAAAAATGGTTTTCAGTCTAAATGCCATATAACTCTTTATAGGAGTGTATGCGTTTCACATGTATACATGTATGTCTTGATGAGACACGTGCATCCGACATTAGATAATGACATAAGACGGTTCTTCATAATATGCTTTAATGTCACTGTCACTTAGATTTGTGAATCAACAAAATCTTGTAACAAGAATAAAACCAAACCTTAAGAAAGAAAAAAAAAAACTTGTATGTTTTGGAAAGCATCAAGACTGTAAGCATCTGCACAAACTACTGGAGTCTCTGTGAATGAAATTCTATCCAAGATCACTCCACCCTTGCGAGATGCACAAATACAGTACTACATCATTACCCCAACCTCGCGTGGGTAATGATTTAAATCTGCCCTTTGTTAGAAGGCTTCATATAAAAAAAT
Organism: Pangasius sanitwongsei; assembly: GCA_037576675.1. Lineage (NCBI taxonomy): Eukaryota > Metazoa > Chordata > Actinopteri > Siluriformes > Pangasiidae > Pangasius > Pangasius sanitwongsei. Next base: position 7,417,148 of record CM075003.1, on the reverse strand, counting down.
ATGGGCTAGAGTGCCGGCGTATTTTTAGAGTGTGTGGGTTGTGTGTCCTGGGGAAGATGATTCTTATCATGCATTTTTCATAAGCTGTTGATGACACACCAGAGCACGTTGGGACATTGTTGTTATTATTACTGGCTGCTTTTCAGCTTGGGGACAGTTGAAAAGTCAGGATTCTGGCATCAGGATAAAGCTCCTCTAGCTTACACATGCGCCAGAGGCGAACAATGGCTTATTAATTCACACCAAGAGGTCATGACAGGAGGTCACAGTGAGGTGGGAGACAGAGTTATGTCTCATTAGTGGGCTTATTGGGCTTAAAAAAAAAAAAAAAAACTTTCACATTCCACAATATGCGTTTCAGACTGGCTGGAGATGCTGTGTAAAACTGCGCTCGCCTGCCACAAGAATTTTTACCATCTGAGAACTTAAAACTATAGGAACCGTTTTACGTGGTTATGCATTGCTCTTATAGATGGAGTCTAACTGATAAGCAAACCATATAACTACACTCAGAACCTTTATGTTATAATATATAGTTATACAAAACTCACTGTAAAAGTAAATAGTCAGGTTAAAAACATCCTAATACATTCCAGTACACAGATCTTAGCTCTGCCACAACAAATTAAAACAGCCATGACTAACAACGTCTTATAATCATCCGCTTTGCATGACTCTGTAGTTAAGCCTATTTTTGATACTTATGCTTATTATTCGTATAGGAGAAATGAGCTATTTATATGGTTTACAAGTCTTACGGACATACACAAAGCCATCTTCTGATTGGTGTAGAGACTGAATGACAAAAATGTATTATTGGTTCAAAGTTGCGGGCCTGCTGTTTATAGTACAGCTAACTTTCTCCTTGAAAATCGAACAGCAAATAAATAAAAATACAAAATCTCCGTGGAGTGCTTGTTTCTAACCAGGACAAAATAACAAACATACAAGACACATTTTCACTGCTACACTGATTTGATTTTCATGCAATCATGATGTTTGTTCCCCAGAAAGCCATGGGTCTCTCAGTTGAGATGCAATTTAAAGTCTCTACGCCAAATAATTTCAAAATTATTAAGAAATATGTAAGACATGATCTAACTTTCGTAGCTTAACATTGTTAACTTTCATTATTTTATACATCCACTCTCATAGCTGCATTATGTAAAGCAGTTCTGATCATACTGATACAGATGTTTCTTCTGTTCCTTATACAAATGATTTACTATATACATACACTGCGTTTTTGTGTATGTGTGTCACGTTTTAACCACTGTGATGCCAAAATTCATTTTGGAAGGAGTGAAGCATTTCCAAGAACATTGTGGACTGTTTCAAGGAGAAGTTTTTCTTCATTTATTTTTACTGTTAGCACACACAAACACAAATGAGTGCTCTTCCAACCATGGAATCTTTCTACAATCTCTCATTTTGCCAAACCAATCACAGCTCCACGGTCCCCAGTCCAATCCTGAGCTTAGGTAACTCTCTGTGTCTGCATGGGTTTCTTTGGTTTCTTCCCAAAAACATGCCTGTTGGTGAACTGATGACTGGAAATTGCCCCTGGGCGTGAATAAGTGTGCAAATGTGTGTGCATAATGCACTGTGATGGACTGGTGTCCCTTCCAAGCTGGCTTCATGCCCAGTGTTTCTGGGATTGGCTCTGGATTCACCAACACCCTGACCAGCAGAAAGCAGTTACTGAAAATGAATAAATGAATGAATATAAACCGATCAGCCATAACATTAAAACCACTGACAGGTGAAGTGAATAACACTTATTATCTCATTACAATTTCACCTGTCAAGGGGTGGGATATATTAGGCAGCAAGTGAACAGTCAGTAATCAGAGTTGATGTGTGGAAAGCAGGAAAAATGGGCAAGCATACTGTGATGGCTAGACGACTGGGTCAGAGCACCTCCAAAGCAGCTGGTCTTGTGGGGTGTTCTCAGTATGCAGTGGTTAGTACCTACCAAAAGTGGTCCAAGGAAGGACAACCGGTGAACTGGCAACAGGGCCATGGGCGCCCAAGGCTCACCGTTGCATGTGGGGAGCGAAGGCTAGTCTGTCTGGCCCGATCCCACAGAAGAGCTTTTCAGCAGGATAAAGCACCCCACCACACTGCAGAAATTGTTCAGGAATGGTTTGAGGAACATGACAATGAGTTGACTTCAAATTCCCTCCAAATTCCCCAGATCTCAATCCGATCGAGCATCTGTGGGATGTGCTGGACAAACAAGTCTGATCCAGGCCCCACCTCGCAACTTACAGGACTTAAAGGACCTGCTGATAACGTTCTGCTGCCAGATACCACAGCACACTTTCAGTGGTCTTGTGGAGTCCATGCCTTGACGGGTCACAGCAGTTTTGGTGGCACAAAGGGGACCTACATCAACTAACATTTCCCTTATCATATACTGTAAATATAAACACAACCAGAGTGAAAAGGATTTGGGCACTTCTTAACATACCTCTTAACCATCAATGTTTATTAGTTGAAATCTAATGTGATTAATGACTTAGTCTTCACTTTTACAAGTGCAATATTAACCACTTTGCGAGACATAAGAGAAGATTTGAGAGTGGTTTGTGCTGTTTGGTTCATTGACCGATTAGGAATGCTTCATGCAGGAACTCACCTCTTGCCACAACACTCCCTTTGAGCACAGGGACTCATTTTTCAAGCCTGTTCATCTCTAAACTTCCCCCTCTACAGAAAGAGTGCTTGTTTTCCTGCACCTCGACGCGGCCCGGCTCAAAGGGATGCACTGCTGAAGCACACGGCCTCTTTTTTTTGACAACTAGCTGAAATTTATTCACTGCCAACAGCTATTGGGTGGGAGATGTCATTTTTGGCATGAGTTTGGCATCTAGCATTGTACAGAGATTTAAAGAGATGTTAAAAGCAGTCAGGAGACAGGAGAGGAAGCTGGTGATAAGTAGAGCAGGATTCACATAAATGTGTTGAGTTATTGCCTATGCAATACATGTAATAGTTTGTTGGTAAGAGACCGAAGCTTTCTAACACTAGTCTCATTCAGAGGTAGAGGGAAAGCGTGAAGAACAATTGGTAAGGAAGAAAATTTTACGTGCACATGATGAACCAAACAGGCTGGCATTCCGCAGGAGTTAGTTTATATATGGTAGATGAATCACTTTATTGCACTGTAATATAAAACTGGTGCACACTAATGAGTCCACAGCGTAGTAAAGGGTTTCTATTCAATTCAATTCCAGAGGACTAGAGGTCATCAACTGGTGGACCACAGTCTGGGTGTGAACCCAGCAGGATCAAATTGAGCCCTCCAAAAAATATTGCAGCAGCCGATCAACATATGAAAAAAACTGGATGCTGTTCAGCAACAAACTTTTTAAACATGAACCCCTGGGGCTTCTGTAGCAGATCCTCTACAGCAACCAATCACATGCATTTATCTGAATTACTTCTATCTAAAAGCAGCTCACAGAGAAAGGGAATTACATTCACAGACTTTCCTATCCTAAAATTGTATTTATCCTCTCTGGCCTTATTAGTGAAATGACAACGTGGCTTGTTTTAAAAAAAAAAGTCAATGGGGAAATTGATCATTTTAAGACTACTACTACTACTATGTTAATTCTCTGCTTCAAATTCAAAACAAATGTCTCTCATCTGTTCAGAGTCCACGGCACTTGTCAAAAGTGGTAACAAAACATAACCACTTTGAATTGTGCTCCATTATTATTCAGTCTTGTTTTTTTTTTTTTTGGTAGTTGAATACCTCCTGTCTAGACTTCTGCAGATATTGCCCAAAGGGAAACAAGTGGCTTTGTAAAATATTGTAAAATATCTTGCTAAAATGTAGGATTAAAAATGACAGAATTTGTTACCCTATATTAACTCTATCCCTGTGTATGTCTAATGTGGTTTGTCCAAACACCAGCTGTTTCCGGACGTCGTTTGCAGCTCAGCTGCCGCTTCCTCTCGACGGCGTATGGATGAGGACAGACCAGGCGCTGAGCTTCTCTACTGTACTGTACTGGGATGAGCGTATATGTGTACATCCTTATATCACACTGTGTGAACTGAAGCAGCACCAGATTCACTTTAAACAAATTGGGTAATATGGGAGTTGTGGTGAGTCCAGCTGGACTCTGACTGGAGATCAGTCACTCATCCCACTTGGGGCCACTGCTGACCAAAGGAAATGGTTTACGCATGTCGATCAATCGCAGAGGCCTGTTTGTCTCAGAATGTGTTTCTTGTATGTTTCTGATTTAACGTGCAAAAAATGTTTGCAGCCTACGTCTTGCTGAACTCGACCACGGTAATATCAAAAACGGGCACTCAAAAATGGAATAAACTCCAGAATCACACATTTATTGAATTGAATATGACACAGAGTTGGTGCATTGATAATGGTATATTTGTTACTCTATGTGCTGTTATATTCAGGTTTTTGCAATGTTTGCCTATTTTGGATGTTATTCAATTTTGGAGTGTGAGTTGTTTTTTTTTTTTTTTTTTTTTTTTTTTTAGGAGTTGGGGGGTTGGATGTTTCAGAACCACACTGGTAAAAGACCGGACGGAGGAATATACACGTTTACATAAAGTGTTCTGAGGTGACAATTATGCAACCACAAAAATGAAAATTCAAAATAAAAACTTATTTTTAAAAGTTTCCTATATTTGAATCTGCTTATAAATCACATGCACACCTGTAAATATTGAGCAAGTTTTCTCTTTGGCTACTAAATAAAGATACACCAGGAAACCCTGGGTGAACTCGGAGAAGAGCTATGAATAGGATAATGGCATTAGACAGCAATAAATGAGGAATCCTACCCTTCAGGTATGAAACACTGCTGAGAAACACAGAGAGAAGAAGACGAAGAAGACCAATTGAGTCGGGGACAGGAAAAATATAACCCAATACAAAACAGATCCTTTACTTATTTGATTTTATTGGCGGTGTGCAATGCGTTTGAGGAAAAGAAATACTAGAATACAATGTGTCCAGTGTGTGCGAGTGTCTGTGTGTGTCTAAGTGTGCATGTGCACGCATGCTCTAATCCCATTCCAAGTTTTCACTAAGTTTCATTTGTTATTACTACACATAGCTGATATAGTAAATCTGCTGGGTTCACCAGTGGTCCATGAACTCGTGTACTGGGGTCAGTGAGTTCGTCTGCGAGTCATAACATAACGTTACATTACATCATAACATAATTTATTAAACGCATTATTTGAACTAATTTGAGGTGGACCTTTCTGTCTCACATCCTGTAACTTGCAGAATGTGAATAACTTACAGAGGCAGTACATTAATGCTGCATGACCGAGTGCTCATATCTGGTTCATGGTCAAATGTTGCTGTTTATTAAAATTGGGGTCAGTGGTTTTTAGGTGAGAACACTTTTAATAATATTTTAGTTCTCCCCACTTTCTGGCAGATTCACTAGAATATCTGTTCAGTGGAGAAGCTCTCGCCTCTGTGGTGGCCCTGGACGAGGCTCTGTGAACGAGAGTAAAACAAAAAACCCCAACCAACTAATGTTACAGTGTGTTTTGGAGGGAGCACTAAAGGGCCAGGCTGTAAGTGTTTATTTTTTGTATGTTTTAATACTGCTAGCATCAGTTAAACTCTGCCAAAATCGATGGCTATACCATAAACATTGCTGTCTTTTTAAAAGAAAGAAAAAAAAAAAACAAGTAAAAAATAATTAAACTCCCATTGCTAGACAATCACTGGACGTTATTACAGTTAGGAATCCTGCACCAGTGCTCCTCTTTAGTCTGAAACCAGTTTAAAAAAAAAAAAAAAAAAACGGTTCTTTACATATGCTAAACTACTCTTCTTATAGGAAGTCTAGGGTTTAAATAAAGCACTTCAATTAATCAGAAATGTCTATTTATTATTCATAGCATGCTTCTTTGCATTGTGATTTGTTGCTTGAAGAATCATAGGAAACAAACACTTTGTACAGATTTTCCTGCCATCGCTCCATGTTTGAGAACCCAGCTACAGCGGCTATCTGCCGTTATATCTCCCTGTAGCCAGGTGTGCAGGAAGTAACAAATTCTGGACAGGAATTTATGCCTTTTGGGAAAATGTCTAGGTTTAGGCTATACTTTCTGGAAATAACACTGGAACAGAAAAAATACCTTTACTAGGCGGTTAATCAATTTTTAACATAATGTTTTCTTCCGGAAACAATTTAGAGTGATTTTGTTCACGGTTTCAATTACGTTCAGTGAAAAATGTTCAGGTTTTGTTTTTGTTCCCTGTAATGTTTCTAATCCCTGATTATACCTATACAGCAATGCACACCAAAAACCACTGGTGTCCACACCAAAATGTTAAGGGTAGGGTCATAGATGTTCAACATTTAACAAAATGTGTTCATGACATAATTCCTAATTAATTAAGAGAGAGATATGGACAGAATGAGAGGGTTAAAAAAAAAAAAAAAGCCTAGACAATATAACAATGAGGATATTTATGGAAATCAAGGCTGAATTGTCTAATTTTTTAAAGTTCATTTTTAATTTATATTTTTAAAAAAACATAACAACAACAACAACAACAATAATAACAATAATAATAATTTTTATGATTCAAAATATCCTAAAGATAATTCTGCTTTATGATTAATTATCAGAAAATACATAAAGGAATTATCAATAAATATAGATATCAGATGTTATGCGTATTATATAATGTGCTAAGGTTACTGGCCATATCTGACAGCTCTACAGGCTAGGCTCACAGTGTGTTGTATACCACACAAGGCGACACAGCACATCTGCTCTGAGTGAGTATGTGTTCCAGCAATGCTGTTCATCTCCTTCTAGCTGTCAATGCACCTGACCTCTAACCTCAACAAGACAGCTTTACGTGTCTGTGTGATTTGTGACCATGCGTGAATGTGTGTGTCCGCATCTCTCTCTGTGATCAGCTATCAGAACACAATATTCATAAATATGTGACACATATACAGATATTAACATTGTACGTTTAAATCTCTGGAGCTCCATCAGAGCATATAAAGTGTTTCATATACCAGCTGTGGTCCTCAGCACTCCTTAACCACATACTTGGCATCAGTTAGCCCTAGTCTGAACAGACAGAAAAGTCATTAGATCCAATTCCTCACCATGACCATTTTAACAGTCTGAATTAAATCATTCAGTTTTCTGGTACATTAGAAATGGTGGACACCAGCACCTGGGAATACTTCAACTACTCATGTTGATGAACCAGTTTTAAAGATCTAACCTTAAACGCTAACTCCGTCTCTAACCCTTCTAATCTTTATCTTCGTTATATTTGATACAAATTTTCAAGAGTGTGACGATGCTGTTTATAAAAACACACAGCCTAATGAAGTATTGTGGGCTTGTTAGGGTTTTTTTTTTTAAACAGAATTTTAAACTCTACAAGAAAATGGTTATTATTCTTATGAATTATTTGGATGTCAAAATGCCTGAATCCCATGCTTTAGTGGATAAGCTCATGTGGATACTGTAGATTTGGACCTAAGACCTGCTGCTGTAATCGTACACACTGTGCTGTGATCATCCCAGGAGTCACAGTCTTCCCATACTGAACATCATTTCAACACACTTCGTAATGTTTGCATGTACTTTTCTAGAACTGTATACTATAATGATTTATAATCCCACTATCCAGTGTCACCCAGAAGAGAAAGGGTTACTCTCAAAGCTTCCTCCTCTGCCATCTCAGGGAGTTTTTCCTTGCCACTGTTGCCTCTGGCCTGCTCGTTAGGGATTTAAATCCACATCTGGATTTCTGTAAAGCTGCTTTGTTCTATATAAATAAAATTGAATTTAATTGAATTGATAAAAGGCCTGAAAGAAAAGCATACAATAGCAGAGCAATACCCATTGACCAAATGTTCAATTTACGAGACATGTCACTGAACAACCTTTCACATGGAGAAGCAAAACAGATATTTTGTGATTTATGTGAGTCTCTGATGAAAATTCACTGTTTAGGCGAGCTTTCTAGCACATGCCCTGCAAAAAAAAAAACATCTTGGCAAGACAAAATATCTTGAATATAGCCAAATCTATCTCATATTTCCTATTATAAGATACAATAAACCAAATATAAGATTATTAGTCCTATTTCTAGACATTTTGTTACTAATTTCAAGCTTGAAATAGTCTTGTTCTGTTGGCAGATCATTTTTTTCTCATTTTTTGCATCGTGGACACTAGACCGGTGACCGTATAACTCTACATTCTCTCTGAGAAACACCTCTGCTGGATTCGAACACTTTTCTGTTCATTATGTGCTGATTCCCCATCTTGTGCACAGATGTTGTGGCTTATAGCTGCTCAGAGATCGTGTACACTGCTATGTGCCAGTTATGAGCAGTGCTGCTTGGATAAATGCCCAGTCAGTCTTGGGGTTTCTGATACATCCCCCCCAAACACACACACACACACACACCCCACTTGGTCTCCTGCACCAGTGATCAGAGTCAGGCTGAGTTCATATTTAAATGCCTTTATTACACCGGAATATCTTTTTGAGAGACAGACTAGGCTGGTACTTACAGTTGAAGTTGGGCTCGATGTTGTCTCCTGCTAGCAGGCTGTTGATGGTGATCTGATAAATGATGTGCAGCAGTAAGAAGGTCAAACTGGTGAAGCACAGGGATTTCAGCAAGCGTCCTGTGTGGCCTGGAGGAGAGACACAGGTGTGTTCAGGAAAACGTGGGACACTGATGCTCATCGTGTCCCCAGATGACCAGTGACTGTAAAGGTGTTTTAAATATAAAGTTTTCTCATATTTATTCCTAAAGAAAATTCATGCAGTGCTACTGAATGAATTATTATTAAAGACGTATAAAGATCTGAAAAGCTCTGGGCCCAGATTGTGGCTATCTCTCATATGGAGAGGAAATCCAGAAATCCAGTTGTCTGGGTGAAAGTACACTTGCGATCTTCTGTGTCTACACGTTATGTGAAAGAGCTGCCATAATCCACCACTGTTAGCAGTAATACACCCTGCTTTACATCTCTCTCTCTCTCTCTCTGTCTCTCAGTAGTAACATACCACTGATGTTTTTGGCAGCCAGTAGACCATTCGTCATGCAAAGACTGCTGAGCGCGCTGTGAGCTCAGAGCTGTGCCATTTTCAGAAAACTTCAACTGAAACAGCATGCGCACAGGAGAAAAAAGTTGGACTTGATTTGTCCTCTGGTATATGACGTGATGGGACACATGGATGGAAACAGCTGGGGGTGGATGTTGATGACTGTTTATCACGGTCACTGTAAAAGTCAGTAATCTTGATATAGTGGCACTCTGAGTATAGCACAGAAACACAGCCACAAACTCAACCACAGACACTTAGAGAAACAGTGCAATGTATTAGTAATAATTTATTAGTGATACAATTAGATGATAACAACTGAGCTATATAATAAAATAATGTAATAGAAGAATATCCATAATAATCAAACTACTTCTCTATTTCACAGGTAAATCCAGGAGATATTACTTTGGTAATTTCCCCAAAATTTACAATACGTATATCCTGTGTGGATGGAAGTGTGTTGGAATTACTTCTCCTACCCTTTATGTGAGGTTTAAAATGAGACTGAAAATATTAGAGTGGCTCTAAAATTACATTACAGGCATGAACAAGTGTCCTTTCATTAAATTTAGCTCATGAATCACATAACCATTTTCAGTAAAACTAAATGTAATCTAAATTCATATTACAGAATTTCACAGTTGGTTTTTTTTGTTTTGTTTTTTTTAAATAAAAATGTACAGTAGTACTGCAGCGGCACACATTAAAACAGGTAGGAAGCAACAAAGTACAATGACTGTATTACAGTACTTAATATACTTGAGTTTTTCTTTCATCTAATACTTTTGGCTTTTACTCACTACATTTCAAAAGAAAATATCTACTTATCTTTAAGATGTTTTACACTTAAATACACACTACATCAGTACGTTTCTTTATAATCACATATTTGTAAAGTCATACATTGACTTTTAAATATCAGACAGCTTCAAGGAGTGGATCGAAATTCCTAACAAATGGAAATTTCATCCGATGTGACATGAAGAATGAGATCTAACACCTTTCACTGTAATCTGTCTGTGGCTACGTACACTTTGTATTGATCAAGGCAGTTTGTATCGTGACAGCTAGAGTTTAGCATTTAGCTGGTTTGTATGCTTAGCGTTATTATCATGCTAGCTAACATTTGAGAGATTAGAAATAAAGCTGTTCTTAGCTTTAGCTAAAGTTTTCCCACATTCCTAGGTTCATTGCTGAAAAAGGTGTTAATTTATCCTCACGAATTCAAACCACTGTGTCATTTGAGTCTTTTATCAATTTTTGTAGCAGTCTTGTATTGCGACTTTCATAGTTTAAGAGTTTATACGATTCTACTTGAAGAACTTGTAGCTGTACTTTTATCAGAACATTTATGCATATGAGTAATTGCACTTTTAATTGAGTAAAGAATTAGAGTACTTTCACCACCTCTGAGTAAAAATAAAGGATGCAAAACAAGGAAAATTCACAAGATTTGTTAAACTAATAGATAATCCTAGCACTTTTACCCTTTTGGGCTAAAAAGCACAGCTCTTAAATAATGGCGTTTGTTATTGATGACTGGCCACTTGAAATGAAAAAGTGGCCACTGTATAGAGTGTGAGTGAAAGTAAGGCTTTTTGCGTTTGCCTTGGAGTGTGTCTGGATGAAGGAGACAGCCAGACCACAGACACAGTGCAGACCTGCACTCCTCTAAACACACGCTAAAGCTACACTTCCATTCCTCTCCCACAGGTAATACCCCATGGGTCAACAACCTGTCACATGCAGCCTATCCACAATCACGTTTAAGAGTAGGAGCTCATAAATAGTCTCATGACTAAACCCTCCACAGTAGCAGAGTACGGAGTCCTTCAGAAAAGTGGTACTAACCAGACCACACTCACATACTAAAAACTTGATGTCTATATAATAACATCTTCAACATTTCAGCTTCTTTATTTAGGGGGAAAAGAAACTTCTGATTTAAGTGGCCCAATGACTTAGAAGTGTTGTTCCTATGAGTCACATTTTTACAGTATAAGTGTTCTGTTAATATGCATACATGCTGTTTTTATGTGTTGCAGCAAAACAAGTTTTGTGTCTCTGGCATTAAAACAAGAGGAATATTATTGCAAGTGGATTATTGCTATGATCACTATGATTCTCATTAAAGCTGAACATTGTTTTCCTATTTAAAACAGAGAGATATTATACATCACGTATACATTTAAATCAGCCTTGTACTTCAGCACCTACCTGTAATCACTGTGGAAACCTTAAAACGATGCTGTACACATTGCCAAGCTACGTCTGCCAAGGTGTCATTCTTTTTACAATGCTTTACTGTTGTGAAAATGTTTTACAGGGCCCCGTGAAGCCATGCTATTTTTATTGTTCGTTTTTATGGTTTGCTTTGGCTTTGACTCTGATTAGAATGTGTTTTATTCATAACAGCAAATAAAAAGGGAAAATCAATTGTTACAAAGCCATGCAATGACTTAGCCTTAAACTGTTCCAAAATTACGACTGAATAGGTGTTGTGACTGACAAAAACACACTCATTCAGCTTCAGTAAATGCCTTCTGGCATGTTTCTGGACAGTGGGAGGAAACCAGAGAACCCGGGGGAAACATGCAAAACTCTACACAGACAGACCTGAGCTCAGGACAGAAACGAGGACTCTGGAGCTATGAGGCGGCAACGCTACCCACTGTGCCACCATTCAAAACAAAAAGACATAAACGTAGTTATTTAGTAACTAATCCAACCAGATATTAACACTACAGAAGGTTGAATGGGTTACAGCACTGCTCTAACCGCTAGGGAACTGTTAAAATGGATATTAGTCCATTTGTTTTATGTAAAATTACAAAATACAGTATATTGTATACACCATTGTATTACTCATAGATGCCTTTAAATATAAAACACAGCCGTATACACTGTTTAAAAGAGAACCAGGGAAAGTTATCTATACACCATGAGCTATTTGTCTGAAAACAGAATATAGCATTTTGTTACAGTCATGAAAAAAAAAAAATTTGGTACCAGGTGACAAAGGAACAGCACTTAGACTAAAGCAAAAATATGTTTTTTTATGTGCTTATAATTTGTACTGGTAGGGGAAGGTGATATTTGTGTAGGGGGCAAGGGAGGATATGGAAATTTACCAGGTGTATAAGGGGCATTTTTGGAAAAATTAAATCAATACATCTAGCTAAAACTAAAAATCTAGTCAATTTTTTTAGTTGCTTTTGTGTGCACATGTGTTGATGGAGTGTGGAACCATGCAGAGCTTTAAGAGATACAACAGTAAAATGTCCTTAAAAACACCACAAGGGATAAACTCCTGGGCTGCTGGAGGCTGATCCTGGCACAGGAAGCTCAAATATGGACCAGATGTGTTTGTGATGTCGGCACGCAAGAACAAAGAAGGTTGTGTTAGTGCATGCCTATCGGCTCACCATTTGGCCAACAGGCTCTGATTTCATTTCCCCCTGATGGGCTACTTCATCCATTCTGTGATGATTGAATGAGTTTCTGTGTTGTGCTCCAATACTACTTCAGTTAGACTTTCTAAATACGTCTTTGTGGATCATACGATTAAACCAACAGAATATGTGTTCTATCAAGTTCCTTGTGCATGCCAAAGTGGTAATATTGTCATCCTGAAAGCTGAAATTTCATCAGTCTAATTGTATTTAAACACCATTCCCTGATGACTTTGTCTTGCCAAACTTAGGAGTGAGCTGCTTAGGCCATTTAGAAAGCCCCCTGCTGAGAGCTTGGCTCATGTGAATCAGAGATGCACGTTTTGCAATTTGGCTTCTGTATGCGAACATAATATGGGATGTTCTTGGAGAATGAAAAAAAAAGCTTTTACAAAGACACATTACTGATGTCTCGAGGAAGTCCAGTGTCATGTGGTAATCCTATCAGGGCCTCTATAAGCTTTTACCATTATTGGCATACTTGGCATCATTAATCTGAAATTCAATACTGTCCATGTAACACAGTAGATAGCCAAACAAAATGAGATGAACTGTAAAATGTTGCTCCACTGGGAGAAGCTTTCATGTAGTGAATTAAATAATTGATTTGAATCAATTCATTGTTGGACAGCAACCATTTCTACTGGGGCCCAAGTAAAGAGGTCCAGCACTCATGTATATGAATACATTTAACCTTCCTGTACTGCGTGTGCCAATTTGTAGATTCATTTTATCCACAGTTACTTACAAGTGAAGTAGAACACAATCTAAAGCCAAAAGTAAAGGGTCTTTCTTAAAAGCCTTGTTGTGGTTCTCTGGCAGTCCTAAAATTTCAACTCGCATGACTTCATACGCCATGCTCCAAATTATTAAGCAAGTGACATATCGGTTTTATTTCTCATATCTTTTTAGATAACTGGTATCAATCTCAAACAGGTTTGGTAATTAGTTTGCCAGTTGATCTTAATTAAAGGGAAACCTAATAAAAGAGGTTGCTTCATATTATTAAGCAAGTCACAGTTCTCATGCAATATGGGGAGGAAGAAAAATCTTTCTGAAGATGAAAAGTGTGAAATAGTGCAATGTCTTGAAAAAGGCATGAACACGACTGACATTTCGTGAAAACTGAATAGAAATCATCGAACTGTGAAAAGATTTGTGAGTGATTCAGAGTATAGACGAGTTTGGCTTATCAAGGAATAGTTTCTGTTAGACAAATTAATGGCATTAAAAGAGCATCTATAAAAAAAATTAAAAAAAAGAGCTGCTTTGTTGAGCAGCAAACACGTATTTGAAGCTGCTGGTATCTCTGGCGTGCCAAGAACCTCTCGATGCAGGATCCTCCAGAGGCTGGCAGTTGTGTCTAAAGCTGCATTTCGACCACCCCTAACCAAAACTCACAAAAGGAAACATTTGCAGTGGCTCAGAAATACATGAAGACTAATTTTCAAAAAGTTTTATCCACTGATGAATGCCGTGCTGGACAGTCCAGATCTGGATGGTTGGTGAATGGCCACCCTGTTCCAACAAGACTGCGACGTCAGCAAGGAGGTGGCGGAGTGATGATTTGGGCTGGAATATTTGGAAGTGAGATGGCTGGTCCCTTTACGGTCCCTGTGGGTGTCAAAATGACCTCTGCAAGATATGTAGAAAACTCACCATTTTCTGCCATTGGAATAAAAGGAAGAATCGTGCCTTCCGAAATAAAATAATTTTAATGCAGGACAACGCACTATCCCATGCTGCAAAAAAAAAAACCAAAAAAAAAAAACAGATTTCTGTTCTGATTTCTTTATGACCCACTGAATGTTTTCAGACTGCATTCTGCATAATTATTTGGCACTTGGTATTTTGTGTCCTTTTCAAAATCTCAATAAAGCTGTTATTATCAGTACTTTCACTTGTCATAAAATCCACATTATAATATCATTGTTATATTAATGACTGTTTAGGAAAAACAAAAATGGCGTGTGCATAATAATTTGGAACATGGTGTATATGCTTAGTAAAAAATTAAATCTATAACCCTGAAGGTTTTCCAGTTTGAACGCTTCACTTAAAAATAAAAAACTATTCGAGAAATCTTTTTCTTCCCCTAAGAGTGTAGTCCAGTGTTCTTCACTTTGACGCAATACAACTTCTCAAATTAATTATTAGAAGTAGTTCACTTGCTGCATCACTGCACTTTAGTGTAAATACTATTTGTCATTTTTTTCTCATCCTTAACTTAGTTAAAACTGACATTCCAGAGATTATTGGAGACTCAGTGCACTCGGAAAAGAAATTCCACAAAATCAGACTCCATAACATGAAATGAATGAACTCCTTCTTCCCTGTACATCGAGAGCTGTCGAACTGCACCTGACAGCAGAACCGGAAGTCATTTCACCCTAAAGTGTGTAGGATCTACTGCCTTTAAAATACAGAGCATTTTAGTCACTGACAAATCACTGATATTTCAGATTTAAATTTCAGATATTCACACAATATTTCACAAAATTTCAAAAACAAAATCACATATTCAACTGCAGACAGTTTAATAACTTATAATTGCAAGCTGCAACAAACCACATGCAGTAAAAAGAAAGAAAGAAAGAAAGAAGACATACACACAGACAGACAGACAGAAAGAAAGAAGGGAGGAAGGAAGGAAGGACAGACAGACAGTGGCAGAAAGAAAGAAAGAAAGAAGAAGGGAGGAAGGAAAGAAGGACAGGCAGACAGAGGCAGAAAGAAAGAAAGAAAGAAAGAAGACATACACACAGACAGACAGACAGAAAGAAAGACATACAGAAAGAAAGAAAGAAAGAAAGAAAGAAAGAAAGACATGCACACGGACGGACAGACAGAAAGAAAGACATACAGACAGAAAGAGAGACATGCAGACAGAAAGAAAGAAAGTAAGAAAGAAAGAAAGGCCCCTTGAGTTATTTACCATGTAAAATGTAGCAGAATGTCTACGCCATTTCCTGGAGCAGAGAGGCAGCGTGAGTTAGACTCATTAAGTGCACTAAACTAATGCAGTAACGTTTCCTTTTTAAAACACACTAAATGTCTTATGCTGTTAAATCTTTAAGATCCGCCAGATTCCATTTCAACTTATCTGTTTCTATTTTAAAAAAGCTAGCACAGCCCCTTTCCTTAAAAAAAAAAAAAATCACGATATGCTAACTGCAAAAAAATAGGAGATTCAGGAGATGCACTGTCGAAAAAGAATGTTTCCAAAGTTCACCTTTATTATAAATGTGACGAATCTGATAGTATATTTTAAGTTCTGCTTTGCGTTTAATTTCACCTGTCAACCACAGAACCTCTCTGGATCTGAATCTGGATCTGAATCTGGATCTGAATCATTTTGAAATCACCGTAACTGATCTGCACTTAACACCATTACATATGAAGCCAGTAAAAGACGCGAGCCGACTCAAACAGCCCTTGATTACATTTTATGACGTGAATCACAGCTGAGATATGTGCTTTTCTTGAAGTGTGTGTGAGAACGAGTAGGAGGGAGGGAGCGACAGACTGAGCGAGAGGCTAACACTGAGTCACAGTATGAGTAACAAAGAGCCAGTGCTTTCCTGAGACCAAATCCGAATATCTCCAAAGGATATTCTGCCGTGCTGTAGGCACATTGGCAGATACTTAAGATTCCTATCACATAGAGTCCAATCACATAAACGTTTTTTGTTGGGTTAACTGAGAACTAAAAGAATAAGTTGGATTGAAATCAGTAGGACGGAAACGAAAAACGAGCCTGTTGCCCCATTGAGCCTTGTGAGTCATCGTCTTCCTGAGGAAGCGCTGTGAAGCTGGCTTACGGAGATCCATGAGGGCCGAGGTCCCTTTCCTACGACCTCTCCATTCTGCTCTGTTTCCTCAGGAAGCCATCTTGTCTCCTGCGTTCCCTCAAGTGGACAGATTGCATCTGTTTTGAGGCGAGAGCGGAGGATGGCCTTGTGGCCTTGAGCTGCTGTTTTCTTCCCTCAGGTTTTGGAGAGCACCGGCATGTGAGTGTGTTTACAGACTGAGGTGCTTTCTGGAAGTCTGAGTCTAAATGTCAAGTTGAATCACTGAAACATTAAAGAAAGGTCAGTGTTTTTGAGATAACCATATTTAAGGTCGATTTTCAACGTTCAGTTAAATGAATTTAGCATGGCCGTGACAGCAGTAATGTACTGCCAAAGAATTGAAATGACAGGAATTGTTATACAAATTTTATACATATAACATCAGTTTACTTAAATCTACATTGAAGTAGGATCTTGTTAGGCTTCAGCTGAACTAGAAATACACGTCTCCTGTAATTTTCACTCAATTGCATGCAGCACATATCATCACCTTGTAACAATTTAGCCTCAGGAAAGGTGAAGCAGTTTTGGCGTTATAATTAATAGCCAACATCTGGTGATGATGACGTAAGGGCCGGCCAAGGTGCACCAACAGAGACTGTCTCTCCCCTTTCCTGCTCTAGTGAAGGGTCTTAACCAAACAAACACCCGCACTGAGGCGCCACAACCCGGACAAAGCCACAGGCACTTATGGTCTATAGCCCAGCATAAATCTACTGCTCCACACCTTCCAGAGGGAAAAAGGTCTAGCAGATCGCTGTTCAAGTGTCTCCTGGACTATGTTAACATATTAGGGTTAGGAGTCGTAAAATATGATACAAGGTTATGTTTAGTAAAGATGGAAAGAGTGTTCAATAATGTTAAACATATAATTATTATTATCTAAACACAGATAAAAATGAAACCTAAAATGTTTAATGCAGGGAGCGTGTAGAAATTAAAGCTGGATTTCTTTGATTCGACTTGACTAGCGATTCAGGAAAACTCCACCCTTAAACACATTGCTTATATTGTAAAATTTGTGATTGTGTGATGATATTTGTGATATGTTTAGTGATTGTGGTGCTAATTTGTTTGGTGCTACTGTATTTTCACTATTCATGTGAGAAGTTAGTAGTCTGCTGCTCAGACATCACAGGAGGACATGGGTAGTGCAGTAGCAGAGAAAAAATTTTACATCTCAAACATAAGTGATAACCACAAGGTTTCAATGTTAGCTGCTAAAAAGAGCAAGAATTTCTTTTTCCTCTCAGCATTTTCCAGTGATGTTTCATGTCATACTAATGAGAAATATACAGGGTGTCCAAAAAAGTCTCCATACATAGGAGAAATTAACACTTTTTAGCAAAATGCCTTCCAAAGTTTTTCATACTTAGTTTATATATTATTATTTTTTTCAGATAGCTTTTAAAAATGCCTTTGACAAAAGAAGAGCGTATTGAAATAATTCTCATGGCTGGATCGGGAAGCTGTCGCAAGGTTGTGCTGGACTTTAAAAGGAAACATGGCAAGCACATCACACACAACACTGCTGCCAAACTTATGAACAAATTCAAAAAGACTGGAAGTGTTGCGGATGAACCGAGAAGTGGACGTCCATGAACATCCACTGACGAAGGCACAACCGACATGGTGCTGGCAAACATAGTCCCCTATGTCTTGAGACTTTTGGGACACCCTGTAGAATTAATGCAGATATTGGTGCAAATGCTGGACTCAAAGATCCAGAATGCAATGCATCTGTATGATGACAGATCGTTAGGTTGAGATTAAGCAAGGGCTAAATCCCACTGGCACCATTATCATTAGGTAGTTGAATGGCATTGTGGGTAATATAGAAAACCATTAACAAAATGAACATAGATTTTTTTTTTTTTGATGAAAAAAAACTAACCTCAGAATTTCATTATAAAATAAGTGTTGGATGCCACTGAAGATCATGTGTTAGCTATTATTTATTCAGGGTGGATTTTTTTCCTCTGATTAATTCAGTTCAACTTTACTGCAGATCTACATATACACGTGTTCAAAACCCAGCAAAGTTCCAGTTTAGAAGGAAATATGAGTCATTATACAGCACCCTTGAGGTGCCCTTGACTGTTTACAGGCCCAGCTGAGGCAGTGTAGAAGTTCTGGGATTTAACCTCAACATTGCTAATATTCTTTAAAACGTCAATGTTATGTGATATTGACTCATACAGGAGGTATAATAATGCTCAGAATTTTTAGGGAGTGTTTCACTGCAGGCCTGTTGGAAGCAGTGCACTATATGAGGACGTTTCGTGGTATGTGGGAGCATATACAGAAATGAAACATTTTTTTACTTTTCTGCACTTTTCTGACTGGCTCTTCTCTTTTTTCCTACTTTTTCTTAATTTCTCAAGCTGTCACAGCTCAGTGAATCACTGCCAAAATGGTGATTGCTGTCCTTTAACATCTTTTTGACTCTGCTGCGTCAGGTCAGTCACTCAGTCCTGTCCCTACATCTTCTCGTCTCACTAGAACAACTGGGAATCGGGCCAAAGCTAGCACTCAAGAGTAGGACACAAACCGTAAAAACCTTTTCAGGAGCCTAGGTGATTTTTCACAAACTCAGGAACCTCAGGAGCTGATTTCATTTCCTGAAACCATAGCTCCCGCTCCAGGGTAGGCACAGACCAGGAGCTACTGTGGAGGAGCTTGCCCTATTAAACATTGGTGATTGGTCAATGCAAGCTTCACAGAATGACTAAAAACATTACCACAGTGTATTTTGTTCATGTATCTAGTGAACTCATAATGTGGAACTGTGCAGAGCTGATTAACAAAAGCTACACAACAAAGCAAAAAATTATAACACACAACACACCTTAAACCTCAGCCATATTCATGGTTACTAAATCGTACATGTCATTTTGCCACATGCTGAAATGTCACAAATTAAATTTTCTGTCTTAATGTGTCAGAAATCTGATTTTTTTTTTCAGGACTGTGAGAAGAAAAAAAACTTCTAATCAGACCTTAGCCAGTTTCATATGTGGTTCTAATTCAGATACATATCCGATACGTGGCTATGAGCCATGAATGAGAATGGTCAGATTGGAAATCCTGTGGCTTTTTCCCAACGGTAATGCGCACATCACTGTCGTCGTCATCATTCAGTGTCAGCAGCACTGCAAAGTAACAATGGAGGACAGCAGCACCAGTGACAATGGAAGGATGAGGAAATTGGTGATTTACTTAATATTTGGAGAACTGATTCAAGCAAAAGTGGAAGGAACTTACTGAACAATTGCCCAGGAGCTTTGTAATTAAAGATATGGGTCAGTTGTGATTATGAATGTGTGCCATTAAGACAGATGTATCTGAGCAAAAGAAATCTGAATCGTTCAAGGAAGCTTATAATGTGAGTCTCTGTCGCACAGTTTGGGTCATTTTTATTTGACATAATTTAATAATGTATTGGAAACACAAACTTGGAACTTGTCTAATCTCCTAGATGATGGACTGTGTACCTTTGGAGCCGCAGTCCATAAAGATATACAGCAACTACATCTATATTTAAGTTTATTAACACACCAATTCATGTGTTCGCCTCGGAAGTTCTAGTGTATTCTGTGGATTAGCAGCACGGTTGCAGTGATTCCCTCAGGCTGGAATCTACAATGCTACAAGTTCCTACAAGCCTTGAAAACGTGTCAGACAGTGTAAAAGCAGATGACACCTCAGGTGTTCTTAAGTCAGTTAAATAAACAGCGAACATCATTCTCAAAAAAGTGATGGCTTACTTCACTTTTCTACAGTTTGTCAAAAACCTGCTATTGGTGACATGTCTGATTGATTATAGCAGCTTGCCTCCACAAACAATGTGTCAGTAAGCCCTGATGAAGAGAGATTGATGAAGAGAGAATGCTGGAGAGAGATTTCCTGAAACTCTAAATGACCAGCTGCTAATGGTACAAAATATGCACACCACCGGTCATTTTTGTTCATCCAGTAACAACTTTTATTATGTTCCTCTCAGTATATATCATGGTAACATTAGCAAGCATGAAGGAAGGGCAAGTGGTGTTGCCCCCTCACAGCTCCAGGGTCCTGATCTCAGTGTACTGTCTGTGCGGCTTTTCACATGTTGTCCCCATGTCCGCGTGGATTTAATCCAAGTTCTCCAGTTTCCTCCCAAAAACATGCAGAATGTGGATCAGCTACACTATATTTCCCCCATGTGTGAATGAGTGTATGGTTGTGTGTGTGTGCATGGTGCCCTGCAATAAACTGGCATCCATCCAGGGTATATTCCAGCCCAGTGTTCCCAGGATAGGCTCTGGAGTCACTGTGACCCTGATAAGGATAAAGTGGTTACTGAATAAGATGAATGCCTGAAAACGTATGATGGATAAAGCAATTGTGGTCCAACGTTTGTGCATAAAATCTCTAATTTAATCACAAGGATTAAGCTAAGTATGAATTATGGGATAAGATAAAGATAAGAGAAAAGGGAATAGTGTCAAGTACTAAATCAGCACTAAAATATGACTGTTTTATACTAGAGGAGGATTGCATGCACATATGAAAAAGTTTGTACTCTCTGAGAAAATAGAATAAAGAATTGTTAACTGTAGGAAGCTAGGTTCAATCTGAGTCCAGCATGCAGGGTGCTGATGTGGCCCAGGGTTCAACCGACGGCCGTGCTGAAGTAATGGTTGAAGTAGTGAACTGATGACACATGTGTGGGGGTGTTTGGGGTGAAAGGAAAGCGTATACACATGTGCACACACACACACGCACAAACTGCATTCCTATCCTGCTCAGACTCTCCTCCTCCTCACACAGCTCACTCAGTGGAGCTTTCACTGCCTGTTGCTGGTATGTTCAGTACACTCTGTGTGTGAAACGTGTCTCATTTCTTAAAACAGCCTTGACTGGTCCTTAACACGGGTTAAAATGAAGTTGGAAGTTGGCTCCTACAGCTGCACTGTGTGGGCCTGCAATGTGCACAGTACAATGCAACATTTATAAGTTGCTATATTTTGGTTTTATAAGTTCTTGTATTGATTTATAAGCTGATGTCTTAGTTATTTCTAAATGCTTACAGAATGCCCTGGGTGTACAGTATGCCAAGCATCACATGAGACCCCCCATATCTGAACTCTCAATCCCAGAGAATTCATAGTTTGTGAGATTCAGAGGTTTAAACAGCAAGCAATTAGGTTTGGCTCAGTCCTGGAAAATGCAACTCGGTTCCACAGAGGATTAAATTAGAAACACATCCTGGTTTATGGGTTTCATGATAGCAACACACAGATGTCATAAATGGACAATGCCTTAATTTGGACAATCACTTCCTTCCATTTACCGCTACCCATTAATCATGAAATTCATACCACAAAGGTCCAATTTACCAAACTGCTCTGACTAAGCTTTATATAAACAAATTACGCAACAGTATTATGCACATTCGGTAGCTGCTATTAAAATTGTGGCTTACATTCGAATGAAAAAGTTTCAGGGTGGAAAAATTCAAAATGCACCTCTGTTTTATAGTTTACATCTGCAACAGAATTATATGTTCATTTAATTGTGTTAAAAGTTTGCATTTGCTTTGACATTTGTCTACTTAGTTCATTTAGCCTCACTGAGGTGGTTAATAATTTAAAGCAGTCATCATATTTTCTTTAGTAAGTTTGGAAAAACTCAAACAGCCTCAAACTCTCAAGCAGTCTTATGCTGAATCTGAGTACACATTCGCATTATAGCTATACAGGATTTTTTTTTTTTAACAATGAAAACAAAAGCATTGTTCAGTCAAGGACGTGATGTTCCTGAGCTGCCCCTCAGAGCTGTTGGGTTCTAACTGGCAGGAAATTTTGAACACAAAGATCATACGCCAGCTCAGATATATCGTGCATCATCAAACCTGAAATTAGTACAGCCAAAGACACCTCCCCAGATTTCCAGTACACAGAGTTGCGTCATAATAGAGGCATCATAACTGAGAAGCCTTTTCTTTTCAATTGTCTTTGAGCCAGATTGCTCATGATAATCAACCTTAAGGTCAAGTTTCGCCATGGACAGCTCGTAAACTCACTCCACAAACCCGCACATGCAGCATACTGATGGATCATAACAGGTTCTCCTTCAACAGGGCCTGGCTAGCTTGCTACTCTCAACTCTACGCTCAGTTGTGCTCTCGCAGAATTAACACAGTAACACCGTGCATTTGAATCAGCACTTCAACAACTCAGCACTGCGGGATTGCAATAAAGCACAAAACACCCGAGGTTAGAGAACTAACAACTAACAACACTAGCATGCTAGCTTTTTTTTAAAGGAGGTTTTACTCTTCCACCTAGTACAATACTGGTTTTACTCTCTTTACTTCTGCAATATTTTGGAGTCCTCAATCACAGCCACAGATGGATTTTTTTCATCTTGGGCTACATTCCAAACCACATAATACTGTACTAGGTAGTATGTCAGTACATCAATCTCGTCAATACAATACTATTTATTTAGGCACTCCAGTTAACGTCCCCTATCTAGAAACATAGCCATAGACCTGAAGTGTCATTGAATGTGTATTACCTGCCTACTTTTCTACCAAAATCTTCTAAAAAAAAAAAAAAAAAAAAATCTAACAGCCTGTATCTTTAAAACTGGAGGAGACTTGACAAAGTTCTTAGAGGCAATTGGAAAAATTCATTGTCTGTTATTTGCACACACACACACACACACACACACACACACACACACACACACAGAGCATTGCAATGCCTATTTTTGGAGTAAACAGTGAGCAAGTGTTTATTTCCGAGCTTGTAAGCATTGGAATCTCACCTTGCATTGTTGTCTTTGTCGGCTCTGCAAACAGCGGGATGAGCAGGAGGTAGATAAGGTAGACGAAAGACAGCACGTTGTACCGGAACAGACATGCTATAGCAAAAAGAAAGCAGAGAAGATGAGTGAGATAGTGTTTCCGATGCCCACAGACAAACAACAGACTGCTTTAAGGCCTAAATCAGAACCCTTATTACAGTATAGACTAATCACAAGTGGCAGAAATAGCACCAAAACGGTGAGTATTAAAGGACTGAGATCATACAGAGTGTTACAGAATCATCTGAGAACAATAACGAGGCCTGCTGCTGCTAGCTCTGATTTACACTTGTAGCATTTGACATTCCAATAGTGTTAACAACAGACCATGAGACATTCGTCTAAATTTTCAGAGGCATGCAAAAAGAGTAAAAACTCACATTTGTATATTCCTAGTCAAATCATTTTACTGAGCATCTGAATAAAACTGAGCAACTATTCAGTAATTAAAACCAAAAATCAATACACGCAGAGGCTTAACCAATTTGACCTGATAGCCTCAACAGGAGACAAGATGGACTTACAATGGATATAAAAAGTCTACACACCCCTGTTAAAATGGCAGGTTTTTGTGATTTTAAAAAAATGAAACCAAGATAAATCATGTCAGAACTTTTCCCACTTTTCCCACCCTTACAACGTATAAAAATTAAGTGAAAAACAGAAAAATCAGAAACATTTTAGGGAAAAAATAGGAAAAATAAAAAAGTTACAATAACCTGGTTGCATAAGTATGCACACCCTTTTATAACTGGGGATGTGGCTGTGTTCAGAATGAACCAATCACATTCAAACTCAAGTACAAAAGTAATTATCATACAGCTGTCATCAATGAAATTATTCTGATTAACCCCAAATAAAGATCAGCTGTTTCTGTAGGATTTTCTTCACATCATCTTTGTCTCATGTGATTGCTGAAACCAGGGTCCGCAAAGAGCTTACTAAGCCTGTATGGTATCTCACTTTTTGAAAGATATCAATCAGGAGAGGGGTATAAAAGAATTTCCAAAACATTAGATGTACCATGGAACACCGTGAAGGCCATCATCAACAAACAGAGAAAAACAGAGAGCACCATAGTGACTTGACCCAGAACAGGCTGTTCCTTCCAAAATTTACAAAAAGACAAGACAAAGTAAGGAATTTCACCTTTTCAGCATGACAATGACCCACACATACATCCAAATCAACAAAGGAATGGCTTAACCAAAAGAAGATCAATGTTTTTGAATGGCCTAGCTAGAGCCCAGACCTGAAGCGTGCTGTGCACAGGAGATGCCCTTACATTTTGATGGATCTTGAATGCTTTTGTAAGAAAGAGTGGGAAAATATTGCCAAGTCAAGACGTGCCATGCTGATAGACTCTTACCCAAAAAGACTGAGTGGTGTAATAAAATCAAAAGGTGTTTCAACAAAGTATTAGTTTAGGGGTGTGCACACTTATGCAACTAGGTTATTGTAAGTTTTTAATTTTTTCCTTTTATCCCTACAAAGGTTTCTGATTGTTTTTTACTTAATTTGTATACGTTGTAATTTCACATTAAGGCTGGAAAATGTTCTGACACGATTTATCTTGGTTTCATTATTTTTACATGACAAAAACCTGCCATTTTATCAGGGGTGTGAGGACTTTTTATATCCACTGTAATTACTAAATAGTGTTGTGTAATGAATATTTCAGACTACACTGTTAAACAAACAGATAAGAGCTGGATATCTAAAATTTACAACAGCCATCATTCACATTTACAGCATTTGGCAGACACCATCATCCAGGGCAACTTACAGAAGTGCTTTATAGTCTCTATCAAAAACATATCCTCATAGTACAAATAGGTCAGTGTCTAAGAATTCTATCAAGTTAAAACCTTGTTAGAGAAGAGATAATACAACAATGAGTTAGTACAGCAACTAAGTCTGTTGTTGTTTTCATTCCCCCATCTCTTTCAGGATTTAGTGCTCCGTTATGTTCTTGGTGAAGAGGTAGGTCTTTAATCTTCTTTTGAAGACAGACAGTGACTCAGCTGTTCAGACAGCTAGGGGAAGGTGGGTGCCAGGATAGAGAAGAGTCATGATGATTGTCTTCCTTGTATCTAGAGGGACAAGCTATGCTAGGGGACATTGTGCAGAGCAAGGTTTGAGGTTTGTGCCTTCAGGTAGGTGGGTGTCCATTGTTTGGCTTTGTAGGCATGCGTTAGTGTTTTAAATCTGTATCCGGGCGGCTGTAGGAAGGTGACGCTGGGAACTTGCAGTGCGACTTGCAGTAATCCAATCTTGAGATGGCAAGGGACTGAACAAGCACCTGAGTGACCTCCAAGGAAAAGAATCCTCCCGATGAGGTACAGGAGTAACCTGCATGACCAAGTCAGTTTCATCACCCAGACCAAATCTGCAGTGCTTGAGAATTCCCCCGAGAGATCACGAGATCTTGATATGAGGATGCAACTCCAAGGACATAAAGCAGCTCAGTCTTATTATTCTAAACAACTATGCCACATCTCTATCCATTTATGCATTAAAGTGAGTGTATCAAATGTATTATGACTAACTTATCAAACATCATAATCGTTCTCAGAGGAGAAAGAAAGCAGAATGGTGCTGAAAGGCAATATAATTCAGGAGGAAAGTTTAACGGGTGTGTATTTTTGAGTTAGAGGTTAAGGATTAGGAGACTTATTAAGACTGCATTCGGCTAGAGGTTCCAACTTGTTATCCCCAACCTCCAATGAGGAAAAGCCAAAGAAAATGCCTCCTCAAATTGAAATTCCTTCTCGTCAACTTGGGGTATTCTTCTCAACTGCGAGTTCCCTCAATCAACAGACATATTCGCTTGTTAAGTCTATAGCATTGACTATACAGATATTTTGAGGAGGCAAATGTACATCAATTATCACAGTTAGCTAGCTTGCTTGTTGCTAACAAATGACGAAAATAGAGCTGTCCATGTTTTTTTCCACTTCATATGTCAAAGGCACAGAGGTCAATCATGATGTCATTTCATCCTGCAAATCACTGCTTATGAGGGGAGTCGAATGCAGCATTAACTAATGCATGTCCTCTCATTATTTTTGCCACTCCGCGTTCTCAGATGATGTGCTCTGCACCTTAACTGACCCTGACATGAGACCTGCAAACTGCACTAACTAAATGAGGCTTATAACACTTTGCTTAATGAGACTGACGACATACAGGCACTGGCTCGCTGCACACACTTCCTGTTTCTGAAACTAGGTGGGAAAACCAGCAGGAACTCGCTGACTCGAGTCCTCGCTCCGTCACCACACTGAGTGCTTCTGACACACTGCAGTTGTTTTGGCTCTATTTCTCCACACTCCCGTTGAAGTTTTGCAAGCTGTGAGCCATTGTGTATTTTTTCAAGGACCATTTGTTTTCATTGATTTCCTTGAAAACATAAAGCTTGTGTTCTCTGACAAATTGTGCAACGCTAATTGTTTGAGGGCAAGCAAAGAGGGAGAGGTTTGGGTTTGTCTCATCTGAAGCCACATCCTGGCTTTTCCAAAGTTGGAAATTAAATATAACTGAAACTGTAATGGGCAACCACCCCACTGTCCCCCTGTGGCCAGTTTCTGACCGCACCAAAACCGTTGTCTCTGGGATTGAAAGCAAGAGATCCAATGTTATTAAGCAGTTCAATAGCAGTTCAGCACTAAACAGTTCAATAAAACTCAACACGGACTTACCAGTTACCCTCAGAGGAGGGTGTGTATTTTGTCTATTTGGGTTTCATATCTAACCCTCTCTTTCTTGTTTGTGTTAAACTTTTCAGTCTCGCTTTCACTTCGGGATAAATATTATGCCAGCTTCGGGTCTCCATATCAGTGAGCAATTACTTATTATTTCCTAGCAGGTTCCTGGATGCAGATATTTTTTTTTTCAGAGCTCCAGACGGGAGCTCGTTTCTGCGGTATTAGCAGGATTAACCCACCATTAACACCTCCCAGATGGTGACCTCATACTGGCAACAACACAAGGAACTAGCCAGTGGCAGTGCTTCAAATTACCCATGGACTCTGGCTGTTTGGAGAGAGAACAGTGGGCCCCGGGCCATTACAAATGCACCATCTCCTGAAACGATGCACGTTTATTTTCTTTACCTTGCTGCAAACACTAACACTCATTGGCCATGAATACATTATGCAAGTTAAAACAAGCATGAAACACGCCTGGCTTTCAGATATGCCCAGAGGCGACCAGATGCATATTTTTGTGTGTTCATGTCTACGGACCATCGCCTTCTCGACAGAGTTCAGGTTAAATAGAGTTAGCACCTCATCCCAACAATATAACAAATAGCATGAATGGGGTTGGTATTTGAGTACAGACTACTGATAAAAATACGACTGTCAGTCTTTCATAAGTTTGTTTCCTAAATAGTTTTACTCTATGAATTGTTAAAAAAAAAACACTAAGAAACCCTGTTGTAAGGTTAAATAAACGGATCAATCTGAGAGAAAAGCAGTGAAACCCATATCCCTTTTGATCCATGACAGTCTCAGAAGTCTGCACTGTAAAAATTGATGCTTATCAGAAGATAAACAGGATTAATGCAAACTAAACCAACACTGGGATGAATTCAGGAGCAATGCCACTGCGGATCTGAACTGAGGTGGGGTTTAGCACATTTATTAAATTATTTTTATATATCTGTGCTTGCATTTTTCTTTCACCCAGTACTTTAGATTTTTTTCCCTTACTACATTTCAAAAGCTCTCCTTTCTACTCACTACATTGTCAATCATGGCATCACTACATTTTCTATAATCTTATATTTATGAAGTCATAAGACAACTTTTTTAGTAGCAAACAGCTAACAAATCCTGAGAAATCTAAACTTGAATGGATGCGACAGAGAGAATGAGACCTAATACCCATCACTGTAATCTATCTGCTGCTACGTACATTTTGTATTTATCAAAGCAGTGTGTATTGCGACAGCAAGCTATTAGCATTTAGTTAGTTTGTATTATCAGTATTATCATTTGAGAGATTAGGAATAAAGCTGTGTTAGTTTGCCTTAGCTAATGTTTTCCTACATTCCTGGATGAAAGAGATACTAATGTACCACCATACTGAAGTGTGATTTGAGTCTTTTGCGAATCTTTCCTGTATTTCCTTCATACCTTTAGTAAATTTTAGAGTTTACTTTAATTTTACTTTAATTTTATGCAAAACTTTCCTAATTTAAGGTGAGTGAACAATTTGAAGCTGTATTTTAGCTTTTTTTAAAGAGTGTTTATTTATGCAGATGAAAGAATTTGGATACTTTTACCACCTCTGATTAAAAAATGTCTATATACATAAATATAATTTCTCTTTTTACTGCTCCACTGAGGTAAAACCTCTTATGAGAGATAACAGATTCATTCTCCTTTATTCCTGTTATGAAAATAATTATCAATGGATTAATTATTTGTGTGCATCAGTAATTTATTTTATTTTTATTTCTATATTTTATACTACAAACCTATTGCACAGCACACTACTATAAAAAGCATCAATAAATTGAATAGTAATTAAAATATATACCTAGCAGCAAACATATTACATTACATCAGCATAACAAAAAGGTCATATTTATATGCCATAATAAAAATAAATAAATAAAACAAAGAATGCATATGGGCAACAATAAATGCACTTATTGAATGTGTGTGTCCTCAAATATTGTTGGCATCGTAGGACAATTGCAAGGGGTGGAAAGTCCCTGAGACAGGATGTCAGATGACACACAGTGCTTATTATGGAATTTTTATACAACCAGCAATTCCCTTACTCAGTTCAGGGACAATCATTTCCCAATAAATATCACTCCACAATGTAACTCCATACACAATAAATCAGCTCTACTATATCTGCATGATGTTACAGATCTATCTATCTATCTATCTATCTATCTATCTATCTATCTATCTATCTATCTATCTATCTATCTATCTACCTATGCCTTATAAATCATTTTTCCTTAAAATCCCGATTCTCCTGTAGGGCCACAAGTGATTCAGGATTGATATGATAGATAGCTAACATGCAACTGTGAGTTAAGAAAATGGTGTATTGCTTCCATCAAAATCTGATGATGGAACAAAGTTGTTGATTCAAAGCTCAGGCACTCAACAGAACTGCTGGAGTATCAGTTACAGCACAGAAATGACAGACGAGCCATTTTACAATACAACGAAAACAAAGTAAACTTCCCTCAGCAGTCGAGTCAGTGGGAGGTCCACTTAACCAACATTTATTTCATTTTTCAACACAGGTCCTATGCCTTAGCTGAAAGATTTGTTTGAATATAAGTGCTTATAATTTGGAGATAGTTATGATAAGAATGGCCCTCTGTGTGTGGCAGGTCCAAATTGTTCTACACTCCACACGACGGTGTGTTCAGGACTGACACTCATTATGGCTTGTTATGACTTTGTATAAACATGCTGCTATTAATGTGTGGCTAAGACTGTGAGCTCTTCTCTGCAACATGTGCATTTGATTAGGAGTGCCAGCCATGAAATCTGATAACTAATGGAGAAATGCACATTATAATTCAGTAATATCACAGCATATTAGAACCCCTGAATCACCTAGCGGTAAATACACAGTCAAAACCAGTGGACTTAGTTCAGCATTTTGGCTAATTCCAGTCTTTTTCAGTGACTGTTTAACATTTCAGAGCATTTCAATGGTTCTCTTGAGTCGCTGTGTGTGAGTCAGAGCCGCCGTGGCCTTCCTCGTCTAAGTGCCTCGTGTGGGGGAAGAGCTCTGGCCTCGAACAGTGTCTGAGAGAAACATTCAATCCCTCCTGGCAATCTTATAGACCACTGTACTCTTTCATTCAGATGAGTCAGTAAACCAAGATTACAGCCAAGATGACAAAAAAATGAGCTCTTTGTGAAACAACAAATGTATGACTAACCATTTTGGGACCAGAAGGAGGTCTTATGAGTTTTGGGATTTTTATTCAAAGCATCAAAAACATGTGTGGAGACATGAGCTCCCTCAACATGAGCTCAAATTCACACAAAAATGTGAAAAAATGAAGGTTACGTTAAGGTTAGGGTGAGGAACTGGCAGTGTGGAAATGTAAAGATTTTGATGCTTCATTTATCCTGATTGACTAAGTTTGTGCTTCTTTCAAACGCTAGTATCAATTTTATTTGTGCAGCAATTGTTAATTTTTTGTATGGAGTCAACCTTATTAAAAATCCTATTACTTTCTGCATGACATCGTGTTGGCTCCTTGGTGCGCAGTCTGACACTTCATCTGAAGACATATATTCACCCTATTTCGTATGTTTCGTATATACAGTGGGGTCCAAAAGTCCTGAGACTACGTTGAAAATCTGAGATTTTTTTTTCTTCATTTAAAATTGGAAATAAACAGAAGGTTTTAGAATTCTAAAAGATTTAAAAACAAAGAAAGTAAATGGTCAATATCTTGTATATATAATATTTATGAGTCTGCACTATTTCTAGGTCTTGTGATATTGACCATATTAACTGGTTTGTGCAAAAGGTCAGATTTTCCTCATGCTTAATCTCTTCTACTGATGCTCGTGTTCAGACGACACTCCAATGGATCGGATCTAAAATGGATCCCAAAAATGGTTTTGGACAAAACCATGCCAGCTCGAGTGCATACTGTCATTAAAGCATGAAGGGGAACATACCAAATACTGAGAAACTCTGAAATTCATTTAAATATTCCAAAGATTCTACTTTTCACTCAAGTCAATAATATAATTTGTGATGAAAATTGTTGTATTAAATTAGAAAAGAATGCAAAATAGCAAAAAGCATTTTCACTACTGCTCTCAAACACTCAAACATTGGACCCCATTGTATTTATGTTGCATAAATATACACATCCCTTAATGTCTGTAGTGCTACAACCTGGAATTGAAACAGACTTAACTGGGATTTTTACCATTTGATTTACACAAAACTGTACGTCTAACATTTAAAGGTGGAAAATATTTTGGGATACAATGTTTAATTTAATTAAACAGAAAAAAAAAAGAAACAGATACAAACCCCCCCCATCCCCCCTACCCCACTTGCCTACATTATTTTTTAAATATATAAAAATCTATTACCATCCCCAAGTTTGTGTTTTTTTACTTGAAAGTGTATTATAACACTTCATCGGACTGAGACGTCAAACTAAGCCACAAACCAACTACTCTATTAAGTAATGAAGAAGAGTGAAACACAAAACAAAGTCAAACATGCTTACCTGAAAATATACACATATTTTATATTGGACTCTGAGGTTAAAATCTTCTATTTGGTTAGCTGGCTCAGAACGCGCCAACATTCCTGATGTAGACTTTCACATCCAAGCTAAATAAGCCAGTGTTGACATTGAAATAATACCAAAGATGACTAAATATGTCCAAAAATTATTAACAAAATACCAAATTTTATACAAGAGCTAAATATTAATGTTAAACATAAATGTGTCAGTTCACTGATGCTGGGGAATTTATAGGAGGTTGTGAGGCAAGAATGGTGTGTGTGTGTGTGTGTGTGTGTGTCCTGATCCTGCTAACACACACACTCACAGTTTCTTTTCTCAAATAACTGCCTGAATTGTTTTCTGTTCCTATTTTATTGCTGCGTTTGCAGTCATTCTCCTAAGGTAGAGAAGATCGTTGTTCAAACTTCGCATGTGAACAAACAATGAAATCCTCACAATGGTGTACATTGTATAACAGTCTAGTTCTGTCTTTACTCATTTTAAACTGAGCCCAAAGTAGAATTAGTCACAAGTGAAGGTCAGCAGTAACACATGACTCATGCAGGGCAGAGCTGCTGATCCTCCAGTGTATGAAAGTTCCAGAACAGGGTGTAGAACAAACAAATATACCAGAAATCATAATACATATTACAAATATCATATTATTATATTAGAACTATATGTAGAACAAACGAATATACCAGAAATCATATTACATATTATATCATATTATTATATTAATGCACATACTAGTCATTAAATTATTTATTTACCATGAATAAAAGGAGTCTCCAGTGTCAGTGAGTGCAATAAGGCCAAGGATCGAAAGCATCAGGAGAGAGATCTTTAAACTTTCCGATTTCTTGGTAAGCTTAATTTTTTTTGTCTTCAAGAAATTGAAAAAAGAGAGGCTGGCAAAGAAATTGTTTGTTTATAGCTGCTATAACATAAGTGACAACAAGAACTAACTTATCTCGTGGATCTTCCACAACACTGAAGTTGCTATTCACAGTTAAAAGAAGGGCTTGTCATTCTTTAATAAACTAATAATGGAAATGGTTGATAAATTGCTATGGTGTAAGAGGAATAAAACACTTCAGGACATGCTGTTATAGAAAAAAAAGAAAATCGACTTTGGGGTGGTAAAGGCATCACCCCACCCTGTTGTCGAACATTTTCCTTTAACAACACACTCCATTGTGTTTATTCTGTAAATTTCATCTTATATTTGACAAAGTATCTGACATCTAAACCTACCTATCGCTACATAAAGTAACAGTATGCCTTGCTTTAAGCCTAAAGGGTGTGTTTCAAGAGGAATTTACAGCTGATAAGGAGGGGAAAAAAACACAACGGGATGTAATTTTATAGGAAAATAATCATGTTACCACCCCAAAATTGATTATTTTCCAATAACAGCATACCCCAAAGTGTTTTATTCCTTTTATACAACAGCCAATGCAAACAGTTGTTCTTATTTATAAAAGAACTACATACTTTTTAATTCATTTATAGTTATTTTAATGTTGTGGAACATCCACGAACCAAGTTAGTTACGGTAATGTGTCACGTTTTGTTCAAACAGCTCCTCATACAAAATGCAACTTTATATACGTGGATCGTGCATTGATAAAAAAACAGTGAATTTTATTTCTATAGTGCTTTTAACAACGGACATTGTCACAAAGCGGCTTTACAGAAATATATAAATTCAAGATATAAGTTTTAAATTTATGAATTTATCCCTAATGAGCAAGCCAGGGGTGACAACAGCAAGGAAAAACTCCCTGAGATGACATGAGGAAGAAACCTTGAGAGGAATCAGGCTCAAAAGCCAGCCAGCCAGAACTAGTGCGAGAGCTGCTGTTCGAAAATTAACAAAATGAACCAACACCTTCAAGAATCGAGAATTCAACATCGCCGGGGTATAACTGAACCGAATTTTCAGCATCATATTATTCTCTGACATGCTTATTCACATGTCAATCAAATGCAACGTGCTCAGTGAAAACAAATCTGCCTTAATCTGTCTTTTACAGGGCATATGTTTACACTGACAATTTAAAAAGCCTCCTGCCACACTTACTAAATAATGTTCACATGACTGCAACAAGCACATTAGAAAAACAGTCAGTCATTTTATCCCATACTGCAACAGCTCTGTATTATTAACCTTCAGAGTCCACTCATCACTTAACACGTCTCACAAACACACCAGGCTCACAGCTGCACCCAACAGCAGCACAGAGGACAGCTTCAACACACACACACACACACACACACACATACAAAACAAAATCACAGCCAGCAGCAAAAACCTGCTGCCAACATCTGCTCATGCCTGGCTTCATTTACACATAGATGAGCACTTGTAGAGACTTTTTCAGAAACATAAATAAATCTGTGAGTATGTTGCCATTCAGAAGGAGCCACCTGTATCATTAAGAAAAATTACAAATGTAGATGTCGGTTATGTAAAGAATAAAACAATTGGGGGTGTGCTGTTATAGGAACATTGTCAATGACAGGGTATTGTGATGCAGCCCAATGCGAATCGGAATTACTGCTACCACCCCGAAGTTAATTATTTTCTTATAACAGCAGTGAAGTGTTTTATTCCCTTTATACAACAATAATTTGCCAATAATTACAATTTTATATTAATTAATATATTATATTATATTAATTAACTAATGACATGTCTAGGGTATAGTTACATTTAATGTTGTAGAACAGCCGTGAAACAAGTTAGTTCCTGTTATCACTTACATTAAACAGCTACAAACAGCTTTTCCCTCACCAGCCTGCCTGTTTTCTCTTTTTTTAAAGTTAATAAGACAAAAACGCAGATGGTCACGTTAGCAAGAAAGTCATCTGTCCTGAAGAATTTCCTGTGGCGGAAAACTTACAGGCCGTTACAAAGCACTGACGCCCAAGTCTGCTTCCATAAAATATCAAACAAACGTCTCCTTACAGAAAGCTTCACTGTATGAAATATTACACATTTTTCTTTGTTTTTTTTAAATTCGGTTATTATTAGTCTTAGATTATGTGTAGTGTCCATCATACAAGTCTCTGTGAATGAGGTGCTACTATAGAAATTATGAAGTATTACAACGAGCACATTAATATGAACTTGTGATTTGAATTACAGCCACAACTTCTGTCAGGAATGCTGTTATAGAACATGAATCAACACCTTCTGACCAATCAGAAGCAAAAATTCAATCATGCTGTGGTATAAACTTGTTTGACATTTAATTGCATGCTGCACAATATGCTGTTTGTTAATTGTTATAGCAATATTAGCCTCGTAATATTTTTACGGCAAGAGACTTGATGTAAGCAAATGAACCCTCCAACATGTCAGAATACTTTACTGTGATCATTTCAGGTTCCAGAAGTTTTCTGCGGGAATTTTGATCAATCTTAAATTTTGGGGGAAACCAAAGAAATGATTCATGTTGATCAAATGAATGCATGAATCGTGTTTGTTTTACTATGTTGCAAGGTATATAGTAACTGTAGTGTGCAGCATTATAATCACAATATATTACTTTTGTCTATATTGACACACACTAAATCTCTATATAGATGCAAGTTCAAGTACCAAACCAAACCAAAGTTAAAAAAAAAAAAAAAAAAACATCTGCTGTCGATTTCTGTAACAACTGCAGAACTTGCAGAAACAAGAAACAAGCAATTGCAACCTATTTTCCTGTCTCGAATATGAGCTCTCGGAGGTGTGATATACAGCTGGCCTGTTCCTCATAAGCCTCTATTTAATTGCTGTGGTGAGAAAAAAAAGGATTTAGTGTGGCAGGACGAGCACGCACAAAAGGTGCTTTCAGGTGACTGAGTGTATTTCAGAGGCTGAACTGTCAGATTACAGACAGGAAACGGTTAAGATAAAATTGAATGAATAGTGCTACTATGAGGCGAGAGAAGAAAAAGCAACACCGAGAAGGAACACATGGGTGATCAAAATCTGATTTATGCCAAATATGCTTTGCACCGTGCTCTTTTAAGAGACTCTGGACTTATCACAACTGTCTCTGAAAGCGAACCGGTTGAGGATTTATTTATTCAGGCTTTACATAACAACGTGAAGGATTATTATCAAGACTGACTCCCGAAACAAAACACTGGAACATATTATACACTATACGCAACGGCTGAATAGTTTATCACAAATCTGACCTTTGTGCAATAGAGTTTTCACAGAGGGTCACAAAATGCATATGAACCATCTTACAAAATCACAGAATGTTTTCTTGCACGCTGTGAACATCCTGACTAATCTCAGCTGCTCCACATCAGCGTTTCTGCGGGGGGTTCGATGAATAACGACTTTTACATGATCCGAACACACACAAAAAAAATTTTTGGTCAATATAATGGAAAGCAATCTTACATCATAACCATGCCATACGCTTTTAATATATCTTCTAAGGCCTATCGCAATAGCAAGATTATATTTCGCCAGTATTGTGCAGTTGCACTCAATGTCATAAACACTTAGGCTGTAAATAATTGCAGTCCCTCCTCACGTATAGCTCTAAAAAAATTACAAGCTCGTTGCTTCCATGTGCCTCTTAAGCACTTCTTAAACACGTTGTGAATGGCAAGTTTCAACTCTGTGAAAATCCAACAACTGATGCAGACTTTATACTCCAATTATTCTAGCTGGAACACACTGAGAGAGCTTTGCAGACTTTTATCCTGAGGGCCTGTTTGCTCAGACAGAAAGAAACAGTGCATAGTCTGTGACTGTGCTACTATTTAATGAGACACAGCCGTTATCAGCAAGTTAAGACTCTCTCAAGTCTCACATTGATGAATTACATACAACTGTATGTTTTACATACGGAGCCAGGATATACATTCATTTACTTTTAGTTTGTGTTACTTATTTACTTACATATTTTTGATGCAGTCTAGTCAGTTTAAACTTTCATTTCCTTTTCCAAATTCTCTTTTCCAGAAGACTAATTTGTGTCTGAGGGCATAAGGTCAGACGACATCTAACCTTAGTAAAGGGCACTATGTCATGTGAATCTTAACTGTGACCCTTTTTGGCCAGACTGTTAATCAAGTACAGACTAATGATGACTGAATGTGAACATGGGATGGTATGTGAACTATACACACACTGCTGACTGATTTTTGCATACAGACTAAGCCTAATTCTATGTAAGCAGGGAACTTCTATGGACAATATTCACTGATTTTTTTTAAACTAACCTTAATCTGTTCTTGAAAATTAGCTCTGTTCTTTGTTGTTTTAAAAGGTTGAATCAGACCCTAGACACATTTCACACCAGCACTACAAATTAGCAAGAATTCAGACACTTTAAAATAACAACTAGCTAAACACATCTTATTTCGCAGCTATTCCATCACTACTGTGAATTGTATACAGTTACAAGAGTGAGGAAAAGAAGTCTGTAAAAATCTGGGATGCCAGTGTATCCTGGGAGTTTAAGGTGTTTAGGTTAGTGTGAGAGCCAGCATTAGTGGTCATTAGTGCATTTTCTTAGGACCACTTTCATATGAAGTCAAACCTTGCTCTCAGTCATTATCCCTATAATTGTTTTTATGGGAACGAGTTGTTTACACTGTATTTTATCAAGAGTAAACAACTCAGTCTCATACAAACTGTATCCTTTATGGTAGCTGTCAAAGAAAATTCACAAAAGGCTACCATAATAAAGGCAGGTCAAATGTTTCTGCACTCAGATTTTCTCTCAATGGCACTTTTAATGACAGACCACCACTCTAGCTATATTATTCATACCTGAGTCAAGAATTAAAAAAAAAAAAAAAAAAAAAAACATGATTCCTTCCTTACATGAAACCTGAAAAGATTTACTCTTCACTGTACAGTTCATCACTCTGTCAATGTGCACCTTAACTTACAAACTGACTCTTTGTAAAGTTTACAATTTCTATATACAGCCCGATACAGAGTAAATAAAATGTTTGCTCAAAGTGAAAACTGCAATGAAATACTTAAGTATTAGCAAAACGAGCCTTGTCCAGGTTCTCAGCCCGCACAAGAGGGACGCACTGAAGGACTAACATGTTTAAAGAAATGCTCATACAACTGGTCACCTTTTCACTAGTTTTACCAGGCATGGTTATATGTTTTAACTTATTCCTCTGATTATAGAGCTGGATTTAAAAAAAAAAAAAAAAAAGAAGTGATGAAGGTCAGTAGGCTGAGGGCTGGTAAGATTAGCAAGCAGAAATCCTTGGCACTTGGTAATTTGCTATTTAGAAAAATAGCATTAATAGCAAATCCACTTGTATTCAGTTGCAAATTACAGCGAAAAATTATGACTACTGCCAAGATAATGTCACTCTTGCAACCAAATACTTTCTTTCTCTGAACCAAAAGTAGCTGCATTTAAACTCCTTAAAAAAAGCTGAATAACTTTCGGAATGTGAAACTGGGGAGAAAATCTATAAATTTGGCCAATATCAGATCTTCCAGACTCGCTGGTGAACTCTTTGATCTGCCCTGACCCAGCTACCAACAGAGATAAACAGCCATTGTGGCTATTGTAAATTAGGCTTTCCAGGGCGTTTGGCTTGTGGGAAACTCTGGACTTCGATTGTAACTCTCGACTGTAGGAGGTTTAAAAAGCCCAGGCCTGGCGTGTGTCTGCAAAAACAAGACTTTTTGATTAAGAACTCATGAGGCATGCACTGCAGATGTTGAGGGGACAGTTAGCAGACAGAGAAAAGCACAGCTTCTTCTGTTGCCAAGAGATTTGCAAGACGTGCATTCAAACAAGGAAGAGTGTGAATAAAAAGCTATTGTATTTGACAGCATACTGATACACAGCAGTCCTTTGCAGACCATGACATGGATGGTCGCTTTAGCCACAAGCCCTGTTTTGAAATAAATCAATCAATATAATTCTGATATTATTATTAATATTATTAATTGGTTATGTAGACATTCCACAAATTAAACATAGAAGATACACTTTTTAAATATTGTATTAAAATGTATTCACTATTGGTATCTAAATAAGTGTCTAATACTTAAATCTTTGTATTTAAGGACTACTTCATCATCCACTCTTAGATAATGGGACTTTAAATGAGTGCTTTATTTAAGGCAAGCGCACTTGATTTGTGAAGAGCTTGCTGCAAGACTAGATTTGTCTTGGCTTGATATTACACAGTAAGAAAAATATACCGTATGTGCCTAATTAGAGTGATCCAAATTGGCCTTTTTCTCTCGATTATTTTTTCCCCCAATAAAATAAAAATTCACAAGCAGATTTTCTCATTCTAGAGGATTTCACTTGAATCCATTTCTTGACATTTAACCAAAAATTAGCAGTGTACATTAGAGGTTAATGTGTTTTAACACAAAAAAAGATGTTTTCTAGCTTTTAGCAATTATAAGGTCACAAAATTAAAATTTCCCAAAAGCCTGCTGAGACACACATGCAACAATTTTATGACTCATTAGTCGGGAAAAAGTCTGAAAGAGTCTTTGTCTCTTCAGCAGCAGCTCTAGGACAATGACTCTGAAGCTGAAAAAGTCTAACCCAAGTTCTAGCTCCACACTCCAAAGTCATTTCTTATACAATGAGACAAATTATAGATATCAGAAGCATCTTTACCAATTGTTATATATCACTTCCAGACATACCATACACCACTGTAACTGTGAGTGTGTTTGTTGTGAGCTTAAACATCCTGTGTTTTTCAGGTTTATGTGTTGTATGAAACCAGCATAGGAAACAGGTACACATGGAATTTTTATAGCCCAATTATAAGAACTCCCTGGGCTATATTAAAGGAACCATGTTGCTGTCTGGATGAAGAAGATTACAGTGAGAGAGGAACGTTTGTGGCAACATATCAAGTGAACACACAAAGTAAACGTGTCGATGTGCTGGAAAGGTCTCTCATGTCTCTGCTAAAGGCTCACTACCTCTCCGGCACACACGCTGATCCACAATCTGGTTAAAGTTCTCCGTCAGTCTCAGCGGATAGAAAGCAAACATTCAGCTGAGGGCGCGTCTGTCCATATCACACGAGAAGACTTCCAGATCAGAAAGCATACGAGCATGAAAAGCCCATTTGTTTGGTGCTGGTTTTAATAAATAAAATGCCAGATGCCTTTAACAGTGTAGTGGATAACGTGAACCTATACTGTACAATAAACTACGTATTTAGATAATGAAAAAAAAAGACTATCAAAAGATGAAACACTGCAAAGTAATGCATATTCCCACTTGCATCAAGGCACAACAGTGTTTATGTTCTGCTTTATGAACTTATTTCAGGAGACACATTTAGCACATATTGCATAGCTGTCCAATTAAAATGAATAAATATCATATTTTAAATAAAATACATATTGTACCTCAGATTTGTGTTCAAAAAATCTGATCCTCAATGCTAACTAAAGTGTAAAAAAAACCCAAAAACTCTATTTTATCCATATTAGAGATCTCTTATGCTCTATAATACTTTGAGCAAACATGTTTAAGTCTGATACACATTTTAAATAATAATAATAATAATAATAATAATAATAATAATAATGAAGAATACAGGTTTTAAAAAGTTGATACTCTCTTGCTTTTGCACAAATGACAAAATATTTTTACTGAATTCCCTAAATGACTACCTGTAAAGAGTAACAAAACAAACTGATTATTCAGTACATTAACTGCAAGAATAACACAATATTTGTGGTATTATTATTATTATTATTATTAGTAGTAGTAGTAGTAGCAGTAGCAGTAGGAGTAGAAGTGATAGTAGGAATAGGAGTAGGAGTAGTAGGAGTATCATCAAATTGCAATAAAAGTTTGGCCAACACCCGCATGTTCAATCAATCAAATTTCAAGTTGACAAGTAAAAGATTACACACACAGTTTGGAGCTGGGAGTGAAAAAGGATGTAACAGTAGTAACTGCTTTTACTCTTCAAGTGCCACTTGATGAAAAATAATGACATTTTGACAGCTATTCGGCTACTTAAGACTGTTTTAGACTTTAAAACAATGGCAACAGTTTCGGCTTTTAATGCAGAATTTAAGAAATGAGGCCTGAGGAAGCTGCTTACACTAGACTGGACTGTGCCAGACTTGTACATGGTCTGGTGTTTTATAGATTTAGAAGGAACTGAACTTTCTAAAACCAGCTAAAACTGTCACATAACTGTGAAATGGATGTGAAATTTGCCAAGGCGAAGGACAGACACTGATATATTGTAATCAAGAATGGTGATGTTGAATCCTGTTTTTTAAAAGATCTACTCTATGTGAAGAGTTTTGTTCAAACATAAATCTATTTAGTCCTCTATTTCATAGATCAGGTGTGTGGTTCAATGAACAGTTAAACCTACTTTATTAACTGTAAGGAGTAAGTTACCTGCAGCAAGGCAGACTGGCAGAAGCAGTCTGAAGATGAGTCCGCATACCATTTCAGAGGCCATATCTTCCACACCTTCAGCTTCATCAAATTGCCCACACCTCTGCAGTCTTTCTTTTAAACTCCTATAGACTTATGATCAGAGCTCAGGTCCAGTCATCAAGCACAAGATAAGAGTGCATCATGCTCTTCTTGTCCTACCACATTAACTCCAGTGCTGTACCTTCACTGAGTCCTCATGAAGAAAGATTTCTCTCCGGTCTTCTGTACTTTTTTGCTCCACAGATCCAAATCCTCCCACACATCTGCAGCACACACTTTCAGTCTGTTTGAGCTCGTGAGATGCCAGGGTAAAGGAGCCAAGTCCAGCTCCCAGGTTCTCCTCATGACCTGCTGACAGCAGAAATCATAGTCTCAGGTCCGAAAGTAAACACTGGTCTCAAGTAGTCCCTGCATGACAAACTCAAAGCTTCAAAACGTACAAAATAAAGTTGCTGTAGACGCCCAAGCGCGTTGCTGGAGGTGTACAGAGTAACACTCAGACTTTTAAGTGAGACTCGTTTGGAAAACAGCTGTAGGAGAAATCCCTCTCAATCTCAACGCGCTCATCATTGAGAAAATGAACCGGACCAGCACGTGATTGACAGGCGGCTCAGCCAATCAAAAGAGGAGGAGAAACTCCGCGGCACCGCCTTCTCTTTTCCAGTGAGCTACTGAAAGAAGCGAACAGCGGACTAATAACGTCCTAAATATTAGGCCTTTGTCAGGACAGTAAGTTAATTAAGCTGCAGGTAGAATGCTAATTAGACACAGTGTTTACTGGTTAAGTGTTTAGTTGTAGCTGTACTAGTAAACAATCCAGGACAGTGTTAACACAGTGTTAATGTTAGTATTAACCCTAACGCGACCGTTAGAGCCACAGCTGTGTTGACATGGAGTGTTGTTTGTTATAGCTGTTTTTTTTTTTGCACAATAACACCAAATTCACCATACTCATAATCAGCATATATAATAATATAGGAGTAAATGAAAAAACAAACACCCACATATACCACCACACTGATTAAAAACATCCAAACTGAGCCTAAAAGCACTAAATCTGGATGCTAATTAAAGGCTTCGCGACTCGTTTTAGTGAGTCGATTCTTTCTTTTGGCTTCTTTTGATTCACCACTAAAATCTGTATCCAGAAATAAATAAACACTTATATAGGATAAAGCTTCTATCACCGACCCTTGCAGTAGCTGTACAGTACATGTTTACTGTGTCATACTTCTGCTGTGTCCATAAAAACAGAAATACACTCCTTCTTATGAAATCATATCAGTTTACCTAAACCCACATTTACGATTCGCAATCTAGCTCAATTTCTAAAATCCCACCACACTGCTTCATTAATAACAAGAATGGCAATACAGCAACTACTTTCATGTGGCTCGTGCTTGTGAATCATTTTGCTCACACACCTAAAAGAGTCGTTCAAAAGGAACCGACTCTCCAGAGAATCGAAAGCTGTGTAGAGTCGATTTGCGAGAACATGCTGATTAAATGATAGAGCAAGAAACTGGTCATAAAGTTAACCTTCCCCTAGAATCTTGAAAATTTATTCAAAATAATGGGGCATGGACCTGTATGCAAAGTAGCAGTTTGGTGTCTGTTTCAGATAGCCTATATTGCCCTTTGCTTATAATAACTGTGTTTATTATTCTTATTATTATTATTATTATTATTATTATTATTATTATTATTATTATTAATTTGACTTGTTTAAGAAATGAAATGAAAGTGAAGTATACTGTGTAACATCCAGAAGAAGAGGAGCTCCACCTATCGGCCAAAGAGCAAATGACAAAATAAATTTTACTGCTGTGCATTTATTTATTTATTTATTTATTTTTAAATTCTTAATATATCAAAGCTATATTAAGATATTGAAATAATCAGTGTAAATCAGTGGTCTTGAGTAGTCCAGCTCCAGCATTACGCTCATCTGGGTGGCTCCTCTCACCAAACATGAGGATGTGAGCTTCCTGTGAAGTCACCAGAACGAAAAACCAAAAACGCTGACTTCTGTGGTGGAAACACTATGCTGATGAAAGGTCTGAGGAAAATGGCCAGATTTTCAGCTTCCAGGAATAAAATAGTAACTCATATAATCACTCTTTACAACCATGGTGAGCAGAAAAGCATCTCAGTATGCACAAAACAGCGAACCTTGAAGTGGATGGGCTTGTTAGCCAAGAACAGGAATCCGAGGCTATCCTGGATACAGGCTCACAAAAACTAGGCAGGTGAAGATTTAAAAAAAAAAAACACTGGACTTTTTCTAATCTTCACCTGTCCAGTTTTGGTGAGTCTGTGCCCATGGTAGTCTCAGATTCTTATTCTTGGCTGACAGGAGTGGAACCTGATGTGGTCTTCTGCTGTTGTAGCCCATCCACCTCAAGGTTTGATGTGTTGTATGTTCGGAGATGCTCTTCTGCTCACCACAGTTTTATAGAGTGCTTATTTGTGTTACTATAGACTTCCTGTCAGCTCAAACCAATCTCTCTCATCAGCAAGGTGTTT
Source organism: Pangasius sanitwongsei (assembly GCA_037576675.1). Classification (NCBI taxonomy): domain Eukaryota; kingdom Metazoa; phylum Chordata; class Actinopteri; order Siluriformes; family Pangasiidae; genus Pangasius; species Pangasius sanitwongsei. The sequence goes on along the minus strand of CM075003.1, from coordinate 7,373,652 downwards.
CAGCCTGCAGACCTTCTGCTCACAGGATGTTTTTTGTACCATTCTGTATAAAACTGAGTGACTTGCATGTGAAAATCCCAGGAGATCAGCAGTTTCTGAAATACACAAAACAGCCCATCTGGCTCCAACAAGCATGCCACGGTTAAAATCACAGAGATCACACTGCATGAGTCAGCAGGTGTACAGGGGTTCCTATTAAAGTGACCGGTGAGTGTAGTATATCAGGTACAGTATGTAAGTTGAAGGGTGAGAGCGGTTCTTTTCCACAGACACCAGTTTCCTCCCACCTCCCAAAAACATGCTGGTAGATAGCCTGAGCACTATAAATGTCCCCTCAGTGTAAATGAGTGTATGAGTGTGTGATGTGGCATCCCATCTATGGCATGCCATCCATAGCCTCACACCCAGCGTTCCGAGGACATGTGACCGGAATAAAAGTGCTTAGTCGAGACAATTTAATGAATTCTTATCAACTTATCATCCATAAAGAATAAGCAAAGAATTACTCATCAAACTTGTTGAACTGTCTTCAAACTTTATTCATAATTCAACTGAAACACACACTGGATATTGACTGTATGACCAGCTGAAATTCATACAGGTGCTAACATTGTATTCAATAAAAGAGCTGTACTATGTGTACATTAGTGTTCAGTTCAAAACAAGATGGGATCAGTGAGGAATGCTCATCTAACACACACACACACAGTTACTGCCCTGAAAGGAGACAAATTGTTATTTGTGTAGTAGCATCTCACTATAAAATTCATAAAAAGGTAAACCGTGAATATTAAAACAGCTTATCCCCTTCATGTAAGAGCCAAATACACTAGTGGCTGGTCACTCAAATTCAGATTAAAACTTTAATTCCAGATCAGTGTTTACAGTCTACACCAAGGGTGTCTAATCTTATCCAGAAAGGGCTGGTATGGGTGCAGGTTTTCACCTGCAAACACCTAATAGTCTATTGAAAGCCAAGATCAACTAATTAGGTGTGGGTCCTGCTTGGTTGGAATGAAAAAACACACTGGCCCTTTCTGGATAAGATTGGACAACCCTGGCATACCCAATGTCCTAAACACACAACAGTCTCTTGAGTTTACAGAGCATAGTGTGAAAAACAAAAAACATCCAGTGAGCAGAAGTTCTAAGGGCAGAAAGGCCTTTCTATGTGTAGGTCAGTGGAGAATAGCCACACTAGTTCAAGCTGACTGGAAGGATATGGTAACTCTTTACAACCACGCTGAGCAAAAGTAAAAAAAGTATCCCTGATATACATTGATATATCACCGGACTACAACAGCAGAAGATCACATCAGGTTCTGCACCTGTCTGCCAAGAACAGGAATCTGAACGCTATCATGGGCACAGGCTTACCGAAACTGGACAGTTGAAGATCGGAAAAGAACTAATTTTCTATGAACTGTTTTTGTTTTTGCACCAGTTTGTGTAAACCTGAGAGACTGTTGCATGTGAAAATCCCAGGAGATCAGCAATTTTTGAAATACTCAAACTAGCCTATCTGGCGCCAACAACCACCCCACAGTCAAAGTCACCAAGATCACATTTTTTCTTCATTCTGATGCTTGGTGTGAACAATAACTGAGGCTCTTAATTTGTATCTGCATGATTTTGCGCATTGCGCTATGATTGGCTGATTACATAATTCAAATTCCTGCATCAATGAGCAGGGGTACAGGCAAAATCGTGGATTAGTACATATGGAGTCTACATACAGGCATGGGTTACTAAATGGATGACAGCATAGTAATCATTGTAAGCTGTTACAGTGAATACAGTGAAAATTTCCTGAAAGTTGTTTGTGGTTGAACCATTTAATCCAAGTGAAATTACTCCTGAATGTTCTATCTCTAGCATCTATTTATTCACAGGTGCTGTGGCTTTATAGTATAGAGAATAATCCACTTCCTATTCCTGCCACGTGCTGAAGGCTTTATGGGAGCTACACTAAGATTACTATGGTGCATTATTCACTATAATAAAATGCTGGACCCACAGCAGGAAACCTCAATTCCTTATGTTCAGTGCTTTTTCATTTGCTACTGAAGAACATGTATGAAAAACACTCATCTGTTCCAAATTTAGAATAAATCTGAAGCTGTCAGAATACACTGAACTTTGTTGACCATGCAAGTGGCAACACGCAACACAGTAAACTATATAAGCAAAGACGTTCACACTGGTATTAATAAATAAACACAATAATGATAATTTTTTATGTGTTTACATTATCTTTCATTTTGTGTTATTATACAGTGGTTACTTTGTCTTACATAAGTTAAAGCCTTAGATTACAAAAGACTTGTTTAATTCCTGAGTAAATACATGAATTGCATAATGGGACCTAGTTTCCAAAATCCTTACTAATGCTCAGGAACATGCAGTGCAGCAAGTAATTAGGTTCAGTTTATTCACTCATATATTTCCTCAGGAAAAAGCACTGCAATATAAGGCATTACTTTAGTCCTCCGGTGGAGTGACGAAAAAAAAATCATAAACTCTATAAAAAAGAGCATTGCATAAAAGACGCTGCAGATAACATGGCAGGATTGTAGGGATTTGAGGTAAAAGGCTGAGATTTGCTGATGAAGGGCTCAAGGCTGGTCACTGGGTCAGGGGTCATCGTCATCACGCCCGTAGCTGATTGGCATGAGCTGCTGGACGATGTAATCCGCTATCTCCTGGGAACCAGCAGCTACAACACGGCGGGACATGAGATCAAGAGGACCCCCTGGGAGAGAAGTGTATTAGTGTTTTAGCATTTACGTACACACAGAGTTTAATCATGCAAGGACTCGTAGATGATGGTGGCCCTGCCTTTCTACTGTCTACTTACATATTTGGCAGATGTTTTTAATTCCTGTCAATTTACAAGTGAGGCAGTGGAGGATATAGGGCCTTAACCACAGAGTGATCACTGCTATGAACCTTCAGTATACAACTTCCTCTCATCATGAAAAAGAAAATGTAATTGCATAATAAATCACTATACAAGTACAAGATGTAGGAAGAATTATGCCCAAGGTTATGTGTTGATGTATCATTTTCCTAAGCACAAAAAATTAAGGAGAAGGCAATATACCATCTTTAGATCGAACTCAAACAGGAATTATTTTTATTTATTTATTTATTTATTTTATTACTTTTTTTTTAATACACAGTGAGGTCAAATCCCAAACGGCTGCATACTCATTATACACATGGTGTTGCATATGACCAATGCAATGCCATTTGAGATCCAATCTAAAAAAAGACAGACTTCAATATGTGCCTCTTGGAAATGAACTACTTACAAGTAAGATGTGTGCTTGTACTATTTAATTAGAAAATTAATACATACTTTTAAATTATGTCAGAAATGGCTTGCAATTATTCAGACCTATTTTTCTAGACCGAGTGACATGTGGGTCATTTGAGTATGTAAATATTATACAAGGAATAAAACACGATAGGGCATTCTATAATAGGAAAATAATCAACGACGGGGTGATGTGATGGCACAAATCAGAGAAAACTTATTGGTGGAAAACTTACTGACTATTACATATTAGTGCATTAATATAACCCTGTGATTTGCATTATAGCCAGTACTATTTTTACCCAAATTAACCAATGCCTTTTGACCAATCAGAGCTGAGAATTCAACAGCACTCTGATAGAAGATTTAAATTTGTATTTAAACTGGCATTTGTTTTTTAACATATTTAACAACAGTAGGACAAACCTCCAGTTAATGTTTATTTTTTAGTAACAACCTACAGAAGATTATAAATCTGACAAATAGTAGAAACCCAATACCCACTGTCACTTATAGTGCAACCAGACAAGGCTGTCAAATCAGTGCAGCCAGTGTCACTAACAGTGGACAGTGTCTGAATGAGAAAGCGCTGGAACTGCTTTTTTTTACTGAGCTCACATCTCTCTAGATCAATGGAGTGACGTGGTTAGAGTGAACACACTGCAAATCAGACATCAGTGAAAGCAACTCCCTTTACACAGATCTTCCAGATTTGCCTCTTTCCTCTCTTCTCACTCCCTCATACCTCTTCTTCTATCTCTTTCTGACAGACAGAGTGAGAGGTGAAGCATTTGGCTGACCACATGATCTTGACCTCACTGCCCTCTCCAACAGAAGCTCTTTGTGTACTCTCACACAGCGTAGTCTGCCATGACACTCTGCTGCCCACCTTCCACCGAATACACCAAATACACTGCAAAAAACTGTCCATAAGACAGGCCTTGTAGGCTGTACAAATATCTCCAAGAGAGGCAAATATCTGGCACTGGAATAAAGTTTGTATTTAGTAAAGCAAAAAGCAGATGTGAAAAGCTGTTTGATGTGATGATGTCAGTAGTGATTACCTCACACACAGAGGATTAACAATATAATCCCAGATGTCTGTGTGACAGGGAGCAGGCCGTCATAACAGCGTGTTATGGCAACAAACTTATGGTGCTTTTTAAGCCCTCCATTAAAGACATAAAGGCTCTGGGATCCCTGCTATTTGCTGTACATTTATTGGACAATACTGTATAAGCGATAATACAGTTGCGGGGGAAGGGGTGTAATAGGAAAACAATACACGACGAGGTGGCGAGATGCAGCCTGATGGGAAGCAGAGTTACTGTTACTACCCCAAAGTCGATTATTTCCCTATAACACAGGTGCTTTATTCTTATTATACCACAGCATGTCATACTTTTCATATGTTTATATTTACATTTAATGCTGTGGACTATCCTCCAAACAAGTTATCACTTACCTTATAGCAGCTAATGACAATCGTTCCCTCACCAGACCTCTCATTTTTCTCCCTCCTGAAGCTTGTCATGTCACCAAGAAACCATAAAGTGCAAAGGCCTCTGTCCTGAAGACTTTCCCATGTCAAAAGAACAGACTTAAACAACAACTTTACCTCTGAATCTTACTACGTACTGACAGTGGAGACTCCTTCCATAAATGCTAAATGAATGTCAACTCACAGAAAACCTCACCATTCAACAATTACACACATTTTAAAATCCATTTTACATACAAGTCCCTGTATATGTTGTTACTATAGAAACGTGAATGTATTAGAATGAGCACATTAATATAAACCTGTCAGCTGCTGTTCTAAAAAAAAAAAAAAACATCAACACCTTCTGACCAATCGGAATTGAGAACTCCACAGCACCGCAGTATAATGACACTATACCTCATCATTATACTACATGTAACTGCAAATCACATCCAATCACACCTTCTTGATATGACATGAAATATCTGAAAAAAGTTATTACAGATTCCGTCTGAATGAAGGGAATATCTGTCACACTAAGCCCAAGCCTGGATGCTTTGGATCAAAGCATTATGCATATCCACAGCTGTAATAATGCTAACCAAATACGGCATTATTTATACGTGTGCAAATCCCAAACTAAATCCAACATCCTTTCAAGGAATTCACATAACACTAGCTATAAATAACTTGGCTGTAATATTTGCTATTTTACAGAATCAAATCAACATCATTCTGAATGGAAAAATCCAGTCACATTACTGCCAAAACGTTCTGTGTAAATATTATTTCTCATTTGGATTCTGGTCAAAATCAAGTTTGTGGTAATCGAGAGAGCATGCTTTAGTTTAAACAGGAAGTGAAATGTTTGTCTAAAAAGTCAGTTTAATAATTCTGTGGTGTGCAGTATAAGTAAGAGTGTGCTGACCTGTGGTGTCGATCACACAGCCGCCTGCTTCGGTGATGATAAGTGCTGCTGCAGCGATGTCCCAGCAGTGCAGACCATATTGGTAGTAAGCCTCGGCTGCTCCGGACGCAACCTGACAGAGTGCTAGAGTTGAGCTGCCTATGATCCTCACTCTGAGCACATACAAATGAGCCTGGTGTAAGACAGCTGGTGAAAAATCAAAATCACAACCCCACACCCCTTCCCCCTTCACACGACAGCTATAGTACTAACCAGGGAGGGTGAAGGCAAACATGTGCTTCCTCCAAGACACACACAGCCAACCGCAGAATCTTTTCGAACTGCTGCTCATACTGCATCACAGGGCAGTGTAACACACTCGGTGGAAACCCCTATCTACCCTGTTCTGCATACATGAGCTCACAGATGCCCACGACTGACTAGTGTCACTGTGATTGACAGGGGAGGGAAAGTACACTATATGGCCAAAAGTTTGTAGACACCTGACCATCACTCCCATATCTGGGTCTTCTCCAAACTGTTGCCACAAAGTTGGATCTCTGTATGCTGTAGCATTACAATTTTACCTTCACTGGAACTAAGAGGCCCAAACATGCTCCAGCATGACAATGCCCCTGTGCACAAACCGAGCTCCATGAAGACATGGTTTGTCAAGGTTAGTGTGGAGGAACTCGAACATTTACATTTACATTTATGGCATTTGGCACCCTTATCCAGAGCGACTTACATTTCTCTCATTTATACAACTGAGCGGTTGAGGGTTAAGGGCCTTGCTCAAGGGCCCAGCAGTGGCAGCTTACCACTGCCCTCAACCCCACTGAGCACCTTTGGGATGAATTGGAATGCTGACTGCACCCCAGACCTTCTCACTGACATCAGTGCCTGACTCCACTAATGCTCTTGTGGCTGAATGGGCAAGTCCCCACAGCCACGCTCCAAAATGTTGTGGAAAGCCTTCCCAGAAGAGTGGAGGTTATTACAACAGCAAAGGGGGACTAAATCTGAAATGGGATGTTCAAAAAGGTGTCTGCAAACTTTTGGCCATATAGTGTATTTCATCCCTGCTATCCAGAGATAATGGCTGATTTTGCTCTCTTAACCCCGCAGCCACAAATGGCTATAGCATCATTGGGATTTGAACTCACAATGATAGGGTCGATGCTTTCTGTTGCACCACTCAGAAAGGGAAACATATAATACTATAATACTATACAATAATGATCGATTACAAGACATGACTGAGGCTTTACATCATAATTAACTTATCATAAATACTCAATATTTAACTTAATATTCAACTCCAATATCACCAGCAGACAAGTGTAAATAAAGTTGCCAATGATGGTACCAATAATTAAGTTATACACTCATTCAAGCTATACACTCCATTTGTTTATAATTACTTTCTTTATGAATTAGGAACTGTTAAATAAAAGCTCATATTCCGCTTAATTTCTGTGTACATGAAAAATCATTTAAAATGTGAAGCACATCACAGATCTTGGTTACTAATAGGGTTGTAACGATCCATCGAGATGGATCAATCTATCGATCAAATAGTCAACGATCCATTGATTGATGCAATGTGTAAACATCGATGCATGTATCATTTTTAAGACCTTTATTTAGGACACTCTAATTCCAGCCATGTCCCGGACGTGACGTCCGTCAAAGTTTAGGTTCATCCTGGGTCCTTATTTGCACAAAATATGTAGCATTTCATAGTGTAAAAAAGCTCAATAAATTTTTCAAAATATATTTTGGTTGCATCTGTGAATTAATGGAAATGCTACTGATTGTGTGAAATAGACACATCGTATAATACTGATTGCAGGCCCCTGAATCGATCAAATCGAAATTGCATCATTGTGGTCATTGAGGTATCGGCAAATATCGAATCGCTGGCTAAAAGAACCAATATTAGATTGTATCGTCATGAAACTTACAATTTACATCCCTAGTTACTAACTAACTAACTAACCAACTAACATAACACTAATATTCAACCCAGTCTAACGTTCTTTTGCTTGTGGGGACAGGCAAAGCGCCGTGGGTGTTATGTACCACTGATAAGGAATAAAAGATGACAGGGCATGTTGGTATAGGAAAATAATTAACGACAAGTGTATTCCTCTTATACCACAGCAATTCGTGATTGCAAATTTAATTTATTAAACACTGACCTAGTGTATGTTTTAACGATTTATAGTTAATGCTGTGAAATGTCAGCGGTTAATTCCTGTTATCACTTATGCAGCAGCAGCCACTCACTTTTCGCTTTCTTCAAGTTAATAAAACAAACAAACAAAAAATGGAAAGTGCAAAGCCCTCTATCCTGAAGACTTTCTCATGTTAAAAACCTAAAGTTACAGCTTTACCTTTGTCACAAAGTGCTGACATGGGAGACTCCATATAAATATTAGAACGAGCAGATTAATATGGGAGTGCAGTATGTGCAGTAATGACATTTTTTGCAGTGTATAGCCAGAACATCTGTCTGAGCTGCTGATATAGAAAATGAATCAACACCTTCTGACCAATCAGAAATGAAACGTCAACAGCACTGTGGCTTAATGACAAATAATACATCTATATAAGTTCTGGCAAATTTAGCCTGAGAGGGACAAGGTGAAATAAAAGTGTTCAATGACTGGTCTCAATGTTCGTTTTAAATATAAAACAGAAAATGATTTGTTTTTGTCCCATTCTCTGGAGACATGGATTGTCACAGGAAATGTAAAGATAAAGTAAAGATCAACCATATGGTGCTTTTCGGAAATGTATTTTTTCATACGGAAGTATTAGCATCTTTTGGCACAAATAAAAGTGTCTCACCCGTGGACTGGTGTACTCAGCAGCTGCTTCATATTCCTCAAAAAGATATCCAGTGTGTGAGGATCTCGCTTTGCCCCAATCTCTGTTAGAATGAGAGCTTTGGAAACATCTGATAAAAAGAGGAGGAATGGGTCATTTGGAAAGATTTCATTTGCACACATATTTCAAAACAGTTTATTTTCACATAGCTCTGACCCCCCCCCCACCCCAAAAAAATAAAAAATAATAATAATAATTAAGACCATGGCAATGAACAACCTTTAGAAAAAATCAGAGAGAATTCAAAAAGATAGCACCCACCTTTCTCCTTTGAAACGTGTAGTCGGACTCCATTGCAAAATGCCCCGTGACCTCTCCTGCCTGTGTATAACGTTCCATCAAAACAGTGGTATATGACACCAAACTCCAGCTGCAAATTAGTGAAGTACAAATGATCATTCTGAATATTTTCTATAATAGAGGACATAAAAACTTACAGAGCACATGCAGTGATTGACAATCATCACAAATCCACCCGGATGTCTACTGTTAAAAGTGAAGCTATATTTATGTTATTGGGGTTTGGGCATTGATCTACCTGTTTCTTTACTGCAAAGCCAATGCTTACTGCAACCATGGGAAAACTGCAAATTAAATATCATGTATTTTAAATGAAGCCATGTTCCTGAAATTAATAATTAATTAGTTGGCGGTCTCAACTATAGTACTGCACATTATGTACCTGTGAACAAAATTACAGGTGCCATCAATAGGATCTATTATCCATGTAGGGTTATCTGTGAGAACACACTTCTCTCCTGCAGCAGACGACTCCTCTCCAATAAACCTGAAATGAAGCGAAAACAATCTGTAAAACAATCTCTATCTTTCTATTAAACTGATACACTATATTACCAAAAGTATTCGGTCACCTGCCTTGACTCACATATGAACTTAAGTGCCATCCCATTCCTAAC
>CM075003.1:7351099-7364031 GCA_037576675.1 Pangasius sanitwongsei | reverse complement strand
CCTTCACTGGGACTGACAGACACAGAGGCCACGCCTCCTTCACTGGGACTGACAGACACAGAGGCCACGCCTCCTTCACTGGGACTGACAGGTCAGAGTTCTCTTGTATGTTCACCTGTGTGAGGGAAACTTCTCCCTGAGTGTGGAGATGATCAGCTCCTCCACGTGCTGGTCAGCCTCTGTCACCAGGTCTGTAGGAGTGCTTTTACTGCTCACACGCTTCTCTTGCATCACGGACACCCGGACCATCTGAGAGGGAGAGAGGACCACTACACAAATTATCTGCAACCACACCTTACCAAACTTACACACTAGAGATTTGTAGGGAATTGGCTTTGATACAGTGAGAATGTCAGCTAATATCAGCTAATGTTTACAGCGCTGATGTGGAAAAAGTGGGATCAGTGCATTCCTAACTACCACGTCAGGATCATTGCTGTGCTGAGAATAGACCATCTCGCATAATATCTGGTTTGTGGTGATCCTATGGTGGTCCCGCTCCATTAATGAACAAAGTCTAAACATTAAACTTTGCAATGAGGTGTAATTCGATTGCATATAACAGAGCATAGCCAAATCACCTGGTAATTCTGGTTTGTATACTACAATTTAATGGTAAGCAACAACCATCATTTGATCACACTGCAAAAATAGGTTTTGTATTACTGCATTTCAATCAAAGAATGAGCTGTAATCACTTGGGCTGTGGTTATAATCAGTATTAGGGGGTCCTATGTAGAGAATCGCATGAACGCTGACAGAGACAATATTTGTGAACCTTAATTTTCAAAAAGCATATATGCATTTTATGCTTTTGTGTCTTGAGACTACTAGTGAGACAGCTGTACCCCCTCTATTGGATGAATGATGAATTGCTATATATATATATTTTTTCTCATCTCACTGTCATCAAGTGTCCATGGGCCCCACAAAATGAAGAAAATTACCCATATCATTATTCGATATGAACTGCAAGGTGCATTGTTTTGCAAAATTATTTTACACAAGACCTTCAGACATTATTAAAAATGGCAAAAAAACATAACTAGTGCACTACATAGCAATTTTTTTTGAACCAGTGTTACCAAATTAGAAACTCTGTCACTAGCTTCGGAGACATGTGCAGTCGTGGCCTAATGGTCAGAGAGTCGGACTTGTAACCCGAAGGTGAACCTGAAGGTTGTGGGTTCGAGTCTCAAGCCGGCAGGGATTGTAGGTGGGGGGAGTGAATGACCAGCGCTCTCTTCCACCCTCAATACCACCTCACGACTGAGGTGAGTCCCTTGAGCAAGGCACCGAACCCCCAACTGCTCCCCTGGCGCCGCAGCAAAAAAGGCTGCCCACTGCTCCGGGTGTGTGTTCACGGTGTGTGTGTGTGTGTGTTCACTACTGTGTGTGTGCACTTGGATGGGTTAGATGCAGAGCACAAATTCCGAGTATGGGTCACCATACTTGGCTACACGTCACTTCACTTCACTATTCTAATGAAACTCTATTCTATTCTCTTCCATTGTAAGTATGTAACACATGTAACACATTTTGATATGCAACTGATCAACCAATCTGACTATATGGAACTTACTCTAAGGCATCATTTGGCGCCTTTTAGTGACTTTTTGAGTGTGCATTAGATTCTTTCCCTTGAAAAGAGCTGGTAACTCTGTTTCAGAGTCAGTCTTGCAGAGGCCAGCCTGTATAATTTGTTCTGTAGAGGAACTGTGGTATTGTCAGTGGAAACCTGACCTTGTTTACATTCTGCCTTTTATCAGAAGAAACACGAGGGTTATTTATATCACAGGAAAGAGAGAGAGAGAGAGAGAGAGAGAGAGAGACAGAGTGCGTTTATATCAGCAGCAGCAAAAGGTCAACTGTAATGTAGTCTGTAATAGATGTAAGCATGACATGAAACATGTATATCAGAACGTAAATAGGTATAACATGTTCATAACAGTTCCTGTGCGCTTATTGTAGCATTAGTTGCTTGGAAAGTGAGAGATCTGAAACCTGAGTGTGCGTTATATTATTGCATCACTTTTTTTCCTCATAAAGAGCACAGCAGCCTGTGCTTGGGTGATGTTTTATCTGATAACAGAATATCTAATATAGGTTCCCGCGTGTTAAATAAATGCCTATGTGTGTTTTTAACATGTTTAGCGCAGTGTGTGTTTGGGGTTTGGAGCAGTGTGTGTGTGGTGTTTGGAGTGCTGTGTATTGGTGTTTGGAGCAGTGTGTGTGTGTGTGTGTGTATATTGGTGTTTGGAGCAGTGTGTGTGTGTATATTGGTGTTTGGAGCGGTTTGTGTGTATATTGGTATTTGGAGTGGGAGTGGTGTGTGTATATTGGTGTTTGGAGCAGTGTGTGTGTGTGTATTGGTGTTCGGAGCAGTGTGTGTGTGTGTGTATATTGGTGTTTGGAGCAGTGTGTGTGTATATTGGTATTTGGAGCGGTAATATGTATATATTGTTGTTAGGAGCAGTGTGTGTGTGTGTTTATTGGTGTTAGGAGCGGTACTGTGTGTATATTGGTGTTAGGAGCGGTACTGTGTGTATATTGGTGTTTGGAGCGGTACTGTGTGTATATTGGTGTTTGGAGCGGTACTGTGTGTATATTGGTGTTTGGAGCGGTACTGTGTGTTTATTGGTGTTTGGAGCGGTACTGTGTGTATATTGTTGTTAGGAGCAGTGTGTGTGTGTATATTGGTGTTTGGAGCGGTAATGTGTGTATATTGTTGTTAGGAGCGGTAATGTGTGTATATTGTTGTTAGGAGCGGTAATGTGTGTATATTGGTGTTTGGAGCGGTACTGTGTGTTTATTGGTGTTTGGAGCGGTAATGTGTGTATATTGTTGTTAGGAGCGGTAATGTGTGTTTATTGGTGTTAGGAGCGGTACTGTGTGTATATTGTTGTTAGGAGCGGTACTGTGTGTATATTGGTGTTAGGAGCGGTAATGTGTGTATATTGTTGTTTGGAGCGGTAATGTGTGTATATTGTTGTTAGGAGCAGTGTGTGTGTGTGTGTGTGTATATTGGTGTTTGGAGCGGTACTGTGTGTATACTGTTGTTAGGAGCGGTGTGTGTGTATGTTGGTGTTAGGAGCGGTAATGTGTGTGCTACCTGGCCGGCTCTGAGCGCTGTCCTCACGGCCACATCCAGGCACTCGGCCCAGGTCTCTGCCTCCGTGTCCGAGCTCATGGCGGAAACTGAGCGGATTACTAGCGGAAACGGCGGCTGTGTGTCTCCCTGCTCATGCTGAACCGCTTCGGGGTGGTGGACAGGGTTTCCACGGTGACTTTAAAGCAGCATAGAGTCCTGACGTGGATGTGCTAGTATTAGTCCTGCTGTGTGTGTGTGTGTGTGTGTTTTTCACCTCTGCGCGGTCAGTTATGGCGACTTGCTCCACTAACACACCGGATTTAAGAATGGATAGAGATAAGATCCTTTTTTTTTTTTTTTTTTACAAACATAAACCTGAATCCTAAATGACTCAGTAAACCCTATAGAAGTACACTATCGCGTACATGAATGAATGGCTTCTACGCCCTCTGTAGTGCACTATGTGTCCTGTAGAGAGTCATTTGGGATTAAGCCTAAAGACTGATTGGAATCGCTACTTCTCACTGCAGCCTTCCTGAAAAATACCATCTTTACAAACATTTACACCTTTAGCATATCAGCGTTTTACATTTAACATGTAACTGTGCAGCAAGCGGCCAGGGAATTAATAAATACATAATAAATACTCATATAAAAATAAAAATGCTCTTATAGACATGAAAACAAAGTTGCTACACTGAAATTAATACAAATAAATAAATAAATAAATATATATCTAAAAAAAAATATTTAAACACACAATTTATTAATAAATAAATTTTTGCTCAGTATTTTTATTGCTAAATATTAGGTTTTTTTTTTTTTATTAAAATGCTAAATATTATTGTTACTACGTATTTTGTAGGTAGTGTATAAATGTATATTGGGAGTAGTGTCCTACTGTGTGGGGGAACAATCTTTAAATTAAAAAGTCTTATAAAAAAAAAGTCTTAATATTAAGATATTTACCAGAGAAATTCACACATTTTGATTAGATTAGTCAACACCGCCGTCTCCTGGCTACTGAGCAAAATGCAACTCTATTATTATTATTATTATTATTATTATTATTATTATTATTATCATCATCATCATCATCAACAACGACAATAACAATAATAATATGCAGCTTCTCTCACGTTGCCAGCAGTTAGGAAATGCAAAAAAGGCAAAAAAAAGACAGCTTCAGAAGCCAATAGAGAAAAGTGCATCAGTCTAGCAAGGAAGTGTAAATGTCCTGATCTTCACACAGCCCTTTTCCCTGTCTCACTGTGCACTCATTCACACACAGCTGTGTCCCAAATTAGCACGCAAAGACAAGAAGTTCTTCAAAGAGGAAATTTATTTACAATATCAGGACAAATCACTGTCAAACGTGTTGTCATTCAAAAGATATACTCTTTACACTGACCAATTCACAACGAACGGACATTTAAAAAGGCAATAATATACACTGTGTCATGTGGGAGTTTGTACAGCCTGACATGAACAAGAACCTGTCAGGAACTGAACACACAACATAAAAAGTATAGACATAACTCTTAAAATTAGTTAAATTTACATAATTCTACCAGCCCTGCTCTCCCCCTGCACAAACAACGTACGCATTTACCAAAACGGAGAAGAAATGAAAAGAAATAGAATACAAAGAAAATGTAATGAAATGGAAAAAGGAAACAGGGAAAACAAGGAATAGGAGATGTATAGAAGAGAGATGTGATGGCCTACATTGTCACAGATCAATAAACATGGCACAGGCAGGGGGAAAACACCACACAGACAGAGTAACTAAGCACCATACAAAGGCTTAGTCTTTTATAATATAATCCATAAAAATAAAACCGCAGAAAACCTAGGAAAAGTAACATAAAAAAATTAAAACAAAAATATTTAACGAAGTGGGTTAAAAGTTGAGAAGAAGACAAAAAAAAAACAAAAAACAAAAGACTTGTCAGAAGTGCAGCGTTAGTTGGAGCTTAGTGGCTGGCTGGCCATCGAAGGGTTTAGTAGATGAATTCTCCCGGCACCTCCTGCAGGCCTGGGAAGGGCTCTTCGAATTTGAAGCGCTTTGAGATGGCCTTCTGCTCCGGGGTCAGGCTCTCCTTGTCTGAGGACTGCCTGCACTGGCCTAGAGTGTAGGCTGCCATGACTATGAGCTCCTCCGTCAGTCTGCTTTGCTCCGTGACATCCTCGTCGCTGCACTGAGTAGGGACAGCTGTGCTGACTGGCTCAGGGATGGAGGAGGCAGTGTTCTTCCCCTTCTCCTCTGCAGACTCCGTCTCCTGTGTTTGTAGCCACTGGTGTTTCAGGCACTCCTCTGCAGTGGCACGATCCCTGTTCAAACAAGATGGATTCTGTTTTTAACATGTGCTCAAATACACTGGTCATACAAAACTAGAAAGTTAGACTTCTAACACTGTAACAGTACAAACAAAGACACATAATGAGATGGGTTTTATTTATACTTGCCAGGTGGACAAGTAGGTTCATTAGGATGCTGATATAGTCAACACCAGCATTTATTTCTCCCATTTACCAGTCAGAGAAAGAAAATGTTTAACTTCCGCAAAGCTGTTATACACTTTCAATAGGAGAATCTGTACTCCTGCTCATTCATGCAGATATCCAATCAGCCAATCATCTAGTGGTGGCACAGTGCATAAAATTATGCAGATACAGGTCAGAAGCTTCAGTTAATGTTCACATCAAACATCAGAACTGGGGAAAAATGTCTTCTCAGGGACTTTAAGCATGGCACGGTTGTTGGTGCCAGATGGGCTGATTTGTGTATTTCAGAAACTGCTGATTGGGATTTTCACACAAAACAGTCTCTAGCTAAAAAACATACACTCTACACAAATGGTGCAAAAAAAAAAAAAAAACATCCAGGGAGCAGCAGTTCTCCGGGCAGAAGCACCTTGTTTATGAGAGAGATCGGAGGAGAATGACCAGTCTAGTTCCAACTGACAGGAAGGCTACAATAACTCAATCACTCTTCACAACTGTGGTGAGCAGAAAGGAATCTCAGTATGCACAACAAAATGAACCTTGAGGTGGATGGGCTACAACAGCAGAAGCCCACGTCAGGTTCCTCTCCTGTCAGCCAAGAGCAGGAGTCTGAGGCTGCAATGGACACACTGCTAAACTCCACACATCAACCCAGGATACATTCTGGCCATCAGTAGATCAGAAGAAGTACTTTTAACAGTTGGGTAAATTGGCTTGTAAAGATGAAAAACTTTTTTCTACATTAACATTATAGTATGTGAACAAAAACAACATCATGGCCAGATTTAAATAACATTTTAAATATGTGATGCAAGAAGATAAAGACCACAGCGCAGAGCCAACATTTTAGGCAAAGACTTGCTACATCAGAAGAGGATAAGGAGAAGAGCTATATGAGAAGAGCATAAGGACTATGGCTATACAGAGATATGGCTGTACTTCCTCTCCTCAGTAATTTGAATGATAATTTGTGCTATGACTATTTGTTACTATTTTTAAGAACATTGTAGCTTGTGGGGTGGGCTAGCTATGATTTTATGATTAATGCACCCCTGATGCTAAGAAGCTAAAGTGCTCTAATTCAACTCCAACAGCTGTGCTAATATTAGATAGTAGTATTCGGAGATTTGTCGTTGTGCATACTCAGGCTCCTTGATGAGCAAGGACTTGATGAAGTGGATGGCTGCCTTGTCCAGCCACTCCAGCTCCTCCTCTGTGTAGGTGACGTTAATCTGGGAGATGTTGAGAAAGGTCTCCTGCTTATCGGCTCCCAGGAATGGAGACATACCAGTCAGCATCACGTAGGCAAGGACACCGATACTCCTACCAGAAAAAATAGACGAAAATGAAACTAGCATAACATTTTATGATAATGGCTTTCAAGAGGCTGAACTTGCAGGGCTGCTTGTCCTGGCCACAATCATTACACCCATACTGAAAAGGTCAGCATTACACCATGCTGTACTTTATGTAGTGCATTTAATAGCCTTATTGGCCTCATTTAAGCAACATTAGTGAATTAAATATCCAAGTACTTGTAAAACCTTTATAGAAAGACTACTCACCACATATCAGTGGCTGTGCTAATGGGCTCATAATTAAGAACCTCTGGGGCTAGGAAGGAGGAAAAAACCCAAATTAGGAGTTAAAAGACTAAAATCATGGATACTGAATATTCAAAATTGAGCATTACATGCCACAGCATGTCTTACCAACATATTCGGGTGTGCCCATGATCTCTCGGATTTCCTGATTACTGCTGACCATCCTGGAGAGGCCAAAGTCCACGATCTTGATGTCCCCAAGAGGATTGTCACTGGTCAGGAGAATGTTCTGTGGCTATAGAGGTTTAAAAAAACAACTCGTTAAATAGGCCACAGCTCCTTGGCCTATTTAAGTAGTGACATATCAGACTGAACACTTCCAAATGGCACTACATTTATGTGACAAATTACTGTGCAGTACTTCATACCGGTAGAACCATAGAACAGCCACAACCACTGGTAATTTTAAAACTGAAAATGTCTGTCCTAAAACTTTTGCGCCTAATTTGCATCTGCGGTGTAGTGCAGTTCTCGCTCGACCCTCGACCATGCAGAGCAGGCTACAGCCTCTGAGTGCAATAACCGACCAGTGTTGGCATGTCATTGTTCAAAGTTTATTTCCATATTTTCCCTAATGTGAAGAATGTGATCGAAAACATAGTTACTGACATAATCCATAAAAATTGGTGTCATTAAAAACTGACAAATAATCTCACACCTTGATAATGATCTGATTAGCTACTTAGGTGTGTTAAATGAGATAAATGATGAACTAAAATGCTCCTTAAGACTTATGTCTAACACTCTTGAACTTGACTAAGACTTTTTACAAAATTAATCTTAAGTCTTAATGTTGCTCCCTCCATTATCTGCAATTAAGTGTAAATGCTGATTACATTTAAATATACATAAACAATATACAATGCATTGCTCCTTTAAAAAAACAAAAAAAAAACAAATGACTGACAACAATTGACCACTAGGTGGACTCTAGCATCACGTATTCCCCAGTTACATTTTAAAAGCCACTTTTGAAAGCCATGATCACAGCTACAGAGCTTTTTCTGTACTATGCATCATACGTACACCACCACCCTGTAAAACAAAGTCTATTTAAATTGATAGTGTTCACTTATTGACCTGATGAACCCGTTACCTTCAGATCCAGATGAACCACGTTGTTTCTATGAAGAAAAGCTACGCCCTCCAGGATTTGCCTCATCAGCCGCTTCACATCTTCCTCCTTAAAGGCCTCGTCCCTCTCTGCCACACAGCGGTTGAAGATCTCTCCACCAGCAGCACTACAAATGCAAACATAAAACATCATTCACAACACTTGTTACATGCTAAACTTGAAATATTCATAGCTCTACAGATTTTCCTGGTTTGGCATGCAAGGACTTTGATGAGTGCAGGTTATATGGGTTCAGAGCTGTAGAGTGAGAAACAGACATCTTTTCTTTATGTGCTCTGTTACATGTCACATTCCAGGAAAAAAAAAAAAAAAAAAAAAGGAGAGTTGCGTTTATTGCCTCTGGACCACCTGGTAACTCTTCCTCCAAAGGTATGCAGGCTGCTCTGTGATGACCTTTTAACACTGACACTGAATTATTACCGTAGAAGATGGGAAGTCTTATACTCATCACCGCTAGGTCAGATGTCTTTAAGTGTACTGGCCTAATTTAACCTCAGTGTAAATCACCACAAGTGCATGACTGTGCTGTAATGACTGGAACAGACACACATAGTCACAAGGATGTGCATGCACACGCATACAGCAAGAGATTACAGACACATTACTGTGCACACTAAACATAGCGTATGAAGATTTTTTTTTTCCCCCTCTTTATTAATTGTTCTGGGGTCATTTCTTTTTGCCAGTGTCCACTCATTTGTGTCTGAGGGGAAAAAAGGACAACATAAAATGTTATTAGTTCATTTTTAGCCATTTATTCAGACAGCAGTAGTCTAGCAAAGCATTAATGACTAAAAAGGAAGACAAAACCAGAAGAAGAAGCCAGACAATCACATGTACACTGAGATTCTCAGAGCAGACGGCATGTCAAATTCAATTACAGCATGGCCAAGAGAGAATGAGTGACCTTAAACACAAGGCTGGAGTCGATCGGGTCTCGCTATGGGCTACATATTGTTTTATGTTCATGTGTCCATGTGGCTGATGGTTAGGCTGAAAGTGGATGAGCACAGATTACTACAGAGCACAGATTAAAGCACAAACATACTGCACTGATACACACTAAGACTGTAAAACCTTTAATGATGAACTTTAAGAACCAATCCCATGAATATCAGGGTGATGTTCTTTTACCTTTTTAAACATTGTGTTTTAGCTGCATGTACAGTAGGTGTGTATGTAACTGCATGCACGTGTAGGATTTAGTGAGCACTTGGATAAGCTTGGATCAGTGTTTGCACAGGCTGTAATCCTATTCTACAGTTTTCTCATAAACAATCACCAAACAGAGTAATTCTCCATAATGAATTACAATGATGATGATAAAACCACACAGGGCACAGAGAAAAAATTGTACTTGATTCTCCATATATGTTTTGAAAGCTTTAGTCTTTCATGCCAGATTTGCAAAAGGTCTCAGAATTCACTGAGTATGTATTTAATTCAGTGTTTGTTGCAGGGAAGCAGGACCTCCTGCTCCAAGCTCTAGTATGTGGATCTGCTCTCCAAAGCATCTTACCTTCTGCTATCATACCTAGACCACTTGGACTCCCAACTTACACCCTTTTAAACCACTGTATAAGGGTATACCTAATAATCTGTTCTCTCTCTCTCTCTCTCTCTCGAGCAGTGTGTGTGTGCTCCTACTGCCTTCGACTTCTACAGGGCATCTGGACCTACTTGATTCATCCTGATGCCCTACTTCTGCTTCAAGCCTGTGCACTTGTGACTCTCCTTCTGCTGCTGTGGATGGTCTCACATGAAAACCCTACACATTTACACTTCCCAAAAACAGTTTATGCCCAAGACTCACCCTTGCTTCAGGGGATGATCTCACCTGGATACTGGAAAATTGTACCCAAGAACTGCTACCGTAATCACAAACATATTCCCAATAAGCTCATTCTGAACATCCTTTCAACACACCTAATACTGTTGTTCTTTGCTCTTCTACACCTGTAGACTGTAATGATTTATAATCTCACTAGCCAGTGTCAGCCAGAAGAGGGTGGCTTCCTTCTGAGTCTGGTTCCTCTCATGATTTCTTCCTCATGTTGTCTCGGAGTTTTTTTCTTCGCCACTATCACCTCTGGCTTCCACTTTAAGGATCTAAATCTACATTTTGATTTATGTAAATCTGCTTTGCGATAAAGTATACTGTTAAAAGGGCTGTGAAACTGAATGGAAATAAAACTGAATGGAATTGAATGGAAATCAAGTAGCATGTTCATTTTGATACTAGGTGATAAAACGTTAGTCAAGTCTTTCATATAAACTGGCACTTCTGGGTGAGTGCAGGATTGGTTTGATTTTTAAAAACCACTTACTAATACAGAAGAAATGAAAAAGCACCTGATGTCCATAACAACATAGATGCTAAAAGCCATCCAAGCTAGATAATTTTTGTCAGATGCTTTTCCTTAGCAGGGTACAAAAGGAGATTTTTACACACCAGATACATAAACTAGTATACTATATACTACATGCTACAGATCACACTATTTGGGTATAAATGTATTTTTACATTACCAGCAGATAGGGCTATGCAAAGTTTTACAATGTGCTTAAAATTACATTTGATATGATAGAAATCAGACTTTAGTCAGCATTAGTCAAAGTTGCCGTAACTTTCAAATGAGCAACTCGGGGTTTTTGCAAACAGCAGGAACAGTACCTCCCTAACACTAATAAAATAGACTTGTAGGGAAAAGCAATTAGCACTTGACCAGCTGGAGATTGTGATGGATTTCAAAAGCTGGCCAGTCCTTCTGGTTCTTCTAAAGATTTAAAAAATGCAAACGCTCCACTGTGAGGTTGCAGTAATTACAGTCCAGAAATGCCCAGCCAGGCCGTTAGACTCTAAACACTAGACTAAAAGGAGAAGGGAAAAATGAAAATGTGGCCAAATCATAAGTAGGTCACGTTTTTGGCTGGGTATGGGCATGTCCGGGCACCACAGTACTCAAACAGCATGGAGTTAGCTTTCACTAATCTGAATGCTCTTACCACACACACACACACACACACACAAACACACAAATCCAGGCACTGACCCTGCAAGACGCCTTTCATTGCTCTTTTAAATATGAAAGCTGTTCTTGTACAATAAGTGTCTAACAGATTACAAAGAGGAGTGAGCTTTACCAGCGGATCTATTTCTAGATCCTGCTGCTTACTGTCAAATGAGTACAGCATGTTGAGCCTGTCTGAGTAATTAATTGCAATTAAGCCTACATCAAAAGATTGCTTGATGCTGGCTGCAGAAATAGCAGCAAAGTTTTACAATCTGTAACCCAGCTGGAAAATGCAGAGAAGATTACAAGGAACTGGTCTTCTTAAAGTCCACCACTAAACCATTTATGTGTATTAAGACTTGCATGACTTAAAAATTCAGAACTGACCACTTCTGTAAATATCCTCAAAATTAAATAGAGGCTTTAATTACGATTGTGCATGTGCAGCAGTTACAAATGTTCAAGTCCAAGTGTTTCCCCAGCACCTGGAGTTAAGATACACAGCTCTATGGAATCTAAGGAGTACAACATGATTGCTGTTATAGAAAAATAATCAGTGACGGGGCGGTTTGACGCAGAGCTACTGTTACCACCGCAAAGTTGATTACTCTTCTATAACAACATGTCCCGAAGTGTTTTACGCTTCTTATACCACAATTTTATCCATACCCATTTAATGTTGTGGAACATCCATGAAACCAGTTAGTAACTGTTCACTCACGTTAAACAGTAACTTAAAAATGTTGTTCGCTCATCTGGCCTTTTGTCTCTCTTGAACAGAACACAAAAAATGCAGCTTGTCAGGAAACCACAAAGCCCTCCATCATGAAACTTAGTTCATGTAACTTAGTTACAGCTTTACCTCCGAGTGTTACAATGCACTGACACTCCTTCAAAAAGCTCCTCACTGAAAACTTCACATAAATCAAGTAGACAAGTTTTTAAAAAAAAAAAAAATCTGTTTATGGGTAGCATCTACCATACATGTTTCTGTGCTCGTTGTTATTCTCGAATCGATAGTGTATTGGAACAAGCATTAATATAAACCTTGTGACTGACACTACTGTCAGATCTGCTGTTATAGAAAATTAAACATTAAGGATAATGACCACTGTGTCCATTAAGATAATCATCAAATCTCACAGCAACCAGCATAAACACTACGGAGGACCATATCCTGACAGTCGGGTCATCTGAGCAGCAGCAAGATGAGTGCAGCTGCTAAACCTTACAGTTTCTGGGCGTGACTCATGTTTGGGTATTCCCCATCGGTGAAACTCCTTCACTATACGCCCACCGCATTCTTCTAGGCAAGGCCTTCAGGCTCACATATCACCTGTGGGCTGCTGCAGCTGCTCTGCTTTCTCACTCTGGGGGAGGAAACAGCTGAAAGAAGATGCACAGACACAGCAAATGCATGTTTAATACTGTCGCTGTGTTGCCACTGAGCGGGAGGCTTTAGATTACATTATGTGCATGCTACAGTATTAAGTGTAATGCAGAAGCAGCAATTGCTGAAAGATGCACCGTCATGTTGCACTGTTTTGCTGTTTAGATTTCTGCTCAATCAGGCCAGATCC
>CM075003.1:7325521-7350999 GCA_037576675.1 Pangasius sanitwongsei | reverse complement strand
AGCAGCAATTGCTGAAAGATGCACCGTCATGTTGCACTGTTTTGCTGTTTAGATTTCTGCTCAATCAGGCCAGATCCCTTTTGGAAACTCTGCAGTGCACAAAACATAGCTAACACACATCTACTACATCCTCATTTCAGTTGTCTTTTATTATGAAGATAGACACTTTTGCACATGCAAGGAAGCTGTTAACAGTCATTACATACGGGAGCTGCAATATACAGAGCAAGATCCGTCCACGGTCCAGGCCATCACGTGCCGCTGCACAACATACTACATTATGAACCCTCAGCTGGAGGCCACAGTGCAATGAGGGCATGTTACTGAGCCGAGGCTGATGAAGTCCCCCTCAAAAAAAAACACCATTAACCATGAATAGGCTTCTATCATTGTGGACTGACCCCAACCAAAGCCAAAGTCCCCTTCCCTCCCCCAAATCGCCCCAGTGCCCCAAAATAGACCCAAAAGTGGGGGGAACGGGATGAATGAAAAGGGTCTAACAACTAACTTTTTATTAGGTTTGCTCTCATTTAACATGATGGATTTTCACAAAAGCGCAATGCATTACGGCCCATTTCCTGCAACCCCCAAGAAAGACCTTTGATGAACTTCTGTTGATTTTTCAGCCATTTAGGATGGACTAACTTACTTTTTAACTAATCTGACCTGGCTGATGTTCATCAAAAACTGGTGTTCCCTCATACATGCAACTACACAGTACATACATACACAAATATGTAAACCCGGATGTTGTATGCTCTTAAGGTTTAAGAGTTGCTGAAGGTGCCAAGTGATGGCTAAGTGCCAGAGACCGAGAGGAAACTTGTACTCTAAGCTTATTATAAGTGAAATCTGTGTTTCTGTTTCATTTGCACACAAACACACTAAAACCTTCTCTCAAACTCAAATTTCTCTCTCTCTCTCTCTTTTTTTTTTTTTTAAAAGACTGTTTTAGGTAACTTGGAACACAATAATACCTGGAAATATTCTAATCATTCCAGAGTTGAAATATGATATGGCTGATCGACTGGAAAGCCCAAATTCCATTTCAGTGAGCAGCTCTCATCACCAGCTGCTGTTGGGACATGGGTGTGAGAGTGGTCAGATGATGGACTTGAACTAAAAGGGAACTGACTGCATGCCATTTACTGGTGGGAGAAAGGAAATGAGACTGACCTTGCACTGAGAGAGAGGTGGTGAAAGAGGAGAAGTCATGCTGCTCTATGAATGAGGCTTGCAGATGACTCTGAACAGATGTACAACAACTTTTATTACCTATATTTATAGGTAATGTGAATGAATACGACCATTTCTGCCATACTGGTGATCAGATTCTTGTTAGCAATCTTTTATTTAGGACAACCCTTCTTTAGCCAGTGTAGACAAGTCAAGTCAACCTTCATGTCTGGCAACCATGCGATAAAACAGAGTGACTGTAGGTCTCTTAAATCCAGTCAAACAAAATGAAGATGAAGAGCCAATTAAACGGTGTTCAGAATTGGTCTGGAGTCATTGATAACTGGAATATCTGAAACAATAAGCTATTTTTGCACTGTGGCAATATGGGCCTGTGGCACACTACCACTTGACTCTTCAAACTGTTTTCTCTGGGTAAAATTATTGGCCTCTTTTTTTTTTTTTTGTTTCATCCATAAAAGTACAGCAAACACATTGCGCACATACAGCTTGCATGTGTGCTCAAATTAAGTAAGTATTATGATTATACTGAATGCATATACCAAACTCCCTCTACTAACTTTAAACCTGCACACTTCATTTCCCTCACCACAGTCTCTCATGTGTTCACGTCTTCTCATTAAGCAGAGAACTCAGGACTGAGATACAATGATTTTAGAAAAGTCTATGCAATTCAGATTCAGTAAACTGTAGTGACCACTCTCCCTCTCTCTCTCTCTGTATGTGTGTGTGTGTGTGTGGGCACTGCGAAACAGGTCACCCAGCAGCTGTAGGGCAAACACATGCAGGTTCACTCATCTTAATCATCTTTACACACTATGCAATCCGCTAGTTTATAGTTCCTGATAAATATGGATCCTGTTCTGAAGAGTTAAGTGACATATAAGCCTGGGTGATGTGACACTATGACATCAGCATTGTGATACAGTAACATGGTACACTTTTCTAAGTATCAGCATTATCACTTTATTTGTTGCTCACTGTGAAAAAGACACTGACTGGAGATTGAAAACTAATTTGCACCAATTATTTTAAATTTTATTCCTTTGCTTTGAGAAATACTTTACTATTTAAAAAAAAATAAATAAAAATCTCTGACACCATAGTGACTATTGTTGCCACTTTGTTATCTCAGCATGCCTTTTTATTTTGTGATTACTTGTCTTCAAGTACCACATAGCCATATCATCCACCCTCATTTATTACTGGGTATTTATTAGGCTTACTAAAAACATTATAATGCTGCAAGACAATAGCTTGTGTGAGCCCAATAAAAACCAAAAAGTATTGCCTTATGTCCACTTATGTATCTGTGGCATTTGGCAAGTTATAGATGCTGAACAAGTACTGCTAAACAAATCATCCGGCTATGCCATCTCTATATTTATATACTCACAACTCTAGAACAAGCACCATCTCGCTGGGCATCTCATAGACCGCATGCAGGTTGACCACTCGGTGGCAGGAGGATGCCAGCTCCAGCACAGCGATCTCATGAACGATCTCCGCTCTGCAGTCCTGGCCCTTCCTCCTCTTCCTCATGAACTTGGCTGCATATTCCCGACCGGTGCTCTTCTCAACACACTTCTTCACCACTGCAAACTTCCCCCTGAGAGTGAGGAGATGACGGAGAGATGAAGTGCATTTCGGTTAGTGAAGCGAGAGACACAGACCTCTCACTGCATATTCTGTATACAACACAGCGATGGACAAATGATAAATTCTGAATGAAACTGGGGCAGAAACTGTACACTAAAAAATGTAATGGATCACCAAACATGCCACAATTTGAAACAAACTCTACTCCTCCTGATGCATTAAAGCAAAAAAAAAAAAAAAAAAAAAACACACACCTTAAGACCTGCTGGTAAGGATAGCTTTCCTTTGCATTATATTCGCTACTGCAGGCTACGCACAGACCCTTTATTCAGACTATTATTTCATGCCACTGAAAGAAGAGCTAGAGGGTGGTTAAAAGTGTATTAGGTGGGGGAGACCAATTGTTTAAGGATGGCACACTTGTTATCCTCAAGGCTGAACGTGCCTTTGTCCTACTTGCATTTTTAAGGAATGAAAGCTGCCCAAGTCCTCCCTTTTTCCCCTCACAATCAAGGACCCACTTTGTGGTGGGTGACCCACTTTTGGATAGGATGTTTAAAAGGTGAGACTCTCTCTCTCTCTCACACACACAGACAGTGGTTGTTGCCTGGGGGAACCTTTTATATATCAAGATGACATCCCCTGCTGAGATCTATTATGCCCTAAGCATCCTAATTAATAATTTGTTTCACTGTAGTTGTACCATCCATGATTAAGACTGTCTCAGTATCTGGGAGAAAAAGAAGTAATTTCTACGCTAAAAAACCTGACCGACACAATGAGCCATTCATGATATAGTCAATTTAAAACATCTCAGTGTGAGAAACCGAGCTTTCCACTGCAATGCTGTTGATTTAACCTTGTGATAGGCTTGGTGTTTTGTTCAACAGAAAGACTTCCTCTGAACTGGAAGGTGACCTTGGAAGAAAGCTGTCACCAGACAAATCCCTACTTAAACAAGAGTGATTTACAATGCGGCAAGCCAGACTCAAATGCACTATGGCTGAAGGATTCTGTGCATATATGACCATGAACACACTACCTCATTCAATCTGGCACTTTCAAAGCATGATTAATGCTCATCTTCAGAGACAAGTGGGTTAGCGATATGATGGCTCGTCTTCTTTCAACAACTTCAGCTTTCAAATATGCCAGCAACAGAAGCGGTTTGCATGGAATATCATGACCGTAGGACTGATCTGCAGGGTGCTTTTCTGCATTTCCTACTCAGTTGGATACTGTGTGAACTTGATGTTTCAGTCTTGTGCCAAAGAAATAGCAGAAAGTGCCAATCCAGTCATCTGCATGCATTTGAAATCACAGACATCATGTTGCAGGAACAAAAGAGCTTGGATCCACTTGTTGGATGGATAACAAGATATCTATTTTTCCTGTCTATAAGTTTGCAAACAATATGGCAGTTATCCCCATTTGCCAAATGGTACAGTATATGTAGAAAAGACTCTTTTTGTTGTATATTAATTCCCCCTAAACTTCTAAAAATGAAAGCCAAGCCTCCATGATTTCATTAATTACAGCTACATGAATGATCTCCATGTACACATGATTTCTGAAATGCGCCAATCATGTGTAACTGCAGTAATGTAGGATTCTCTTCCTGTAAAGTCTAACAAGTTTGGAGACACTTGCAAGTGGAACTTGGACACTCCTCCAAGCAGATTAAATTCTCCTTATAGCTTTATTATTGTGCATATAGATTGTATGAAGGTAGCAGACAGAAGAATCTTTGGGTTCATCTTGATGAGTGTGACTGTGTTGCTGAGTGTTGGGCATGTAACAGACTAGGTAGGTTCTATAATGGCATTATATTATAGACTATAAAGCAGCACATATTACAGTAGATAGGAAGCCATTTGTAATTTTGCTAATGCTGCCATGGTGGCACTTAAAAAAAAAAAAATCCAGGTTGAATAAAAACAAACCTGAAACATTTAAGATAGGAAATATACTTTGTTTATTAAATAGGTGAACTTGGTCAAATCAGAACAGTTTATTTTAAAGATCAAATATTTGATTACTTGACTACTTAAATCACTAATATTCACTGTATTATAGCATAGGACGGTGCTGCATCTGCTTTTCTGGTGGTAATCCATCCCTTGCTCCCTCCTGCTCCCAGACAGAAATGGCTGCTGACAGCACTCATGAGAGAATCATGGACTTGGGAATGGGCTTCAGGGCCCACAGGAAACATCCCCCATTTTTCAGCCCCATTCTGTCTGCCTCACTTACAGATTTACTACATACAGCTGCCACTGCCTTCCTCTTTGAAACTATGGAAGGTGGAGGGAAGAGAAATAAATGTCTGATAAATGTGATAAATGACATCACGATGCACTTTTGGAGAGTACTGTCGACATATCGGTGATATTGTTTTGCCATATTTCCATGATTCCTCATCTCTATTCTAAAGGTTCAGACTTTGGTTCCAACCATCCAGTAAAACACCTGATTACGCTATGACAAGCGTTATTAGGTCATTAACGACTGAGAGTGGAGGCATTCAGATCTTTGTTTTGAAAGGTGTAGCTGCAAGATCGAATACACCAGAGGTTATCACATTTTTAAATAATTTTTCAGGCCCATTTTTGTCTGTCTGTTTATCTGTCTGTCTGTCTATGAACATTCCAGTCAAAGAACACATTTTATTAAATTCATTAATGTCATTAGGTTCATGTTGACATTATTAGCCCTACTTGTTTTTGAGTTTAAACCCATTCAAGTGAGCAGTCACAGAGGCTAATAACTATAAGAAATTAATTATAAAACTTGATTTTACTTATAATTGTGGGTTGTGATTCGAACAGTTTGCGGAACCCCTGGCTATGCTTCACTAAGACCACTTTGACAACCATGGTAATACATGATAGATTTGACATCTTTAAGTCTACCTTTATCCCACCCCAACACACAATCTAAGCAGACCGGTACTAATCACCCTGATTGAGGCTAACTGACTCGGGAGCGATATCGCCTCTTCCGCTCATTTGAAAATCTAACAGGATTTTATTGACCTTGACTGCACAGTTACAGCGTGCCTTCAGTCCTATATTAGTGTGCTAATCTGACCCCTGCTGCTAAAGATTGGCTTCTTAAAAACAGGAATGCCAAGTCTGAATGTAATAAAGGAGCGTCTCTAATCCCCTTACATAAAAACAGCCATTCCAGAGGTTCGCAGTTAATCAAGCAAGGCATGGCCACTGCTACACAGATCTCGCTGCTCAGCCATGAGGAGAAACTGGGCTTTGAGGTGAAAACACACAAACACAAACACAGTGTGTTACATTGAAACTTAGATAATGATAACTATTTTTGTTTCCCTTAGTCTGTATTAATGCACTTAACTAGCTAACTCACCATACGTTATTACGATTATGTTAGCTATCACATTTTAGCTTAAGTCAATTAGATTAGATTGCCTAGGCTACAGATTCCAGCCAAAATATGACTGGGCAAGCAAATTAGCAATTTTACTTGCATGAAGGACTAGCTAAGAAATGACTGTTCACCTCTGGTTTGGCTGGATAAGTCTTATTATTAGCGAGGGCTTCAAAATGGATTCACTCTGTTTTCCCAGCCGTTTAAAGCCTTCTCTCTTGCTGGGTAGTCAGTCTGCGATTTTGTGCCTACAATGTCTCTAAAAATGCTCACAGCATTTTTCTGGAGAAGTGTCAGCACATTTTCAAAGGCAGTGGCCTCACACAGACAACACCCTGAAAAAGATGATTTTCATGTGTGCAGCTGTAGGGTTGACAGAAGGGCCACAGTCTGTAGTCAGGAAAGTTACTCCAAACCATCCCAAAAAAAAAAAAAAGTCTCTTAAAAAGACTCGCTTGGCTGTCTTTTTTGTTATATGATGCTTTTGGTGGGCTCAACCATGCCCATTTAATACAGCATTAAACATTAAAGAGTGGAACTGCGCAATAGCCCAGATCATTACCTTTACGGACTCTTAATGGACAACATCTTTTTGTACACAATACTGAATGTGGCATGCTTTGGCAGTCATGTATTTAATAAAGAAAAAGGACTGGATTTCTTTACATACCAGGAGCTTAAATATTTAGTCTTATTTATGACAGACCTCCACACAAAGACATAACCTACTAAGTAAGATAGAGGTCAAATCTTAATATAGAAATATACATAAAGAATGCAGAGCAGTTATTTTTGAAATGTGTTGGCTCATACAGATAGAGGTTAAACCTGTGGAAAAGACATATCCGTAAGCTCTACTACTGACAGACTTCCATCAACTAGCAGCAGTGTGGACAGAAGGCTTCTGATGGCTTTCAAATGAACACAAGAGCACTGACTCCTACTCTTAAGTAAAGGGGATCAATAGACAACAGCAGGTCTAAAAGCAAGCTTTAGGGATGCTGACAGATGGACTCAGTAAGACTGGAGCTTGGCGAAGAGCCTTTGGCAGGGATATGTTAGAGACATGACGTCAGGGCGGTGACATTCTGACACTATCCAGCTGAAGTACATCTCATTCACACTTAGTAGGGAAAAATCCGGAACTGTGTGTGCTACCTGTTGACAATGCAAAAACAGTCAAATGAAATGGTATAGAATGTCTATTCAACTACACGGCTCTGTAGATCAACCTCAGAGGTCATCAGTGAAGATTTCCGTCTGCAAATCCTAACAGGATTATCATTAATTTACTGGTTTGAGAAAGATTTTCATGTAGTCATGCAGCTTACTGATCCAGTACTAGGGAAAAATCTGCCCCCCCTAATACATCAACCTATGAAATAAATTACTTTTCAAATCAATTCAGTTATAATAACTGACATATCTGTTATAATAACAGATGTATAGTTAATGAAGGCACTGTTTCCTTTATTTCCTGCACAGTTAATTGTAAGACACACAAACAAGTCCCGAAAACTTACTGGGAGTTGCCAGGGAGCACATAACTCCTCATCAATCGGTTACACCACCTGAGTCAGAAAAATGGCCTTAAGTTAGGATTTTTTTTTTTTTTTTTTTTTTAAATATAGTTTTTTCCCCCACCTTGGGTGGGTCACAAGGAGCTGGATGACTCATTTAAACCACTACTTGGACTGCATTCCATCTGGCATCCCCAAGCTTGTTGTAGGTAAGGCATTACAATAAATAAATAAATAAATAAATGTCTAGGTGGTTTTATTTATGACAACTAGCTCTTTTCAAATCGCTATTTATTAAAAATAAACCTCTTTAATCACAATTTTGAGAAGTGATCTCTCAGAACGCTCAACAGAGAAGGCTCTTCACATGCGTGTGCGTGTGCGTGTGTGTGTGTGTGTGTATGCGCTCCACCTGCTTTTTACAGTGTACTAGGAATGTAGCAGTAATGAATTCAGGTAATCAAAATTAAGAAACAATTCAAAGCAGAATTTCACTCCATCATAGCTGAGTGTTCTTGGGCAAACAGAAAATAAGTTTGTTTGTGTACATTTCACCGCCAAGCCTATCAGCGAAAGTGTTGCTGTCCACGCTGCATTAGTCACCGAGGCAGCTAGAAGCAGCTTAGGTAATAAGGTAACTACAGCCACTTTGACAGGAGTAAAAGAACCTTATCTCAAGAACTAAACCACAAAAGTATGACCGAAATCCCTTCTTGTGAGAGGGAAAAAGCTCCCGGACTGAAACCGGAGGCCTGTTTACTCTATGGCTATGACAAGAGGAATTAATGAACTCTGACATGTGACCTCAGCATAGAGAAAGAGGCGCCTTTTCACACAGTCTCCAGGCACACAGGCAGACATTTTCTGAATACTTTGAGAAAGTGCATTACCTCATCTGTGTCACAGAGCAAAAATATTCAGATGTGCCTGTGTCCTTTCAGCATCTCTCTCGTTTCGATGCACGGCAGTAACTGCGCAAAAAACAAAAAAAAAAAAAAAAAAAACAGCAACAACTGCTGTAAAGTAGTAGGGACAGACGAATCGCTTTTGAGATGAACTTCATTGGCTTCTTTCCTTGGTAAATTTGGTAAATGGTGTGCCTAAACTGCTGGCATTGAATTATCCCAAACAGCCGGGATTTCAAATTGTATCTAGTTTTATATTTGTATTTGCCCAAAGGACAAATTCAATATCCAGATTTAAAA
Organism: Pangasius sanitwongsei; assembly: GCA_037576675.1. NCBI lineage: Eukaryota > Metazoa > Chordata > Actinopteri > Siluriformes > Pangasiidae > Pangasius > Pangasius sanitwongsei. The sequence goes on along the minus strand of CM075003.1, from coordinate 7,342,079 downwards.
GAAAAAAAACCCTACTTATTGAAAAGTTTTCATTTGTTTTGTAGCTGTGATTTTGTTGGCTGTGATGCACCTCGATACTGTAACTATAGCATGCGCTCCTGAATCCCACCACCTGCTGCACCACACACATGATCTGGCTGTCAGATGAACAACTTTTACTACATGGATTAGTTAACGTGCATGGGAAACAGATTCTGAAACAGTCTTTTCAGAATCAGGAACATGCAGGTTTGTGGAAACACTGACAAGACTGAGCAAAATAAAGCAAACTGCAAAGCTGTCATAACTCTCCTGCTAGCACAATGTCACCTCACAGTTCATCATGTCAAGAGAAAATAAAGACGCTAACCTAGATCTTTCCTTAAGATGAATGAAGGAACACCACAGCTCACAGCGGAAATGTTTGTCAGTGATTTGGTGATTTTTTTTTTTTTTTTTTTTTTTTTTTTTTTAAACAAAGTCTCAAACACAATATGACATTAAAAACTCTATCAGGAGAGACTATGGCTACACAGTGGCCCCCTCTTTTGGAGTTCATATAGGCTGCTCATTCATTTTCTTAGTCTGTATTAATACATTTAACTAGCTAACTAGCTTACCATGTGTTATTACATTACCTTATTTGCCACATTTTATCATGATCAATTAGGTTTCTGGGCAACCAAAACATGGGACTGAGCGGGACACTGGAGCTTACACTTGCCCAGTGGGCTAGCTAGTGAATTTATCATTTGTCCACCCCCGGGGGAACTTTTCTTGCGAAGTAAACTTGCTCCTTTAGAACAAGCTCTAACGATATCCATAGTTTAAAACAAGAATCTGTGGCAAAGTCATAATTGTTTTTAACTGAGATTTTGGTGTCTATCTGACAACTAGTCTAAAGGTCATCTGTCAGCATAAACAGAATAAACATTATGATGATTGCCTCCTGAGGTTTAGCATGGCATTCTCAGTGTGTAAACAATGGGCATCACAGGGCCTTTCTGACACTTGCTGAGATGGAAGCATGGCAGTCTTCCTCACCAAAGGGCCTCAAATAACAAACTTAGCTTTCACATGGCCACCCTCCCCTTCTCTTCCCTCTCACCATTGCCATGGTGCTCCGCAGATGTTGCCATCGGAGCCTGAGACCCAAACAAAGTGAGAAGTGGAGCAATGATGTCATGGTATCCCGTCTCAGCTGTCAGGCCCGAGACAGCTCCTTTCTGTAAGAATAGGAGATGGGAAAGGAAGAGGGGGGCCTGTGGCGTAAGTGAAAGGGACCGCACTGCACACATCCGACAGGCCCTTAAACCCCAACCAGAGACGGAACCGCACGCAGCGGCCTTGAGATTTGCGAGGGAGGGTGAGACATTTTCAGCTGATGACATGCTACTTTAGCTGATGGCCAGACTAGGAGAAGTACAGGCTGTAAACAAAGCCCTCCCAAATACCTATGAGGTGTCTGACCTTAATTAAAGATGACAGATTTTGTTTTCTGAACAGCCACTGAGGGCTCAGATGATCTCTGGAATGCTCTGTGAAAACATGAGCAGTATTTAGCACACTTGAGCTAAGGAACCCGTTCATTTAAAAGCTTTATATAAAGAGACTTCATCATCTTCACTGGATGAGCTATATACACAATGACGAGCTATATACACAATGACTTTTGTGTGCATCCATTTTTGGAAGCTGAAAAAAAAAATGTAGCTAGAAACAATTCGTAGGAGATTTTTAGGAGAGCTGAATAACTTGTGACAACAGCTAATATTAATGTTAATGACATTTTTCTTTTATTAATTATGCCATTAGCAGGAGATTATCAAAAAATCTTGTTTTGCTTAATACTGAAACACTGGTAAAAGCTAGGGTGTTATCTTGCATTTTTAAAAGTGCTGCATAATGTGATACTTAAAGCCTCATTAGGTAACATTAGCACATGTTCAGTGATTATTACTGGCATACCTTTCAGCAGTAGTGTTGGCACTGCAAGCATGTACAAAATCCTGTAACTGGTTAAAAAAAATTTTTTTACTTCAAATAAGTACTCTGTGTTAAATTTGCAACTAGCCACATATTGAGCCATCTGACTGTACATTTTTTCCTTTCTTATAGTCTTATAGTCTCACATTCACAATTAGCACAAGAGTAGAGTATTACCAAATAAATACCAAATAGATAGTTATAATCTGTGGTCCATTATGAAGCAATCGACACTATGCCTGACTGACAACGAACGCACCACCCATCACAGTGAGAATTTTGTAGGGGTCAAAGTTAACAACCATTTGGAACGCAAGAATGCCAAAGCCTTCGTTTTGTTGTCACACAACCACTGAGACTGACACTGAGAGAGAGAAAAAAACAACAACCAAGAATTGCAATTTAATAATGAATAAATGGACAGGGAAACAAACACTTCCTGACACAGTTTGACCAGTTTGATTTAGGAGCTGCTGTGTGCATGGTGCATCCCGTCCAGGCTCTCTTCCCTCCTCAAGCCCAGTGTTCTCGGGATAGGCTCTGGATCCACCGTGACCTAGTCCATTATAAAGCAGATACTGAAACTGAATGAATGAATGAATGAATGAATGTTTTTACGTAAACTGATTTTTTTTTTTTTAATTTGCAGAAGCAAACAAATACAAATGTACAAGCTATGGGCTTTTATCTTACACAGCACTAAACGTGAAGCAATCTCAGGAGAAAAAAAAAAAAAGTGTCCAGTTTGGAACGACCCTACAAATGGCTTCGAAACACCCTGCATAGGGTTCATGACTTCAGAATGGACAGCACTTATAATCTTAACCAGAATCGGCTGCAATGAGTTCTATAAAGACATCTGGATTAAGTACTAACTTTGCAACTGTAGAGCAAAGTGTTGGATGTTTGCATGGAGCGTGTGCAAAGAAATAGCAGTAAATTGTTACTTTGGAAATAGCTGAATGGTGAACAACTGAAAATCGCCTTTTTTTTTTTTTTGTACAAAACAATCCAGGAAACGACAACAACGATAACAAACCATCGACTTGCTGTAAAGTGGGTGACAGCAACAGTGGATGACAGTATCCCAACCCCAAACCCCTAATCCCAAAACCCAACTCCCCCACAAAAAAAAAAAAAAAAAAAAAAAAAAAAATTATATATATATATATATATATATATTAGCAATAGCAAACATTTATTAGCACAGAATTATATCAGACTACAGCTAGATTTGATTTACTACATTAGTAAGAGTTGAGAATGATTTCTTCAAACAAATATAGAGGAGCTAACAACCGCACTTGTCTATATAAAAAATAGATCTCCATTTAAATGTAAAGTATTTCACTGCTAAACTAAAACTTTTGACTGGCTTCAATTCAAAGCAGTGGTAATGCAGTCAAATGACAGGCTGCCATTTAAAGCTGTGTGCCCCGCAGTGTAAGAACTTTGGAACATTGGATATGGCTTACCGAATGTTTGCACACAAAATTATACATCTCATTTTTCAAAGACCGGTTATCTCGGAGCAAATAAACTCGCGTCTATTCTCTAGCAGCACATGATGTGTTTCTAGTTTCTACGCACCAGGCAAAGGCATTTTAAGCTAAGCTACTTGGCAAGGGACTGCACAACATTATAGTAGTGATCTGACAGGACTGGGTGTTCCCTGAGCACGGGAATGCAAAGTGACAAGCCTGCAATTATCCATATTTGTAAATCTAGAAACCACATAACTACTCCGATTTCACCTCATGGTTTATATACACGGTGGGTTTTACTCTAACAGAGCAGAATTTTTCCAGCAGAACAGAACCACTGACACTGGTACAAAAACGCCACAGAAAATCACTCAAAGCAGGGGTGGACAAATCACAAATCCTTTAGCTAGCCCACTGTCCAAGTAAAAGCTCCAGTGTGCTGCCCAGGCCCATGTTTTGGTTGCCTGGATACGTAACTGAGAAGGATTGGTAACTAACATAGATGTAACAAATTACACCAAGCTAGCTAGCTAATTAAGTGCATTAATACAGGCACAAACAAGTATACAACGCTGCATTCGAATAAAACTTGTAACTCTGAGTAGAAGGGAAGAGGAAAAAGGAAAAAAACAAACAAAAACAAACAAACAAACAAACAAACAAAAAAACACCCCTTATCAACTTAGAATTCCTACTCAGAAAGTCAGAGTTCAGCATGGGACGTCACATCAACATGGCTGCTCACAGCATCAACTGTAAACAAAGTAGCACGTCTTTACATTTAATAAGCCTATACACTATTATTTGTATGTGCATACACACACACACACACACACAAGTAATACACTAGAAAGACATACTTACAAGCCCCAACTTCCCACTTCCAAGTTAAGTCGATTGCAGAATTAATTCCCACAGAAGGGACGACTCGACCGTAGTCATTATCCTTTCCCAAGCACGAGTCAGAGGCAGAATTGTTTGCACGCTCAACAAAATGTCAGAAAGCCACTGACCAATGTCCGACTATTAATCAGATCTGACTAGCATCTTTATTTCTACTCTGTGCGTTTAACCACGAGGTGACTGTGTGTTCTGCTAGCAAGAGGGTTACATACGACAGCTTTAAGGTGCACTTTATTTTGCTCGGTTTTGTATGTCATTCTTCCAAGCTAATTAATCAGACTAAAAGCTGATGTGTGTAGTGCTGCACGGGGTGGCATTCTGAAGGAGCGGCGTGGACTGAAGCTACAGCATTGAGGTGATGCAGCACATGAAGCACAGCTATTTGTTTAAATAAACATAAAGAAACAAAGAAAAACTTGTGCACTGAAAGTCAGTATTTTATTGTTCTTTCTTTGGTTGTTGAATGAGGAAAGAAATAAAATAATAGCCTACTGAGCCAACAAGGCAACTATAAATTATTAAAAAAAAAGCCTTGGCTAGTGATTTGTCTGCCCCTGGAAAAACTACATTCTTAATTATTCTTTGTATTTACAGTGATTGGTTAGATTTTCTACCTTGACATTAATGCTCAGTAGTCTAACACTGGGTTGTATTGTCATCATGCCTCATAGGTTCAAAAAATCATTCACAAAACATAAATCTGTTTCAGTGAGCATGAACACTGAGAAAAGTATCAATTGACGTTCTTAACAACCCGGCACATGACTGATGGTTTTACAGCCTGGCTGTAAATATGTCAATTAGTCTAATCCCACGGGTGAGCTGAAAATCCAGACAGCCCAACATTTCCTCCCCACTCAGCAGGGACCAGCACAGTAGATCATTAAACCAGCCTTTTTAGCACTATATACAGTACAACATTAAGCTCTTTTGTTTTAAGCCAGCCCAAACATACTAAACGTACCCACAGTGACCGATGTTTGAGGTAGATCTAGATTTATTGTTTTTGGCCTCTTTTAGCTTTCACACTCGAAAATTAATATAGTGGTAAACATATTTAGTATGATGTTTCCTCTTTTACCTGATATTTGGGGAACCTGCATTCAAAAGGCTCTACTGCAAACTTTTAAACATATTCAAAGTCCTACAATGGTTAAGAACCATCTCAATTCCTTCAGCGGACACTGAAATCCCAGTTTAATGCTTTCAAGTTCAGAAAAAGATGCGGGCATGCACGTGTGCCATCGCAATAAAGAAACCAGACTGAATGATGGCTAAACTGGAAGGCCTGGAGGAAATGCCAAGAGACTTCCAGTGTTTTATTCTTTGTCCTGCCCCCACCCAACGCTGTGCAAAATCACAGACAATGCTCTTGTTCTTGAACGAGTTTCAGCTGTGAAATTTGCATGTCTTGCACTCTGAAAGCTGCCTGGCTTAGATGACAGCCCACAAGCGATGATACAGACAAGGAGCATTAGGCTGACTCGTGTGCCTCAAAGCCACAAACCATCTGAACAGTGGCCCTTCTTTTTTCCGTCACATGACCGAGCTCAAATGCACCGCATGCGAGGATAATTCAGGGTTTCATCATTCCTTTTACCAAGGGAAGATGGGGGTGATGTTAACTCTTCTGTAAGATGTGTTAGGACATTATACAGCAAGAGGGTGGCTGCCTTACAGAGTTTCATCAGTGTGTGACAAAGTTCAAAACCTTTCTACAGTACCTGTAATACTTGCTAACAATAGTGCTTGTTGTACAATGTGTAACAGCACGCTAGGGTAAAAAAGCCATGACCTCTACACTGTGTTGTTACTTCCATTGCGAAGTACAGTAAACAAGTAACAATGCTGAATTTGGTTACTATTTTTTGCCAGGGTACCAACAGTACTCAGCAGGGATATACTGGTGGAGCTAGAAGGAGTCAGCACTCAAGTGAGATGACCGCCATAAAAAAAAGAAAAAAGAAAAAGAAAGAAAAATCTTTAGTAGTAGTGTAGTGACTGTCTACTAGTTTGCGTTTGTCATTATTTTTTCCCCAAAATCAAGATTGCTGTATTTTATACCCTTGGACGTAGACAAGCAACTGTGCAAATGTCCATTTAGCACAAAATAAGCCATTACACTATTTTTTTTTTTTTTTTAAATCCATTTTAAAATAATCTACAATGGACTGGTGTCCCATTAAGTGCATATTCCTGCCTCAGGTCCACTGTTCTGGGGATAAGCTCCGGCTCCACCATGAATCTGACCAGGAAAGAGGTCTTGGATAAATTTCAGTCTGGTTTTAGATCTGGTCATAGCAAAGAATCAGCTCTTCTTAAGATAGCTAATGACCTATTATTATTACAAGTGGATTCTGGTAGCTGTGCTGCTTTAGTTCTGCTGGATCTTAGCACAGCATTTGATATGATTGAACATTCTTATTGAACACCTAAAACAGCATGTTGGCATCCAAGGAACTGCCCTAAGCTGGTTTACCTCTTATCTGCACAACAGAACATTTTCTGTCAAAAATTGGAAATTTCTCATCATCTTCAGCTTCTATCACCTGTGGGGTCCCTCAAGGTTCCATTTTGGGACCAGTATTATTTTCATTATATATGCTTCCCCATGGTTCTATTTTTAGAAAATATGGCATTTCGTATCATTTTTACGCTGACATAAAAACAGAGATTATAATTTTTGGCCCTAGTAGCTGTGTAAATAATACTGAAGACAGTCTAGGTAGGTCCTCTGGCATCTAATTTGCATGCCTATCTCAAAATTCTGTGTTTTATTTTTGACATAACCACAAAATATCACTAAACTTAACTCTGTCTTAATATTTCATGACCTGAAGAAAGTAATTCATGCTTTTGTTACATCATTTTATTACATCGTTTGGGCGGAGGAACTGGTGCGACTGCACTGAACCCCGCCCTCTAGGGGGCCCGCGGCCATGGGAAATATTTAAAATAATAATAAAAAAAACTGAATTAAAAAAAAAAAAAAAAATGAAACATCCTGATTGATTATAAAGTTTTTGTTGATTTCATGAAGTAAGACTTAATTCTTAAACATTATCTGAGCTATACATGGCACAGTTTTTTTTTTTTGTTTGTTTTTTGTTTTTTAAATGTGTGACGCTACTTTGCGCGGCACGGTCGGATTTGAAATCCTGTTTATGTGTATTTGATCAAGGATTCACTGTAGTAGTACTAAATATCATATACAAGATAACAACTCACACTGGGCCCCACCCAATGCTTGGGATGGCCCTGGCCTTGTATCTGGGTGTAAGTCAGTCTTCGTTTTCATGCCTGCAAAGGGTGCAGAATGCTGAGCAAGGTTGCCTGACTAATACAAGAAAGAGGAAACACATATCCCCTAATCTGGCATCCCTGCACTGGTTACCGATTCAATTTAGAATAAAGCATAAGGTGCTGTTGTATGTTTTTTAAAGCTCTGCATGGACTGGCACCAGATTATATTTCCGAGCTTACTGTTTTCCACCGCTCCCAGAGATCTGTCTTAAGATATGTCTTAAGACGTATCGCTTTAATGAAGCCTTTGCTACTTTATAACGATCATTAGGTGTGGAACAGACGTTGGCTATTTGTGGTGTTTTATGTGGTTTTCAACTGCCTTATAAATAAATGTGAATTTGAAAATTCGCTTACTGAAAGTGATTAAATGTTGAAGTAATTTTGCACATTTTCAGTATTGTTTTACCAACTGACAAGGTGGTTATTTATCAAGTACTCCACCAGTACATGCCCCACCGCTAGCCACCCACATCTTCCAAAGATCGTCTACATTCACATGTACCATTATGCAACATACTTGACGAGGGGGCGGATAGTTCTTCATTTGGATCAGTAACCAGACCATCCTGCGCCCTGATTCAAAATCAATGCTGCATAAATTTAAACCACTAGAGGTCATAACATTTTTCTAAAACTACTACTGGTCGCTTGTTAAGGGAGAAATGGTCTTTTTTTTCTTAACACAGGCTGCCGTTACTGTCACAGTTAAATACTGCAACGACGTCCTGAACTGCTTAAACGACAGTGGATCTTCGCGTCAGTGACAGCGGCAGCACTCATCCAACAGTAGACTCCACAACCGAAATTCACCTACGAGCAAATACCAGAGATAAGAGAACCCGTCTCATTTATCAGTCCTAAAATACTGATTCTTAAAGAGAAATAGTTCAGATGCCTCAATCATCTAACACTGATCTTTTTCCAACAGACCTGCTAACCTAATCTAATCTAGCCTAATCCAAGCTTTTTTTTTTTTTAAACTAACAAACCTCGCAAAAAGGGTCGAGGCGAGGCGAGGGTGACCATTTTGTAAAAAACTTTACAAAGCATGTCGACAAAAATGAACGAAACCTAGAAGAAATAAACCCGTACCTAAACACAGATATAAACACTATAAAACAAGACTCAAAAGCATGTAATGCAATGAGATAAATGTGCAAATACCAATATATCCTATAAACACCGTATAAATATCAAGGATCGACATAACTTTCAGAAATTCCACTAAACGCGTTTGCGAGCCAGTGATGAATTAACCGCATGTAAGGAGCTCAGTGACTTATTAAAGTTGTGTTACTGAGAGTCTACAAGAATTTTTTTTTACAATGCAAAATGTTCAAAATTAAGATATTTTGGGCTACACGAGGTAAAAGATGGGTACACCAGGAAACCAGCAGAGCCAGACAATGTCATTAAAGTTTGTCGACTCTTGCCGTACTCACCTGAGTGTGAAAACGCCCTAACGATGCCCTTTCTCTTGAACAACCTCACACTTGTTAAACATTCAAAGCTTTGTCCATGGATCTGTGTTTGGTTAAACTGCAGATCCTGTAAGCATTGCTATGAGAAATGTTCACTAGGCTGATCTTGCTGCTACACTTTTTCATCATCTTGTTTCTCCTACTGCATTATAATGCACACCGTACCGTTTATAGACAATTGTTTGCACTGGTTTCTTCCGTCTAATACTGTTCTGCTGTCCTGTCTAAATAGCATGCACTGTCCTGTGTACTTGGTGGAGATTTTTCCACTTGTCGTGCACTGTTATGTTGCACTGTTCTGAAGAAACAACATTTCAGTCCGGTGTATATGAGTTACACGGAGCCGTAGATCAGGGGCTCCATGAAGCATAACCAAAAGGGTCTGTGACTTTCTGAATTTGCGAATAACTGTTATGGAAGTTTTTATTATTAAGCCTATGTTGCATAATGTCAGCTGGAATCCAGTAACTGGTTTAATAACATGGGTAAAAATAATTCAGAATTTAAAAAAAATAAAATAAATAAAATAAAATACTCCCTGGCTCTAGACAATAATAACTCCAAAATATTCCTGAACACACTTAAAAAAAGAAAGAAGAAAGAAAGAAAGAAAGAAAGAAAGAAAGAAAGAAAGAAAGAAAGAAAGAAAGAAAGAAAAAACACTCACTGGCTCTAGATAATAACTCCAAAATATTCCTGAACACACTTTTTTTTTTTTTTTAAGATAATTATACCTAATATTTTGAGTAATTGTTTTGTAAAATAGGCAAAAAATGTATTAGGAGTTTCTTTTGGGAGTATGAGAACCCCTGGTATGGAGAGTCAAAAAAACAAAACAAAACAAAAAAAACACTTAATTTGATTGTTTTTGTTTAAAGGAGACTCGAAAGTGTGGTGAAAATCAAATCTTAACTCATGCAGCATGTGCTCTGAGAGGTGTGTGTGTGAGAGTGTGTGTGAGAGAGAGAGTACCTGCCCAGCTCTTTCCCCGGGATGAGAGTGTAATGCTCGGTGAACGGCTCTCTCTGGATCACACTGCGGATGTCGCTCAGTAACCCGGAGCGGCTCTGACCGCCTTCCTGCCGCCGGCTGCGGCTTCTCGCCTCGACGGTCCGAGACGGACATTCAGGCATCATAACGGCGGAATAATTACTGCTATGAAGTGTAATTTACCTGAGAATGCACTTCTGAACGCCTCTAACTCTAACGACACGCGAAAAAAGAGGCAACTTTGTGAACTTCGTTCTAGGTAGTTAGTTTTCAGTAGTTAGCTAACTAGCTACCCGAATGAACAAGACCAGCTGACTGTAACCGACAAATGAAGCCGAACACAACGGCAACAGTTCCAAAAAACTGCAGCTTTATAATAACAAAGCGACCTCCCAAACTTTCATCTTGGTTGTGAAGTGTGTGTATCCACTACAGTCTCTCTCTCTCTCTCTCTCTCTCTCTCTCTCAGCCTTTTCCCTGCAAACACGCTTTGATTTCCGTTGCCGTGGTAACAGCCTTGATTGACAGGCAGTTCAGTCAAAGAGGGCGGGGCTTTTGTAATCAGGGTTTCCCTCAGACACTGGGCCAAGATGTCAAATCCGATTCCCTTTAAATGTTTGACCACAAGATACATTTTTTACTTTTCTTTTTGAATGTAAGTTAGACTACACGACGTGAAAATGACAATGGACGCAAATAAAAACATACGAAATGCTGAAAAACTTCGAATAATAACAATAATAGGAACTGGCTAACAGTAAGGCGTTTATAGGTAGCGTGGACGTGCTAACATGCTAATGTTTCCCACATAACTACACGTTCTGGGCTCAGCAGCTAAATTAAAGATGAGTTTCATATGTTATAGGTTACAATGACTGACCAGATAACGTCTGCGTGCAAAAACTGCAAATGAACAAGTTATGCAAATCCGCCCCCTGCTGGTGAGAGGGGAAATGATGAAGCTGTACTGCATCCTGGAGGAAACAAACTGGCGTACTGAGCCCTTTACAGTGTAGAAAATATTACTGATACAGAAACAGCAAACTCATAACTGAAGTTTTCCATCATCATCATGAGACTTTAAGACCCTTTTGTGGGCCACAGTGTCATTCATTCCTATCTTCAGTAGCCACTTTATCCTGGTCACGGTGCTGGTGGATCCAGAGCCTATTCAAGGCGTACACAGCATGAGGCAGGAACACACCCTGCACAGGACACCAGTCCATCACAGGGCACCATGAACACACACATTCACACCTACACTCCTGGGCAAAAGCCCATAATGCCAGATATTAAGCTTTTAATGGTCTTAACAACAAATCGCTGGTCAGAAAATTAGCAAGAATGAAACAAATGCACTCCTGAGAGCTCTTGTGCCACCATTTGCTCGTTTAATTTGCTGCAGTTAACTGTTTTGGGGAAAAGCTAGAAACAGGGAAATCCACTTATATAGTCTTCTTGTATGCAAAGGCAAAATCATGATAATGATTAAAATGTTAAAACACGTGTCTGGGTGTACAAAATTTTCCAAAAATATCTTCTGGGATGTTTTTTTTCTTTGGTCATTATTTGGTTATCTGCCACACCCGATGCAGCCCATCAAGGGCCACGAGGCTTAAACATTTAAAGAAATCAAAGGGAAAAGCTCTCCCATACTAAGTTCCTTTATCTATTTGTTTAATTCTTGACCAATAATTTGTTAAGACCATTAAAAGCTTAATATTTTGCTATTTTGGGCTTTTCCTTTGCCCAGGAGTGTAGGTCCAATTTAGCTTAGCTGATTCACCTACCAGCATGTTTTTGGGAGGTGGAAGGAAAACTGGAGGAAACCCATGCAGACCCTGGGAGAACTTGCCACAAAACTGGCCACAACATTTATCTCAGCTCAAGGATTAAACTGGGGACCTTGGAGTGGTGCAGTAGCAATGCTATCCGCTGTGCTACGGGGCCACATCCTTAGTAAAGTGAAAAAGTGGCAATGGCTAAAAAAAAAAAAAAAGCTAAGCAAAATGCACTTAAAAGAGTTTTTTTTTATTATTGACATTCATTCTGTAGTGATATTATGAAGTACAAACAAAGGCTGAGAAGAATGACAAAGGATGAAACAAGCTAAATCAGGATTTTGAGATCAATATGTGAGATCAAGTATTAAGTGGTAAATATATTTAATTAATATTGGAGATTTTTTCCCCCTTCATCTTCAGTAACTACTTTATCCTGGTCAGAATCAATTGAACACTTGGCGTGAGGCAGGAATACACTCCCAGATGGGACGCCAGTCCATCGCAGGGCACTATGCACCAAACTTAAACCCTCACTCACTCACACCTAGGGGCAATCTATAGCTAGTTGCACCTGCTGGCATGTTTTTGGGAGGAGGAAGGATACCAGAGACACAGAAAGAACATGCGAAACTCCATGCAGAAACCAAAGCTCAGGATTGAACTGGGAACGGCAACGCTACCTCACTGCCCTATTGATGATTCATATATACTAAGTCTGTGTGTGTGCCTGTGAGTGTGTGCACAATAGAGCTGTAACAGAGGTCAAAATATTTAAAACAGAACAGAAACAAGGAAAATATACTTTCCATGACATATGGTCCATGTTACTGTTTAACATTGGCTAGCTGATAGCTATTCCAGAACTGGAGAGTGTCAGTGCAAAGCACATTACACACAGCATAACCACACACTAACACACTATTCACACACAAATAAATGCATCACTGTGAATGCAAAATAAACAGGGGTGTAGACAAGTTACATAATATTGAATGGTAAATGTTAATTTATAAAGACCTTTTTATTAGATGAACACAATTGAAATACACTTGTGAGTTACATATTTAAATAATTCAGTGCATTACTGGAATAGATCATAGGCATTGGTATAATGTTATTAAAACTTGTCTGTAATTTATTAATGGTCCCTTCAAAAAAAAAAAATCAATTCACATTACCGTCAATCACTGTCATCTGATCACATCCATGCTAATAAAAAACACCACCACAAACAATAAAAAATAAAAATGAATCAAGAAACTGAAAAAGGCATTAACACAGTAAGCATACGTACTGTATATACCTACAGATGTCAGTATCAGAGGCCATATTGGAAATTGTAGTAAATCCCTAGTTCTTAATGTCTACAAGGGTTAATATGGATACCTCTGTGCTCTCAATAATGTATATTGCTCTAAATAATCAGGGATGTACAATGGCTAATGCTCACAGGAAATGAAATATAACAATGTCAAATGCACAAGGTTCCTTATAAATGTTCATTGCATATTCCAGCTTTTCCCAGTCCTGGGTCTGCAGTTTGGCATATTGGCAACCATTGACATATGAATACTAATATAAGTGATATTCCATCTGTTTTATCTGTTTTCTTGGCTTTGCAAATAGAGGCTTTAATTTTTATTTTTACTTTTTTTTTTTTGAAGAATGAGATGTGATTGAGAATTGAAGCAACAACATCACCTTTTAATGTGCATCTCAATCATCTGATGAACATCATTAACTTATCATGAAGTGAAAACACTCAAGATGTTATTTTGGAGGTGGAAATACCGGAGCATCCTGAAGAGATTAGTATTTAAGATGCTAATCTGGGTATACTGTAAATTCCCTTACATCACACAGATCATCCTGCTTTCTTTATACCTCCTGCAGTGAGAGGACACTGACATAAGCTAGAGTAAGGTGACTGCTTCATAATTTCAGTCTGCTGGCTAACTGATGAATGGACGTCAGTATAAGGTTTCATTTTTGGTATCCACATCAGATTATTTGCTGTTAACAAATGATTTAAGGCGGATTATTTTGTATTTTTGTGGAACCAAGCATAACAGCATCACTGATAAGAAATGTACACAGAATGGTATAAAGAAGTGAGCTGATTTCTTTCTAGCCCAGACTGTAGATTCAAACAATGTGAACAAGGTGGATTATTTACTTTATAATCCTTTCCCACCCTGTAATTCATTTTGTATATAGACTAAGCACACATTGTCCAAAGTACAAATGACACAAAAGGACAGATGTCAGAACTGTAGGTTTAGTGGGTTTTTTTTTTTGTTTCAATGAAACAGTTACAACTTTTTTGTTGATCATGTTTTGTATTCTGAAGTCATTACGAACATGAACTACTTAAAAAAAAAAAGAAATCATGAATGATTGCCTAGTTGTGAGACCTTGGGATATAATGCACTGCTCAAACTAACAGTTTCTTTGTCGAGCTCTTGATAGAAATAAGATTTTAGCTTTCCGATCTAATATCACGTCCAGCTTGATATGGGACTTGAGATCCTAACGTTATTCAGATCACAGTGATTACGTGTGTCCCTATTCCTATCATCTCAGTGTCTTTTACAAATAATGTTCACTCATAAACAGGTCAAAATGATCATTTTGAACTCAAGTAATGTTAAAATAAAGAGGGAATGTTTACAGAGCTTTGACTGTAAGTCAAGGCTGTTAGTGGATGTCACGTCCTCTTACAGTATGTAGTCCATTGGTGAACTGCACTTCAGGTGTTGCTTTATTCTCCATGCACAATAACAGCAAATCAGCAAGATAATGTCAAAACGCCTCCTCAGTAACATGAACATTAGCACGAGAATTCAGTCAGATATACTACATTGTAGGCTGGATGCAGGTTTTCCCTATGCACTAGTACTGTATTTCCCTTCCTCATCCCCATAATAATACAATATGTACAATATTTCCATTAGGTATTTCATGCATTTTCAGTTAAATACAAACAAGATTTCACAAACACAAATCCCAGACGAATCCTCAGACAGATTTCATTATAAAATAGCAGTCTCTTGAGGATACGGGCACTGAAAATCAAAAGCACAGCATGTTTACAAAATATAGTCTCTCCATTGTCAATGAACCTTTCACTCCAGACCAAAAGTGCTCGTCTCCTCCACGGCGATCAGCAGTTTCTCATACAACATGGTGTACGAAGGGTACGGAGGCAAATCCAGTCGGTTAAAGCATGTGTGAGCCCTGCGAGAAAATGAGAGAAAACAAAACAAACAAACCACAAAGTCAAGGGTTACGCAAGTGAATTTAGGCAGGTACGCACTTCCAGGATCTGCATCAGTTCAGAATTCTCTGGTGCATTAAACAAATAATAAAAGCCGATTTAAAGATAATTCTTTCTCACGTTATGTGAGGAATAGTGACTGTATAAAATCAGTGCTTCTGATTTTATAGGTTTTATATCATTGATCTCAGCATATATTGTAGCTTGTATAAGTATTCACTCCCCTTAACATTTTCCACATTACACCCTGGAACTAAAATGGACTTAAGTGGGATCTTGTCATCACTCTACACAAAATAGACAATATTGAAGTGGGTGAAGTTGTAAAGGTGCTCCATGGGAGTTTCATACCAATGGGGGTGAATACTTATGCAATAACCTTTTTTATTTGTAAATAATTTTGCACCATAGTATATAGTAAACTATAGTAACTTTCCCCTGCTTGCAATATTATGGACTATTTGTGTTTATTCATGAAATATAATCCCACTTAGGTCCATTTCAATTCCAGGTTGTAACATTACAAAATATAGAAAAGTTCAAGGGGATGAATACTTATGCAAGTCACTGTACAGTGGTGTGTGTGTATTTAGCTGAAAATGAAAAAAAAAAAATGTGCAGCTGTTTAAATGATAATATGCAAATTTGGAACTAGCTTTTCCCTCATATTGCACTTATTCAGCTCAGTCTGTGCTGATGCTCTTCCATGCAATGCCAAACACAAGTCAGTTCTGTCTGTGTCAGTGAAATATAAACTCGGTGCAGCACTGCCTGCTGACGGCGGCTTGCTTTTGATCCGCCGCCTCTTCCTTTTGTCAGTGCAGCTCTGTGAAAAACAACATTTCAAGGTGAAACTTTAGATGCATCAGTGAAAGCTTTTCAAACGGGCAATTTTAGGATGACACACATTGTCATCTCGGGTAACTTTATTTAAAAGTCTAAACAGTGTGATAAGGGCGGCTTCTTTGAGTCTTCGCTGAATGAATGACTGGCTCGCTTCATTTTTCCCAGGGAATCATCAAAGAAAGGAGGCCAATAAACAAAACATCAATTCGAATATCTCGAGAAGAAAGATTTTGTAAAGGGGTTGGCATGATTTGAGTAGGCAGTGATGTGTTGAATACGCTCCTTATTCCCATTAGTAGTCTGTTACTTGTTGCTTGAGCTCTGATCTACTTCACATGGCACTGATGAACAGCTATCAGGGGGAACAAATGGAAAAACAGCCAACAAATGGAAACTACATTTATTCCTCTTTTAATAATATACTCATATAAATACAGTTAGGTCCGGAAGTATTTGGACAATGACAGAGTTTCTGTGATTTTGCCTTTATACACCACCACAATGGATTTGAAATAAAACAAT
>CM075003.1:7286633-7314659 GCA_037576675.1 Pangasius sanitwongsei | reverse complement strand
AGTTAAAGCACATCTTGTTCGTTTCATTTGAAATCCATTGTGGTGGTATATAGAGCCAAAAATGTTAGAATTGTGTCAATGTCCCAATATTTATGGACCTGACTGTATATTGCATTCCAAATGGAAGACTCTACCTAGGTAAACAACATTTTTGGGCTGCATAACACACTGGTCAAATATTTAAAAGCTTATTCATAAGACCGCTGCCTTCTGAGGTCCTTCATTTTGGTCAAATCTAAGCACAATCCCACTATAATCCTGCAGTTGTGCTCACAGGACAGAAGTTCCACTAATGTTTCGATAAACACGGTGGACAAACTGTCACTCTGTCTGAGGAGTATATTTACAATTAAAAGTGAATTGTCTGTCTGTGAACATACACTATATGGCCAAACGTTTGTGGACACCTGACCATCATATTCATATGTGGTTTCTGAACATCCCATTTCAGATTTAGTCCCCCTTTGCTGTTGTAATAACCTCCACTCTTCTGGGAAGGCTTTCCATTAGATTTTGAAGCATGGCTGTGGCGATATGTCCATTCAGCCACAAGAGCATTAGTGAGGTCAGGCACTGATGTTGGGCAAGAAGACCTGGGGTGCAGTCAGCGTTCCAATTCATCCCAAAGGTGTTCATTGGGGTTGAGGTCAGGGTTCTGTGCAGGCCACTCGAGTTCCTCCACACCAACCTTGGCAAACCATGTCTTCATGGAGCTCGGTTTGTGCACAGGGGCATTGTCATGCTGGAGCATGTTGGGGTAAAATTGTAATGCTACAGCATACAGAGACATCCTATCTAATTGGGTGCTTCCAACTTTGTGGCAACAGTTTGGGGAAGACCCACATATGGGTGTAATGGTCAGGCATCCACAAACTTTTGGCCATATAGTGTATTTGTGTTTGTGTTCAATGACACGTAGCTAGCTTATTAGCTAGTAAGGCAGATGTGTTATTCTGAAAAGTTTAGCCACAAAACTACTCAACTAAGCCAATAAACAAGTGGAAATAAATAAACAATGATGTATGTCTGAAGACAGTGAAGGGAAGGATTTCCAGGTCCTCAGTTTTCCCATAAAATGTGGCTACTTTTGGCGTGGTGCTCCAGATTGATTTTTTTTTTTATTCCAGTTTTTAATACAATCAAATAAATGCATGGTTTATTACATACTTACTGTATGTGGGCTAAATAAAATGCAATGAATTAACAGATGAAATGCTGTATCAGTAAAAAATAAAGGTATGGTAACTATAGTAGACTCATATGAAATAAAAATAGTATTTCTTACTGTATGAATGTGTTTCTTGTAAGACAGCAAATTGGTGTACTCATTCTAAAAGGTATTCTTTATTTATGACAATATACCATATATATGTTATAATACAAGAACCTGGATGTTTAAGGAAACATATTTTAATGCTGTTAAAACAGTTGCAGTGGTAGCTCAGTGGTTAAAGCTTTAGGCTACTGATTGGAAGGTCATGAGTGTAAATCCCAGCACCACCATGCTGCCAATGAGGGTCCTTCAACAGGAGCGAGGCAGTTAACCCTGAACTGCTCCGTTGTATCCTGTGTTGATTTTAAGTCACTTTGGATAAAAGCATCAGGTAAATGTAAATGATGGTTTGGGGTGGTCAGAGTTTAAGTTTTAGAATTTGGACTAGTTCTGAATTGAGCTAGCTGATTTGTATTTCACACAGACCTGACACCCCTGCTGAAGGGCGTCCCAAACGTAATGGTTGTCAGGGTCTGTTTAGGTATAAACTAACGCTCAGTGACACAGGCACTTTAGTCCATGATTAAGTGATTTTACACTCCATTCTCATACAGAAAGATTCTTATGAAGTCGGAGTTCTCCTCACCTGAGTGTGTGATTGCGGGCCAAACTAGGCTGCCTCTCCTGCAGCAACTCCAGGATGTTCGGCTGGCGTAGAAAAGCCACGATCTTTTCATTATATGCTGTAATAGATAAAAAAGGGGGGTTAATGTGCAGATAGGTAATTCAAACTGAGAAATAAAGAACAGTGGTTATGTGGTAGTCATATACTTTCTACAGTCACATGGATGACCACAAATTAGACTAGGACACAACCTGGCTAAGGCACCAGTGGTTTCACCTGACCACCACAGAGCATGACCTTTTCAGCTTAACAAACCATACACCCCATAGGTAATATTCACATTTATACCACCTCAACTCAATTCAGCTGAATCCAATTTTATTTGCACAGCACGTTTTACAATAGATATTGTCACGGAGCAACTTTACAGAAATCCGGATGTAGATTGAGATTGCTAATGAGCAAGCCAGGGGCCACAGTAGCAAGAACAACCCTTGAGAAGAACCAGACTCAAAGTAGATCCTGTCAAAAACATAATTAAAGCATGACCACAGGCATGAATAATGGCTTTGGAGAAGCTTATGCTCTAGGTTGTTAAATAAAAACAAGAAAAATGAATGACATGGATTTTAACCTGGGTTGCAATTTGTTTGGGAAGCACAGCTGAGAGCAGAGGATCCTGACATCATCCACTTCACATTTAATCACTCTAATAATGTTGACAGGGATGACCCACTGGGAAAAAATTAAAAAAATTCAACATCACTGGAAATGTTGAATTTCATTTTCATTAGCTATATGCATAGCTCCAGCTCTTGCAACTGACAACGAAGAAAAGATGAATGTCATGCTAAACTATTCATTAGAGCATATGACAAAGATACATCATATGCTACTGCCATCATCAAAACTCCACCTGACGGAATACCTTTTCGAAGAATGGTGTTCATTGCTCCCAGGACAGTTCCAAGGTGCATTGAAGCTCATGGTTGGTTTTTCCTTTAACTTGTCACCCATCTGCACATTTTAAATAACATTTATCTTTTGATTTCTTCAAATATCTGTCTTTTATGATATCAACTCATGTTAACTGTTGCACTTGATCATAATTAAGCATAAAGTAATTTATTAAGTTAGCTAAATAAAATAATAAAACATACAGAAATTGGTGGAAAAAATACTACTCCACTTTACATCATAGTGTATTTTGCCTTCAGTTCATCAGTTATTTTCTGACATCAACACACTCACTGTTTTATTTCTGGCTTATTTTATTTCCCAAATTTTCTCAACTGGAAATCTAGGTTATGCGTCCACATTAAGTTGTAAAGTCCTACCAGTTGTTTATCCACATCTCGGCAATTGTTTGCAACATTTATCTGTCTGATTAAATGTGCTTAATTTGTGCATTAATCCTCTGCACAAGGGATATTAAGCACTGAGGGCTGACAGATGGCAGCCTCCTGGAGGGCCATAACACTGCAGACCATAGCATTTTCTCAGAATTAATACCTTATTCAACTCAGCTAATTACAAAACCTTCATGCAGTCAACTGGATGTATTGGAACAACATAAACACAAATTGTGTAGGACGTCTGTGTGACATTTTAGCTCTACAAAGAGAGGAAAATTCCCTCAGCATTGTAGCCAGCTTTGCAGGGTTGATTTTCTGGTGAAAAGCTTATTTTCTCCTCTGAATGACTGCACAAAAAGAATGGCTATGTGCAACTCTGAAAAGCTGCAGGTGTGTACTATCTCTCTCAAGCTGGAGTTAATGAGGCCTTCCAAAAGCCATCAGCCATTTAGAGTTACAGCCCAGCTACAGCACTTCCCCAGCGAGGGTTTCTCTCTTCTCTCTAAAGGAAATCCTGAGGCAAGACATTAGTAAATTTAGCTTAGCTATTTCCCATGCACCGGCATCGACAGCCAGCATTACACTGAGGAAGCATCACATTACATCTTCTTGCTCGCAAGCTAAATGAGCTACTTTGATAATTGAATGATTCGACAGGAAGAATATCAGTGCACATACACAATGCAGGTTCCATGAAGATGAGATCATTATTTTGGCTGATAACGGCTGATAAAGAAAAAGAATAAAGGTGAAGCGAGATTTTTTTCAGTATCCTACAAGCATTCAGAACAAGAAGCACACACACACACACACACACACACAAACACACACCGATCAACCAAACATTACAACCACCTGCCTAATATTGGGTAGGTCCCCCTTATGCTGCCAAAGCAGCTCTGACCCATCGAGGCAAGGACTCCACAAGACCTCTGAAGGTGTGCTGTGGTATCTGACACCAAGTAGCAGCAGATCCTTTAAGTCCTGTAAGTTGCGAGGTGGGGCCTGCATGTATCGAACTTGTTTGTCCAGCACATCCCACAGATACTCGATTGGATTGAGATCTGGGGAATTTATAGGTCAAGTCAACACCTTGAACACTTTGTCATGTTTCTCAAACCATTCCTGAACAAGTTTTGCAGTGTGGCATGGTGCATTATCCTGCTGAAAGAGGCCACTGCCATTAGGGAATACTGTTGCCGTGAAGGGATGTACAGTACTTGGTCTGCAACAATGTTTAGGTAGGTGGTACGTGTGAAAGTAACATCCACATGAATGCCAGGACCCAAGGTTTCCCAGCAGAACATTGCCCAGAACATCACGCTGCCTCCGCCGGCTTGCCTTCTTCCTATAGTGCATTCTGGTGCCATCTCTTCCCCAGCTAAGCGACGCGCACACACACACACAGCCATCTTAAAAAACGTAAAAGAATACATGAGACCAGGCCACCTTCTTCCATTGTTCCATGGTCCAGTTCAGATGCTCACGTGCCATTGTAGGTGCTTTCAGTGGTGGACAGGGGTCAGCATGGACACTCTGACTGGTCTGCGGCTATGCAGCCGCATACGCAGCAAGCTGTGATGCACTGTGTGTTCTGACACCTTTCTATCACAGCCAGCATTAACTTTTTCAGCAATTTGTGCTACAGTAGCTCTTCTGTGGGATTGGACCAGATGGGCTAGCCTTCGCTCCCCATGCGCATCAATGAGCCTTGAGCACTCATGACCATGTCGCCAGTTCACCGGTTGTCCTTCCTTGGACCAATTTTGGTAGGTACTAACCACTGCACACCAGGAACACCCCACAAGACCTGCCGTTTTGGAGATTCTCTGACCCTGTCGTCTAGCCATCACAATTTGGTGCTTGTCAGAGTCGCTCACATCATTACGCTTGCCCATTTTTCTTGCTTACAACACATCACCTTTAAGAACTGACTGTTCACTTGCTGCCTAATATATCCCACCCCTTGAGAGGTGCCATTATAATGAGATAATCAATGTTATTCACTTCACCCGTCAGTGAGGTGAATAACATACACACACACATTATATATACAATCTATATGGACAAAAGTATTGGGACACACTTCTTTATTGAATTCAGGTATTTCAATCAGACCCATTACCACAGGTGTATAAAATCAAGCACCTAGCCATGCAGTCTGCATTTACAAACATTTGTGGAAAAAATGGGTCATTCTGAAGAGCTCCATCAATTCAAGCGTGGTACTGTGATAGGATGCCACCTTTGCAATAAGTCAGTTCGTAAAATTTCATCCCTGCTAGATATTCCACAGTCAACTGTAAGTGGTATTATTGGAAAGTGGAAACGTGTAGGAACACCAGCAGCTCAGCCACGAAGCGGAAAACCACGTAATGTCACAGAGCGGGGTCACCGAGTGCTGAGGCGCATAGTGTGTAAAAGTCGCCAACACTCTGCTGATTCCACGGCTGAAGAGTTCCAAACTTCCACTGGCATTAATATCTACACAAAAACTGCGTGGCAGGAGCTTCAAGGAATGGGTTTCCATGGCTGAGCAGCTGCATGCAAGCCTCACAGCACCAAGTTCAATCCAGGCTTTCGGAGGGAGTGGTGTAAAGCACGCCGCCACTGGACTCTGGAGCAGTGGACATGTGTTCTGTGGAGTGACGGATCACACTTCTCTGTTTGGCAGTCTGATGGGCGAGTCTGGGTTTGGCAGATGCCAGCAGAACGTTACCTGCCTGACTGCATTGTGCCAACTGTAAAGTTAGTGCAGGAGGGATAATGGGCTGTTTTTCAGGGGTTGGGCTAGGCTCCTTGCTTCAAGTGAAAGGAAATGTTAATGCTTCAGCAAACCAAGACATTTTGGACAATGCTATGCTTCCAACTTTGTGGGAACAGTTTGGGGAAGGCCATTTTCTATTCCAGCATGACAGTGCTGCAGTACATAAAGCAATGTCCATAAAGACATGGTTGGATGAGTTTGGTGTGGAAGAGCTTGACTGGCCTGCACAGAGCCCTGACCTCAACCCCATCGAACACCTTTGGGATGAACTGGAATGGAGATTGAGAGCCAGACCGTCTCGTCCAACATCAGTGCCTGACCTCACAAATGCTCTACTGGATGAATGGGCTGTTCTAGCTGCAAAGGGGGGACCAACTCCATATTAATGTCTATGCATTCAGAATGCGATGTCATTAAAGTCCCTGTTGGTGTAATGGTCAGGTGTCCCAATACTTTTGTCCATATTGTGTGTATATATATTTCACCTGACCACCACAGAGCATGATTTTTTTCAGCTTAGGTAATATTCACATTTATACCACCTCAATTCAGCTGAATCCAGTTTTATTTGCACAGCACGTTTTACAATAGATATTGTCACAGAGCAGCTTTACAGAAATCGGGATGTAGATTGAGATTGCTAATGAGCAAGCCAGGGGCCACAGTAGCAAGAACAACCCTTGAGAGGAACCAGACTCAAAAGATCCAAAAGATCTTACAGTATGTAAGGTATATTATAAAAATTGATTATACCATAGCACTGTTGAATTCTCCAATCTTATTGCTCAGCAGGTTATTCATTTTCGACAACAGCAGCTCTCACAGTAGTTCTGGCTTAAATTCAAATCATATCTTTGTAGTAATTTCGTTCATTGTGTTCATTTCGACACTTTAATGGTCAGAAAAGTTTCTGCCACAGGAGCGAGGACTTTCGTTTTCTCGCTAACATGATGCAACAAGCTGTGTTTTTCTATCTTATTAACTTCAAGAGAAAGAATAAAGAAAGGCTGGTGAAAGAATGACTGTTTATAGCCACTATATGTAAATGAGTACAAGAACTAACTTGTCTTGTGGATGTTCCACAACACAGTTGTGTCCTACATTGATAAATTAAAAATTATAACTGAAGGCAAATTGCTGTGTTGTAATAAATCAATCAACCATTTATTTTGTTGTTTTTTGTTTGTTTGCTTGCTTACTTTTCTAAAAAAATATCTATGGTGCCTTTCTCATACCCATATCCCTTTATAAAGTAGAAGCACAAAAGAGACAGAAGAAGAACAAACAAACAAAAAAACACTATGAGGTATACAGAGTAAAAAGAGAAGGATAGTGTTGTGTGAAAAAGGTCTTCATCAAATGAGATGCAGTAGGAGAGCAGCCACAGAGAGACTGAAGCAGAGCACTCCAAAGTCTCGGGGGCAGAGCACTGAAGTACTTGCCAACTACTGAGAAAAACCTGCAAGTAGTTCTGTAAGAAGTCGGATTTAGAAACGTGAGGAAACATAAGGATGCAAAAGTGTCTGAAAAATAAGTTAACATGGTGACTAATGAAGCATCCATTGCTTTGTGACGGTCAGAAAGATGACTGTAGCATCCATCCATCAATCCATCCATTTTCTGTTCCCCTTATCCTACACAGGGTCACAGGGAGCCTGGAGCCTAGGGGACTCGGGGCACAGGGTGGGGGACACCCTGGACAGGGTGCCAATCCATCGCAGGGCACAATCACACACACACACACTCACACACCAGACGGAGTACCCAGAGGAAACCCCCAAAGCACGAGGAGAACATGCAAACTCCAAGTACACAGGGCAGAGGTGGGAATTGCACCCCCAACCCCGGAGGTGAGAGGCAAATGTGCTAACCACTTAGCCACCGTGACCCCATGACTGTAGCAGTGATCATCAAATATTTTCTGATGCAAAAGGCGACATCAGCTTGTAAAATCTAAAATTATTCCGCCATCTTATCTCTTCCATGTAAGACTAATACTGCCCAAATATGACCAAAGGCAGATTAATTGTTAGAGGTGATACAGTATGTGGTTCAGCTTAAAGAAAACACCAAAACACCAAAATTCTTGAGTGTGTTTGCCAGCCATAACATCTGCATTTTTAGAAAAATGAAGCTTGCAGAAGAAATTTTTTAATTTTAGAAACTATGTGTGTGTGTGTGTGTGAGAGAGAGAGACACTGACCTAAGGGCACTGAGTCATTCTGGTACTGGCTCCTGATGGCAGCAACAAGGCTGTTGCCAGGCCTGGCTATGAGAGACGCACCTCGGCTGCGGGACACGTCAGACGCCTGTGGACAAGCACAAAAACATGCAGCCACTTACATACACATACAGACATATATAATAACTCTTTTTTCCAGATTAAGTTTTTTCTATGTCTCTGCCTTTTAATATGTCAAAGCATGTTTTCATGAAGTCATGAGTTATATAACTGAACTTTAGGAGAAACACTAGTCCTGAAACTTCATAGATGAATTTTATAGGAAGTTAACTATCAGTTTCTCTACTAGTGACAGAGTTTCCACACCCACCACCTCCCCGTTTCCTCCCTACTATTTGGGGGCGATAATTCGCTCACACCAGCCCAAGTTCTCGGAGTTATGCCCACAGTTCCACAATCACTCTTCATCGTGTTTATTTAAAGGCAAATGATCTATTTTACTGGTTGCCCCTTTCACAGTCTCCATGTCTCTGACTAAGTGTGTAAGAGTACAGAATGTGTGTGTGTGTGTGTGTGTGTGTGTTCACCCACCTCTCCAGCACTGTAGCTGCGTAGTCTCTGTAGGTGTTGCCTATGTGTGAGGTGATTAGGCAAACATCCATTCTGAAAGGGGATTCTGGGATCGATAAAGGTGGTGGCTCGACTGTTGTGATCTACAAAAAATGACTGCAACAGAGAAAAAGAACACAATTGCACACTGCAAGTCGGACTTTTAAGAAATTTAACATAATGCATAACAGCAAACCCAGGAGAACTGATGCAATTTTGATGGCAAAGGATGGTCACAGCAAATATTTATTTAGTATTGGAATTGTTTTTGAGAGTATATTTCCTTTATACAATGAAAAGAAGGCACCCAGGGGCTTTTAACAGCCCATATGGCTGTATTAGTATATACACGTGCTATGAATTTGAAAGGACATATCCATATGTTATGATTTTAAAAGGATATAATGCACATTATAATTTTGAAAGGATATATACAGTATACATTTGTTATGATTTTAGATGGATATATACATAGACATGGTAGTGAAAGGAGCCTGGGTTGTGACTTTGTGGAAAGGCTCACCTTGCCCTGTGGATCTACTTTGATCTCCCAGCCTCTTGGCAGCTCCAGCTGTGTGTCGGCAAACTTGTTAAGGAAAGTGACAAGGTCGCGGTTATGCTGGTAGCGTTCAAAGTTGCGAGCGTCTCGCCGGATTTTCAGAATCATGTGCTTTAGGCAGGTGCTGTTGGTGAAAATCCGGTACGCCCCCTGCAAATGAGCCAGATTGACAGCAGGGTAAATGTGGCTGTGTGTAGACTACATAGTATGAGGTGTGTCATACACAGAGTGTAGGTATTTTTATGTGTATGTATTTTTTTCTCGAACAGCTCAGTAAACACAAAGGCAGTGTGCGGCGTTAAGTGGTAAAATCAAAGTTGTAACCCAGAAGGAAGTATGTCCATAATTGCGGTCACATTGACAGAAACAAAAGACTTGGTTGTTGGAAATCGCTGACCGGAGGTTATTACACTGTCTTCAGTAGGCACATGCTGAGAACAAAAAATCAATTCTGACTTTATATTCACGAATTAACAGATACATATATAACAGCTTGGCTAACCGCAGGCACAGACCATGAGGATTAATGATAGTACAATCATGTGATAAAGGCAATGCTGTAAACAAGTCACTGGCCCTCATGTCCAGGTCTTAACACCCAACTCCAAGTTAACATTTTTTTAACATTAGAGACAAATTATTTATATAAAATATTTATACCATGTTAGCACATGCAACATTGCAGAAATATTTCCAAGTCAAAGTCTGAGTCTTATATGCTCAAATCCAATTCACGTTTCTGATCACAGATAAACAAGCCCAATCCAAGTTAGAATCAAGACAAGCACAACTCAACTCAGACATACAAGTCAAGGACTAGAGTACAAGGTAAGGGTCAACTTTATACTGTACGTTTTATTTTCTGCCTTGTGCACCACAACTGAGCAGAGCTAGAACCCCATGTCTATATCCACTGTCTCTGCCTGTCCCGTCAGGAGACATAATCAATAGATAATCAATAGATAATCAAACAGCATCACCTTTCACCTGAAAACACATTCTTGTGGTTAACTTAACTGTCCAAAATATCCTCTCACAAAAATATCTCCTGTCCCCATTTCCATATATTTAACACACCAAAGTCTGTATACACTCTCACCACAGCCAGCTAGTGGGGCTAAGCCTTCTTTTTTTAAAAAAAAAACAAAACAAAACAAAACAAAAAGCTCGAATTTTTAGCATGTACACTATTATTTTTGCTGTTAAAATGCTTGGACGCTGATTATTTATACTTCTGTATACAAAACAAAGAACAACAGCACCACCAATGGTTGCAAGAAAAATGGCTGGATGGTATGCAGTATTTCGGATGGGGCTGATTTCTTTTTAGCCCATACTGTAGTTTCCTACAGTGTAATGATGACAATTGGGTTAAGTGATTATACATAGTAAACCCTCCTCCCCCTCTAAACAACTCCACCACCAGATCTGAGCTTTATTTAGGCAATTTTTTAAAAACCTGCTTCGCTGACACGTCCATCACACACCATCAGCAGTGATCAGGTGCAAGCGAAATACAATACGATACAATACAGGGTGTAACGAATACTGGAGTGGATTACTTAATCAGTCATCCATTTTTTAAAATGCCTCTGGAGGAGAAAATACGAACAAATCGACTAAGCACACATTGTTCCAATCAAAGTACAAATTACACAAAAGGATAACTGACAGAAATGTATGTTTTGTGTTTGTTAGTTTGACCATAAGAGCTGTCTAATGGCAAGCATAGCCAAGAATGAATTTTTGCTTATCATGCTTTCCATTTGGAGGAAACACAGTATAATGGACCATTTCCTAATGAAACCATTAGGAAGCATGCTTGCAGCTGCCTATGTGTGTGAATACGTTGTCCCTATATGCATGCACATACACTATATCATGCCTAAGGTGAGACTCTGTACTATAAAGCTCAACACTAATAGTTTTATTGTCATAACCTTAAGCTATTTATAGGTATTAGAATGACACAAACAGGCATTACTCACTATCACAATATATACCAAATGTCCCCTTTTTTCCTTACATAATTGGCATGGAGGACGGTGAAGAATTCTGGATGAGTGACAAACTTGACTGCTGGACTTTGCAGTAGTAGAGTGATCTTCTGATTGCTCATTGGTGAGGGTGAGCCTTCTCTCCTCGATTCTAAAAAGAAAGAAAGAAAGAAAAAAAAAACCACAGTCCCCCCAAAATACACACAGCCTATTTTTAATAGAGCACATGGTGATGACTGCAGTCACATGTCCATGACCATGCTGACTAGAGGAAATGCTACAAGCTATTCATCTGACTGAACTGTGGAAAATGTTAAAGGAGGCCTGGAAATAATCTCAGATACATGTGATATCTAAAGGTTCCCATGTCAGGAGATAACTTTTGATAAAAAAAAAATTGAATATAATCTAAATCTATGAGACATAATCTCTAGCCAGAGAGACAGACTGTTAACAAATGGAATGGTTTCTTGTTTGACGTGAAGCTGCGGAGCTGCAGTACCAGCAGGCTGAGACGGGACTTCGCTCTCGGTCTCTGGGCTGCTGCTGCTGTCCAGCCTTTGGCCACCAGACTCATCCTCAGTGGCCATGGTCCTCTGGATGTTCTGATACCTGAGCAGCAAAGGAAAGACAGAAAAGCTGATATAGGGATTGCATAATGAAAAAAAAAAAATAGGACCACAAACTAATGTATTACACAAAGTGCAGGATTTCTGAGAGATAATTAGACCGCAGTTATAATTATACCGCATGTTTTCTATATAAGAAACATCTAAAATAGAAGCAAGAAAAATGGTTTATGGATTAAATTTAAGTAGGCATTACAGAGACCTGGGCCTATAGATAGACAGAGTTCCTTAATTTATTGGGTTATGATCATTGTGAACCAACTAAAGGCAGCTCCTAAGGGCATTATGGCCTCCTCAATAACTTGAACTATGAACTCCTCACTCTCCATCACCAGCAACACCTTTGACAAACGGAAAACAGGTCCTAGATCAGCTTGAACACAGGCTGTGCAATGAATTCATAAACTATGCATCTACGACTATGTACCCTAGATGGCAGCATAGCATGCTGAGCTACAGAGTCTTCACACAAACCTGCTGGTGTTTGGTTTGGTACGTTCATGACACTTCTGATTTGCTAATCATGCAGATGATGTTTTGGTATGTGTATGTTTTGGGAGGACAAATTGCTGGTGGCATATAACCCACACACACACAAACAAATCCGTAGAAATGATAACAAATATTGTAATTGCATGTCCAAACCTATTGACATAGTTTTAAATTTACGCCAATACGCAATTTAAATAATATGGAGAGTATTATGTAGATACATGACTTTTCTCTATACCATATTCATACACAGCAGGAAAACTCTTGCAATAAATGATATATACAGTATAACTGTGAATAACACCACCATATGCTTTTATATGAACCTAAAACATAAATGATATCTCATTACGTTGCTACAAACACACGTGGCTAAATCTGGGTATTTGAGTATTGGTAAATTATTCAAAGCAGAAAAAAAAGGATACTAGGGAAAGTAGAAATGAGGTCACAAGTTGTTAAGGACCTGAGCTATGTACTATGGACTGAACTTTAGAATTTTAGTATCAACTGGTTTCATCTTCTAAAACAGGGGGTTTTCGATTTCATCCAGAAAATGTTGGAGCGGCTGAATTTGATTGAAGAAAAGCAGGAGCCACACGTGAGTCAGACCTGCGCACATTCTCCTGTTCTACAGCTTCAGAAACACTTCATACAGATGGTGAAAGTTTTCTATCCAAAAAAACGCTGCTATTCGAGAAACTTTTACACTACTCTCTTTAAAATACCTCCTGTTGAGTTGCTCCATGTGCTGGATGGAGTTGGAGCGGTGCATGCTGGGACACTTAGTTGCATGGCTGGGTCTTTGCCATGTGGTGGTGCGATTCACGTGGTCAACGTAGAAGACACGGCCATGACTGTCTATCCTGGCCTCCCAGTCTGAGCACACAGAGGGAGAGAGAGAGGCAGAACAGAGTCGGAGTTAGGAAAAAAGGCACACAAAAGCAATCTTATGTTCATTGATAATCTCTTATGCTAAACCTACACTGACTCTGAGATGGAGCTTAAGCCTTAGCATTACACTGACAATTATCTCATCTTAAATCTACTGAGACACACCACAAATGCTAGACTGGCAGGACTTTTAAATCCCAGCAACCCACACTGCATAAACCAGTTTTTTTTTTTTTTTTTGCAGACTGTGCAATCTAAGGAAACCCTGAACTGCAAAATTGGAAAAAAAATTAAAGTGCTATGTAATTATTTCAACCTAATATCCTATTATTTTGACTTGTTATTTCATTCATTAGTCACACATAAATTAAATGTAATATCTTATTTTAAGGTTTCCCATATTCAACCCTCATCTATTTCTCATTATCTCAACCCCACAATCTATCAGTGAGACTAATTTACTGGATATTAGCTCAAAGTAATAATGATTCTTATTCTTTGTGCTGCTTCCTAGATAGTAAATAAGCTCAAATGTGGCTTTAGTGGAATTCAGTTGACATGTATACATCTAATTAATAATTCACTTACATGGTATGGTCAACGTTTTGATTCCTAACACTTAAATTGATGGAATTCCATAATGGTCATTGTGGCCATTTTGAAATAACATCATAACTCAAAATAAGGACATAATACCTTGAAATAATGAGCTATTAAGTCAAAATAAGGACATAGCACTTCATTTTTTTTTTTTTAAACAATGTGTGGTTTTAAACAATGTGTGGCTTCCATAGCATTCATACAAAAACAACTTATACCCACGCCCACAAACACATTTAATCAGGGAGATCACACAAAGGCAACCATACAATCTTTTTATAGCACAAACACACACACACACACACACACACACACACACATTCTGCCTAGGCGGTGGTTGTAAATAAAGTGATGAGCATATTCAGTGGCACGCCCCAGCACAGAGGAGAGAGCGCTCAAGCTCTGATTTATCTCCTGAGCCAGGCAAACACTCCGTCACACTGTCAGCTGGTTACGAGTGTGTTTGAACAGCACGGCTCGGGAGACAGCAACTCCTGCTGTACACAAATCAGTTCTCCCAAACCGCAACACACACAGAAAGTGCAGGCGTTAAAGCCAACATGTGATCCAGGCTCATCACTTTATACATGTAAGACAGGGGAAGTAAATTCAGGAAAAACCTGCAGTCATGTGCTCATAAATCACTAAAGTTATGCCAAACAGGGAATATCACGCAGCCAGTAGGCACCCACTGTTCTGACCAACATAACATGGCTGCTTGAATAGCTGCTGGTATTAGTCTGAACCAGAAAGCAGCCATTATATCTTTAATGGTTAGTCTTTAGGCAGCTGTGGGTTGTGGGTAACAGTGTGGTGGGACGCCAAACTGTAACTACTGACAGACCACAAATAATCACATTGTTCTGGGACGTGTCTTACAAGCTTGAACTTTTTCAGCTCTTTCAGACACCTGCTGTTTGTTGCTGCTCTGCTGCACTCTTTTCTTCCATATTAATCACCTCTCGCCTTCTCTCCTACCCCCTATCTATCTCCTTCCTCTCTGACTTTAATCTTAAGCGCAGGAGGAGTCGATGTTTTTTAGCGCATGGGGAGGTCTGAGCCATATGTTTGAATTTAGCCCAGTGATGCATTGCCAACAAATATTTCAAAATAGGCACGCAGAGCCTTGGAAAAAGCCATTATAGTGCTGAACACTGCAGTCACGTGTCGTGTCGAGGAAGCAATTCAGCATATGGGCTGAAAGCTGAGGGATTACTTAGCTGCTGCAGTGAAGGGATGACAAAGCAAAGGAGAGAGGAATTATGACTATGTAATAGTCTAGAACAGGAAGGCAGCTCTAAGAATCCTGAACACGTCCATCCTACAGTAATTTTCACATGAGTTTACTAAGGGAGTCCTCAACACATCGTTCCTACAGTAATGAATCCTTTTGTATAATGGTATTTTAGAATGCATCAGGAACATAGTATATTGTGATCGTATGTGAGAAATAAAACAGAGTTTGGGGCGGTAGCCATCACACCGCCATCACAACAGCATGTCCCGAAGTCTTTTCTTCCTCTTAGGCCACAGCAATTTGTCATCAATTACAAATTTTCATTTATTAAAGAATATGTTGCAATTTAATCTTAAATACTTATGTTTAATGTTGTTGAATGTTCACAAGGCAAATCAGTTCTCATTATACCAGCTATAAACATTCATTCCCTTACCAAACTCTCTTTTTTATCTCTCTTATATTTAGTAATTCAAAAAAGAAAACACAACTTGTCATTTTAACGAGAGGAAAAGTCTGGACCTGGAGACTCCTTCCATAAATTTTATATAAATGTCTCCACCCAGAAAACTTCACCGCATCAATGATTATATATTTTTCTTTGTTAAATAACAACACGTTTATTAATATTTTTTTAAAAATATTTATTATTAGTCCTAGATTATGTGTAGGTTCTGCCATACAAGTACCTCTGAATGAGTGGTTACTATACAATTATAAATTATAAAAGAGCAAGTGGTGGCTCACTGGTTAAGGCTTTGGGCTACTGACTGGAAGTTGGCTGTGACTTGAGCAAGGCCCTTAACCCTCAACTGTAAGTTACTTTGGATAAAAACTGTTATAGAAAATTATCAACACCTTCTGACCAATCAGAATCGAGAACTGACCAGCGCTGTGGTACAACACGATATTAATCCCTAATGATTAAGCATATTCTAAACTAGAGAACCTAAAGAGACTTTTTTAGATTTATTGTTCCTCGTTCATGAGTGATTAGTCTTGAGTGTGTTACTTTCCTTTTCAAAATAGAGATAAATGCCTGTGGTAGCACAGGGGTAGCACAGTGTCCTCTAGAAGTGCCCCCTGGGGAGAAGTATTTTCGAGGCAGGCTATTTTTATCCTATTGGGCATGTTCCCTTTTTAGGGGAAAATCCAAAGCTCAGCACTGTTCCTAGCAGCTTTTGTATTACCAGGGTCCAATCTGCTGAAACACAAAAGTGACAATTGCAGAAACGAGAACATTTCAGAGAGGAACGGTTCACTCAGTTTAGAGCGGCAGGGTTTGGCTTACTTCAGATACACTGCGGGCACTTCACATGGAGAGGGCCATTTTACAGAAAGAGGCTGTTATTGAATATCAATAGTGCATGGTATAAAAGGAATATGACTCATGAATTCTCTGGAGGAACGAAAACCTGCCGTTTAATATTTCCTATGCTTATCCTGGCAGAGTGCCAACTGCAGTTTGCATGGAGCCATATTTCTGAATGATAGATCATTCTTAAGTGTGATGTATGACCCTGCAAGCTAATGCAAACTGCATTCATTTTCTTTCTGCTGAAAACACTTCTGGCAGCAGGACTGCTTGGTGGAATTTCTAATCAGCTTCCTACATTTTTGGACTTAAGACAGTCCCTTGATGGTTTGTCACTTTGGAAATGACAAACTTGACTATATATGGGAGTTCAACTCAGTGTAAATCTGATCACTGGAGAGAGGAGATAGTTTGTACTTCTGGAGCCTTGTGGGTCCTTGAGAAGTCCTGTGACATTATACTGATGTATATAGTACATCCCAGAAAAGGCCATGTCAATAAGGATTCAAGTCAATAAAGGACTCTAATACAATAAGGATTCTTATATAATTTTATTCCTTACTCTATTTCCATGTATGCAATATCTTACTTGAGCTAAATATAAGGAGAGATTACAATATGTCCAAACAAGTTGCTCTATTTTTAAATAAATACATGTAACCGTGGCGGTTATGGGATTTTATGATGTACTGGGAAGCACAATCTACTAGTGAAATTTAAAATTCTTGTATTTACGCACACATGCTGTGTTCAAATCTCATGAGTTGTGATGCAACTTTGGCATTTTTGTATGGCATTAATGTATTATTATTATTATTATTATTATTTCATAATATTGTGGATTCCAATTAAGATTCTCTAATTAAATCTTTCTTAATAATTTATCTGAGAGAAATCTTGCTATTCCTGTTAATTTGCTTTGTCTTTATTTAAGACATAATACCAACGTGCTAGCTGGCTAAATCTTTAGTCTCAGTTATTAGCTAACTTTGATGCTTGGCCTCCATAGTTACCAGTTGCTTAGCAACAGTGTTCGCATAAATTTAACCACTTGAACAGTGACGCGATTGAGTGTTTACCTTATCAAACAAATTCAGAAGATCTACCAACAGATCACACACTGTGTGACACACAAACACACACACACACACACACACTGCCTCAGATGTAAATGAAGGAGAAAGGGTAAGGACTGGCAGAGGTTAGCTTACTTGGCGGCAATGATTCATCAACACTGGGGTAATGGTGGGAGGTGGCCCGCATAGCAGGAAGCTGACTGATTGGACGGTGACTAGTGCCTACAAAGGTGATGAAAATTAAAAATGGAGATTCACTATTCAGAATCTAAGAGACATGGACAATCATGAAAGAAAAAATGAAATGGAAAAACATCATGAAAGTCCTTGGATGATGGGAAACATGATGAAAAACATCCTTGGGAGTACTGTCTGGCTCAGACTGTTCTGAGGGTACAATGATTAATACATTTTATGGGTGTTTGTCTCAGAAATTCCATATTATTAATTCATATTATATCAAATTCGAATTCTATCAATTCATATTAAAGTGATCTCATCTGCTTAGAGATGAAAGTAGCTTTCTTGCCAATGAGATGCTGGAGAAAACTGCTCAAAATAGAAAAAAAAATCTAAGAGAAAGAAGAAAAACAGGATTGAATTATAGGGTGAATAAGACATTACTCCCACCCAGAGAGCATGGCCAATTTCACTCTCTAGACACACAGCTACAGCTGGCTGTGACATCGTTAGAAGTTCATGAACACTTGTCTCTTGCGCCACTTGGGAACGCATTGCAGGTTTTTTTTTTTTCTTTTTTTTTTTTTTTACATGACATTGGTCCACCAACTAAAAATACTAGACAACATCTGTCCTGTGGCCATACTAATACTTAGAGGAAGTGTTAGAGGACAATTGCCATGGAAAAAGATGAGCTACTGTATAATGTCTAACTGTACACCTACATAGTGCACCAAAATGTTTGGAGTGTCTAATAAAGTGCATTAAGTGTAAACAGTGTCTAAAACCCTGAGAATAGTCCTCTTCTTCTTCTTTCGGCTTTTCCCTGAGAATAGTCCACTATCCAAATAATATCTGGTCAGCAGTGGTCCTATGGTGGTCCCTTTCCACTGGTGGATGGAGTAGAAAGGGGCTGATAAATTGTACATAGCAACAAATTACTCAGTAATTATATACCCTCAAAGTGCAGTGTACCTGATAAAATGACCACTGAGTGTAGAAAAGTCTATTAAAATTATATCAATCTGGAGAATTTCAATGGCTTTCAGGATAACACAGGAAATATTTAGTTACTAGTTCAACTATTTTAACAGCAGAAGGTCTATAGACAGTATAGGTCAACATTTCCTGTAAAAATCAGCTGACTTGGTATCATAGTACCACAATGCATCCCTGTCTCCAATATCACTACATAAATCCCAACCAGACATGTTGGCAAACTCACAGGACTCAAACAGTATTTGTGGATGAGTCATGAAGAAGTCAGCCAATACACTATCTACCAACCGCTGTGCTTGTGAGCAGAGTACTTAACCCCCAAATGGTCTAGAAAAACCAACAAATGTCAATTTAAATCCTTGTAAATTTGGTGAAGTGACAATGATCTTTGTACCACAGAGGCAGAAGGAGGGTAAATCTCAGGTCAATGGTTATTATTATGTCACTTATTCAAATAACCGAAAATCAATCAACTGTGGTATTGAGGCCACATTTTGGGCCAACTGAAATAAGAATCAATACCAAGCCAGATTTTCTTTTTTCAAATGAGAAAGGTACATCTCTTCCTCACCTGGTGACCCAAGACTGGGTCCAGCTACTGGAGACTCAGCGTGACCTCCCTCATTTTGCTCCTCTATCCACTGGGTGGAAACGTCTCCCAACTCCCTTGCCTCTGGGCTCTGTCCTGAGTCTGTTACTGACTCAAAGGCGCTGTTCTCCTCCTCTTCCTCCTGCGAGGAAAATACGGTGCTCTCTGACAGACGTGTGCTGTCCACAGATGACAAGCGTGTATGGCTGCAGAAGCGGTTTCGTCCCTCGTGGCCGGAGTTGCTGTAACAGGACGTGCTGTAACAGGATGTGCTATAACATGAGGTGCTGTAGCAGGAGGTGTCGCACAGTTCACACTCGCTCTCCCTGTGAACCCGCTGGCCTCCTCCAACACTTTCAGTTTCCCCATCCTCACTCTCTAACCGTGAGCGGGTCTCGCCGTCCAAGAGCTGGTTGAGCTCAGACAACCGTTCGATAGAGAGGCTCGGAGGCAGAGTCCTTCGACAGCAAGGTCCAAGACATTCTGGGACTATTGATGGAGACCTAGTCTCGCTTGATCCTTCCTCATTCTCATCAGCCACCTCCTTTTCATCCTCCGCAGGTTTCAGACTGACATCCACAGAAGAGTCTGGATCGATTGCCTCCTCATCGTCTTGGCTTTGGGAGCCGTGCTGGGCAGAGGGGAGGCTGTGCAGGAGGTGGTGTATTCGGATATAGTGCGACCGTGGCGTCTCAGGTTCTGTGCAAGATGAGGCAATGACTGTCTCAAGTTCAGAGACAGGCAACGAGCAAGGCCGGCGCTTCATGGCCTTTCGCTTCATCATACATGTTGTCCTTGGAGAACGTGGTTCTACACTCTCACTCTCTCCCTCCTCTCTTACTTCTGTCTGCTCTGAGCCTGTAGCTCCTTCCAATTCTCTGGTATCTTCAACGTCTCTCCTTATCCTAATAGCTTCTTCATCCGCCTCCTTATCTCTTGTGTCTATTTCATCAGCAGCTTCATCTCCATGAGCATCCACAGTATCTTCCGTAACTTCTGCATCCTCTTCATGATGCACCTCTCCCAGCTCCTCAGCTGGTTCGTCAGGACTCTGCTCCTGATGTTCAGTGAGCTGAACTGTGCATGACAAATCCTCCAAGGGCCTGTTCTCTTCATTTGGTGCTTCCTCTAGATTTCCCACCTCCTCTGATTCCTCTGTGCTAGACATAATATGAACAGGAGAACTAGGTTTAGTGGAAGAAGATAGGGGCAAAGGATTCTGTGCCTCTACATCCAGAGAGATATTCTCATTGAGCTCATTTAGATCTTCATCCTTTGCATCCAAGTCAGCAGCTGCTGGTGGGTCGATATTCAGCTCCTCCACTTCCTGCTGGTCAGGGGTCACAGCACCATCTGCATTAACAGACACCTCCTCATCATCTGCAAGAAAGATCAGGACAATTTGTCGCTAAAGGTGAGAAACCTATTCCTAAACAGCTTTTCTGCATAGTAACCAGTCTCATACATAAAAAGACTAGATATAATAAAACAGTGGAGACCTGGATGAATAGAAGATGTTATCTCGAAGCGAAACTGCAGCTGGCCACTGACATGATCTGTTGGCAGCCTCCGGCCTAGAGCATAGCTAATCACACGGTCTCTGTTGAGAAACACACACCCACACACAATTATTACAATTCCTGACATATAAGTCACTGAGAAAAGGAAAATATCTGAAGAGATAAAAAAAGGAATAGAAATAGAAGGAGTTGAAACTGGAATAAATTATTCCTATAGTCATCTAAAAAATATACATATACAAAGACATTTAGCAAATGTATGGTATTATTTAAAAAGAAATCTGTGAAAAGACACCATTTTATAAGTGCTCCAAGAAACGTATAATTTAGTGACCATGTTATTTACTGTATGACACCTACCCAATAGCATGCTTCTCCAGTAGCCTTTGCACAGGCACAGACAGCTTGCCCAAAAAGCGTTTGATGATGGGCCTACTCTTGGCAAATTTGTCTTTCACCTCAATCTCCAAAACGTCCGTGGGCAGAGAGACAAAGTTAAATCTCTGGGAAAATAGAGCAAAACAAAAGGCTATCATGTACTTTTATATTAAGGCCCCATATTTCCCTCTGCTTTGCTCTATGGTGATGGCATGGCCAATAACTGTATGGAGAACCACAGCTTTTACCAGATGCATCATCCAGGGCAGGGGTGTCAAAATTTATCCACAAAGGGCTGCTGTGGATGCTGGTTTTAGTCCCAACTAAGCAAGAGCCACACCTGATTCTACCTATTTAATCACAGGATCTTTGCCTTCAATCAACTAGCAGGTGTGGCTCTTGATTTGTTGGAAAGGAAACCTGCAGCCAACACCCCTGATCAAGGGGTTAAAACCGATGACAGATAACAAGACCAAACTCAATTCAGTGTGGTGTGATTCAGATAAGCTTTGCTGATACACTATATGGCCAAAACCATGGGCATTCATATTGATTTGTTCCCCTTTTGCTGCTATAATAGCCTCCACTCTTCTGGGAAGACTTTCCACTAGATTTTGTAACATGGCTCTGGGGATTTGTCCATTCAGCCACAAGAGTGTAAGAGACTGGGCACTGATGTTGGATGCCTAATGTGCAGCTGTCATTTCAATTCATCCCAAAGGTGTTCGGTGGGGTTGAGGTCAGGGATCTGTGCAGGCCACTCGGGTTCTTCCACTCCATCCTTGGCAAATCATGTCTTTATGGATCTCACTTGTGGAAAAGGGGCATTGTCATGCTGGTACTCGTTTGGGCCTCTTAGTTACAGTGAAGAGAATTTGTAATGCTACAGCATACAAAAACAATCTAGACAATTGTTTGCGAACAACTTTGTGGCAATAGTTTGTGGCAACAGAAGAAACACATATGGGTGTGAAGGTCAGGTGTCCACATACTTCTGCTATATAGTGTATAAGCATTCACAAATGAACAGCAAATCTAAGCGTTGATATTTTAATATGTGGATGCTACCGTGAACACATTCTGAAGACCAGGCTGGGTTTCGTGGTGGTGTCTTTTTCCTGCACAGTTCTGCATTCTAATCAAATAAAAAATGCTCATATTGTTTTTAAAGTTACCTGACTAAAGACATCTACAATTATAAAAGCATTTGATTAGCTGTGGAAACTGCTATCCAGCTAATACAACAGCAGAAAAGGCTTCCTAAACATTACTGATTCATGGAAGAATGGTGACACTAACCCTTGAACCACAGTTCAGCTACAGTTAGAGAATGTACCTCTATATGCACATCATGGTATGTATATAAAAAAAAAATCTGTGCTGGATTCCTATGTGGCTAAAGTAGAAGTGGCACCGCATCTGAAAAGGAAGGGAACGCTGGACTAAATTAAATTAAGTGTTAAGTGTTTAATGAAGTGTTATGGTTGAATGGGAGAGAAACCCAGAGAGAGGCTTCAGAGAATATACATACATACCTATGGCTCAGTTTCAATACCTGAAATCAGTAGGTTGGTAGTGGGCTTGATATGAGCCGTGACAATTCCTCACATCAGCTACTATTGCCCTGCACAGCTGAAGGACAGCAGAACCCAGAACCTGTGTGTCCCTGGAGCTACCGTTAGTGCTTAAGACGCCGAGCCAAGCAGCAGTCCCTGCATGCTGAATAAGCCTCTTTAAAAAGCCTTGCCTTAGCCAAGTCTGAGGGATAAACCTGAACTCGGTCCAAATGCCAAGGACATAAGGAGAATTCTGCTTTGTGAGGTGTAGGACACATCATGCAGCACGGCTGTTTAGAGATGATGAAATGTAGCCTGAGCATTTGGTTTAATTTAACTGCAGATTAAGCGATAAATTTGATGTAATTCTGAGAAGAAGCCACATCCTTTCATCTCAGAGCAGTGCACTATGAAAATCTGGCTGACTAACAGGCAATTTACTCTTGGGACCTTTCATTATGTTTCTACTGCAGTCAGCATGAGAAACTCATTACTGAAAGCAGCATCTTTAGTTTAAAGCACATCATATCTAGTGCTTTGCTTTTTTTCTCCCATTTTCTGCATTCAGCTGGGGTGAAAATGTAATATGTGCATATAAAGGCAATAATCACATAGCAGTCACCTCTCAGCCCCCCTGCAGCTTTATCGTCCATTTTGTTCAATTTTAAATGAACATGACGTTTTTTTTCCCTGCTGTTTAGTTGAGCAAAAGCAGGAATATCCACAATCTTTCCTAATTAAGACCATTCATTTCTCCCAAACACTCACATAGGTATGTAAATGTGCCTTTCTGTATTTAAAAATTAACACTGCACTTTAAATAATTAAACATATGAAAAAAAAGAATGGTGTCCTGTAAAACTGATGCTGGGCCGAAAAAAAAAGGGTAAAAGTGTGTGCTAACTTAAATCAGTCTCCACAAAGCAACACAGGGCTTCCCAAATTCTTCATCAAAGCACAACAGCTAGACATTATATCAGGCTAGCCTCGGGCTGTCACAATAATTCCTAATCAATACTTAAAAAAAAAACGTAGGTCGTCCATATCGTGTTACCATTTATTATAGATCCTGAGACATTTTTAGCAGAAGGGGAATGTAATGATCTCTCCTGAAACGCTGCATTCTTTCACCCTGGGGCCACGTGGAAAGCAGCTGTAATGATGCTCTCTAAAGAACAGCAGTAAGAGAAAGACAAGTTGATAGCAGCTGATATTCTTCTAACAATTAACCAGAAAGTAACTGCTGTAATGTGTGGGAAAGCGGTGCTGGCTCATTCATTAGGTTGTACAGGCCACTGCCCAAGGCTGCCGTGTGGTGGATGGGTTCCCATGTGGCGCTTTTGGTCTCCATGTTGCTCACGTTTGAGAGCAATGCTGAGTGTGAGCTAACTGATTTAATGTCACCTAACTAGGCACATTAGACAACGGTATAAATATAGATTAATAAAGCAATCAGGCAAAAGATTAGGATATTCTATGGACAGAACATTAATACAGAATGTAATCGTTGTGATACGGTTACAGGTGTGTGTACTGTATATCAAGGATTTTACAATTTTCGAACCGAAAACGAATAAATTTATTTTGTGCACTTCAATATTAGCTATAGTTAACTTAATGCAAGTATTTTCTACAGTGCTAGCTAAGCTTTCTAACTTGGTGCTTGATAGCTTGCTAATGTTCTGTAAGCTTTTATTGTTTAACCTTGCAGGAAATAAGAATTACAAGAGCCACATATACAATATGTATCGTGACATATTGTATTGGCTAAAATTATGATGGAAAATGGGGCATACTGTTCTAGGAAAATAATCAACAACAAGGTGGTATGGTGCAGCCCAAGGAAAGAGGAGAAAATGATTATTTCCAAAAACAGCATGTCATGAAGTGCATCACAGCAGTTTGGGAACACTTTTGTAAAAATTTTTTATCCATTTATGGTTACAGTTAATGTTGTTGAACATCTGGAAAACAAGTTTGTTATCATGTTGCTCCCTCACCAGCTTCTCTTTTTCTCTTTTTTTTTATTTTAGTTTGTCATATCACTGAAAAACCACAAAGCTCTCCATGCTGAAGAAAACTTACAGATTTACCTGTGAATGTTACAAAGCACTGACACTGGAGACTTCGTTGAAAAATGAACAGGAGAATGAACAAACATCACAAAAAACTTCACTATATCAATAATTACATTCATTTTTTTTTTTATCTGTTTATGGATGTTTAGTGGAGTGTATACCATTTAAGTTCTTTTGTAAGTTTTTACCATAGAAACAGTAGCACATTAGACCGAGTGCATTATTCTAAACCTGTGATTTGCCTTGTTGCCAGAACTACTGTCAAAGCTGCTGTTATAGAAAACCAATCAGAATTAAGAATTCAACAGTGCTGTGGTATAAAATCACCCATCTATTTATTATATAAATCATATTAAGCAATAACGTGGATACTAATAACATAACTGTGCCCACTAGTGTTGCATAATGCTCAGGGAGCAGACTATGGTGCAAAGGCTACAGGGTAATCAAATAGATCCAATGAACCAGCATATTGCTTCTGGAAACTGTACAGTCAGGCTGCTAACAATTAGTGTGACCTGTTTTAGGAGATTAAACAAAGTTTTCAGCAACTTGTCCACTTTCTAACAGTGGCTACAACCCTGATGTTCTCTACTTCAAACATTTTCTCACCCCTTAGAAAACAAGGTTCTTCAAGAGTTCTTTAATGGTTTGTTGGATAATTAAGTCTTCTTAACTTCCAAAAAGGGTTTTAGTCGAAACCCTTTCTGATAAGACACTCTGTGACACTTTGTTGTAGAGTTCTACATACACTATATGGCCAAAAATATGTGGAACCCTGAGTAATGAACATCCCATTCAAAAAACATGAGCATTAATATTGCATTTGCTGCACAGAAGCCTCCACTCTTCTGGAAAGGCTTTTCAGTAGATTTTGGAACATGGTGTGGGGATTTGCCCATTCAGCCATAAAAGCGTAAGAGATTGTGCACTGATGTTGGACAAGAAGGCTTGGTGCACAGCCATCACTCCAGTTCATCCCAAAGGTTTTCAGTGCAGTTAAGATCCGATTTCTGTGCAGGCCACTCGAGTTTTTCCACACCAAGCTTAGCAAACCATGTATTCATGGATCTCACTTTGTGTACAGGGGTATTGCCATGCTGGGACAGGTTTGGGCCTCTTAGTTTCAGTGAAAGGAAAACTTAATGCTACAGCATACATTCGGCACACACCCTTATCCAGAGCAACTTACATTTATTTCATTTTTACAAGTGAGCAGTTGAGGGCCTTACTCAAGGGCCCAGCAGTGGCAGCTTGGTGGTGCCGGGGATTGAACTTATGACCTTCCAATCAGTAGCCCAACAGCTTAACCACTGAGCTACCACTATCGTGCTAGACTGTTGTGTGCTTCCATGTTTGTGTTGACAGGTTGGGGAAGAACCACATATGAGCATGAAGGTCAGGTAGCCACATACTTTTGGCCATATAGTGTATAACATGTAAAGGTTCTCCCAGAGGGACAACCACAGAACCTATAAGGTTTCTAAATTTTTACAGAGCTCCATATATAAGTTACACATGTCATAAATGGACAAGATAGCTATTTGCCAAAAATAGCATAATCATGGTAACCAACTATTAAACAACCAAAAACAAACAGGAGTTATCTGATGCTTCCAGGCAATCTAATCAATGTTGTGTCATAGCACTCGACTCTCACTTCATCTAGAGAGGATCTAAAGAAAGTGCTGGGTTGGGCCATTAAGAGGGAAGGTATAAATGGATTTGGAGCGAGAATCAAACACTCATCTGCTTATTATATACTCAGATCCAATTACCCTTTACCAGAAGATAAAAAAATATGTGGGATTCTTTGAAATGTGGCTATGATTTTTGTGATGCAAAATGCTGTCTTATTCACCAAACCAAGCAGTACCACACAGTCATCATCATATAAAGTTACCAGTGAATGTAGGAGGAAATTTCTAGAGGTTTTTGAGTGGCGATATCATTTCCTTCATCATATTTGTGTTGACAATAAACATTAACATTGAGTTTTAAGGCCTGCTTTACATTTTGCTCAGCATTTAGTTTTATGTGAAGAGACACATACAGCAAGAGTTTAAGAAAAAACTGAAAATCAAAGAGAAAAAATACTTGCAGACTATGATTACCAAATAGGTCTAGTTAGAAGTTTTTCAAAATACATATCTAACTCGAGGAATGACCCATGATGATTCTGTGATGACGGCATTATAAATTAATCAATGGTCTGCACTATTTCTAGCTCCTCCCATATGTGCCTGTTCGATATCCCAGTACCTGGCACAGTAACAGTACAACATACAGTACATAGAAATATGTAGTTGTGGGTATGATTCTGTGCTGTACCAGTGTGCATGTTTGACAGATACT
The DNA here is from genome assembly GCA_037576675.1 of Pangasius sanitwongsei. Classification (NCBI taxonomy): domain Eukaryota; kingdom Metazoa; phylum Chordata; class Actinopteri; order Siluriformes; family Pangasiidae; genus Pangasius; species Pangasius sanitwongsei. Next base: position 7,287,454 of record CM075003.1, on the reverse strand, counting down.
ACCATTATAATAATCGCTCTGCCGAGCACTGACTCCATCTGCGCTGTATTTACCATCGCCTCTCAGCCAACTGAACACCGTAACAGAACATCTAAAGATATTATATATATTTTTAGGGCAGCATGGTGGTGTAGCAGGTAGCATTGATGCCTCACAGCTGTCCTCCATATCCCTAGGGGGAGCCATCACCATGCTAGGCCCCTGAGTACAATGGGTGGGGCACTTCCTTTGCATGGAATACAAAAGAGAAGAGGAAAAGAAAATGGCAAACTCTCTTTTTCTTTGTGATGGTGTGTAAGAAAGTGTAGTTACTTCATGTTAGTTGATTATATAAACATCTACTGAGTGTCTGTTGTCTATGTACTTGTTGACACCACTGCCAGTTGGAGGTAAGTGCCATTTTCTTTATAATTTTTCTCCTGGCTTTGGGTTTGGAAGGGAGTTAGGGAGCCATTTTGTAGTTTCTTTTCTTTTTGTTTATGTTTGTGAAGGTAGTTTTGTTTGGGGAGTTAGTGTTGGGTTTTGTCTATTGTTTTTGCCCCTGCTTAACCCTGGAGAAATTGCTTCTAGTTTGTTGGCTGTAATTTTTGATGGTGTGGCAGTAAAATAGTCTTTCTGGAAAAAAACAAAAAAAACTTTCTGGGTTTGTGGTAGGGTAGAACATTACCCTAGTATGTAACACTGGGTTTCCTCCAAGTTCTCCTGTTTCCTCCAAGTTCTCCTGTTTCCTCCAAGTTCTCCTGCTTCCTCCAAGTTCTCCTGCTTCCTCCAAGTTCTCCTGCTTCCTCCAAGTTCTCCTGCTTCCTCCAAGTTCTCCTGCT
>CM075003.1:7269312-7284346 GCA_037576675.1 Pangasius sanitwongsei | reverse complement strand
GCGCTATGTCATCTGGGATGTTGTGTGCGCGATAAAAATCGCTCGAAACCGATAATTGGAGCTGGTATCCAATGTCTGAGTTCCTGGCGAGTGTAGTTTGCGTTCGTAGGACAGAAAGTGCACAAACATGGCGAGATCAGAGAATTGTCCATCACCTGGGATGAACAGCAGTTCAGTTTTGGTGGGATTAACTTTCAGCTGATGAGCTGTCATCCATGATGAAATGTCTGCCAGACATGCTGATATCGGAGCAGAAACATGAGTGTCTGAGGGAGGGGAAAAAGAGGATGAGTTGAGTGTCATCTGCATAGCAGTGGTATGAAAACCCATGTGAGGATATGAGATGATTTGCAGGATTTCTTCTGTTGTTAGTTTAGAAAACTGTGTCAGCGAATGAGAAGGAGAGTCCTCAGTGTGTAGTATAGGAGTAGAAGTGAATGTCTGGCAGATTTTTCGGCAAAGTTACAATAACCTGGTTGCATAATTATGCACATCCTTTTATAATTGGGGATGTGGCTGTGTTCAGAATGAACCAATTACTTTCGAGCTCATGTACAAAAGTAATTATCATACAGCTGTCATCAATTAAATTATTCTGATTAATCCCAAATAAAGATCATCTGTTTCTGTAGGATTTTCTTCATCATCTCGGTTTCATATGACTGCTGACACCAGGGTCCGCAAAGAGCTTACAAAGCATGCATGGTATCTCGCTTGTCAAAAGTAATCCACCAGGAGAGGGGTATAAAGGAATTTCCCAAACATTAGATGTACCACCATGAAGGCCATCATCAGCAAGTGGACAAAATGGAGCACCACAGTGCAATTGCCAAGAACAGGGAAAAAAAAAAACTTACAAAAGGACAAGACAAAAACTTACCAGGGAGGCTGCCAAGAGAGCTACAGCAACATTAAAGGAGCTGCAGGAATATCTGACAAGTACTGATTACTCTTTGCATGTGACAATCTCTCATTTTCTTCAGATGCCTAGGCTATGGTGTAGGGGGGCTAGACAGAAGCCCCTTCTCATAAAAAATCTACAAGCCCAACTAAATCACTCTAATCCATGTGACAAAATGTGTTACGGCCTGATGAGACCAATTACAAAAGGTATGTTTGATGCAAAAAAACAAAAACACATCACCAAAAGAACACTATTCCCAAGGTGAAGCATGGTGGTGGCAGCATCACGCTTTACTGCTGCTTTTCTTCAGCCAGAACTGGGGCTTATATCAAGGTGGCTGGAATCATGAATAGCTACAAATACCAGTCGATTTTAGTGCAAAACATTCAGGTGTCTGATAGTAAGTTGAAGATGAAAAGGAATTTCACCTTTCAGCATGACCCAAAACATACATCCAAATCAACAGAGGAGTGGCTTAATGAAAAGAAGAGCAATGTTTTTGAATGGCCTAGCCAGAGCCCAGACCTGAATCCAACTAAAAATCTGTGGGGTGACCTGAAGTGGGCTGTGCACAGGAGCTGCCCTTACAATCCAATGGATCTAGAATGTTTTTGCAAGAAAGAGTGGGAAAATATTCTCCCACATTATAAAAATATAACAGGGATGTGTAGACATTGTATGTCTCATTGTATCTCATTTTTGGCATCCACGTCACATTATTTGCTGTTAACAAACGTCTTAACATAATTATTTTGGACTTTTGTGGAACCAAGCATAACAGCACCATCAGTGTTATTTAAAAAAAAAAAAAATACACAGAATGGTGTGAAGACATGAGGCTGGGGCTTATTTCTTTCTAGCTCAAACAGTTGTATCAGGTGATTTATACAGAGTGAAACGCCCTGCAGATTTTATCTCCATTTGGGTGGATTTTTTTTTTTTTTTTTTTTTTTTTTTTTCCCCCCTCCCCCTTTCTTTTTTTTCTTCTTCTCTCTCCCCAGCCCACTTCGCTGACACATCAGTAACATGCGTCAGCAGTAACTGAGACAGTGCATGTGAAATACAGTCTTCGGTGTAGTGAACGTGAACATAGAGTAAATAATCCATCATCCATTTTTTCCCCCTGAAAATGTTTGGAAGAGAAACTATGAGGGTGAGTCAAATAAAAACCTTAATTTTTACTTTGCATTGTTTATTGCAAGTAGGTGCCACAAAACTGTATAAGGTATCAGTAGAAAGGGCTACTGAGAACAATGGACCAGTAATACATGTTCTACTTTTGCAGCTACAAGTTTAATGTACTGTTTCTGTAACTTATGTTGCAGTTTTAACGTTTTCATATGACTCACCCTTGCAAAAGTAGAATAAGCTCCAGGAGACTTTCATGTACCATGAAAGTATCACTCAAAATGACCGATCACAGAACTGTGTTTTTTTTTTTTTTTTTTTGTTTTGTTTCCCATTTTTGATAATACAGTATCGACCCAGTCGCATATTACTGACTTGAAACACTTAATAAATTAGAAATCATGAATGCAGCTGCCTATCTTTTCTTTAAATGTGTTTGTAATAATCTGCCATACATCACTCTTATGCCATCGTCGAGACCTCAAGGTACAATTCATTGCCCAACTCTAATAGTTTCATTGCTGAGCTATTGATAGATATTCGATTTTAGCCTTCACATATTATATATACTTCAATTTGGGCATTAGCTATGGACAGTGTGAAACAATACAGTGTATCAGCATGAACTAGAAAAGTATTGAGTAAATCCCCAGTGGCTGTGCACATCAGGTTTGGCTCAAGGCACCAGGGTTCCCAAGGCTCATAATGGCTCCATTATCTCTGAGAGAAGCATCAGTCTCGATCACTGTGGGGGATTTCTGCAAGATCAGCCATGCACTGAGTCTGAGATGAAGCCATATTTCACACTCATGGTGTGCTGATAGCTGCCTAACGCTATAAGTTATATATTTCATGGATGGTTAAGACTCTCTGGCTGCTGGAAATCTATTTTGGGAGTTAACTCTTTAAGCTCCTGGCTTATTGTTTGGTTATTTCATTGTAAGGGAGCTTTTCAAGTGTGTGTGTTATGAATTACTCAGTAGCTACAGTAAAACTAATAGGAAGAGTATGTTGGAGTATGGCATGGAAGTCTCAATCCACATATAATTCCTGGGTGTTTAGACATGGCTTCTCTGTCCTCATTAATCAGTGACTATACAGTTACAGCAAATGTAAAATGTTTTTATTGCATGTGATGTGACTAAGCACATAATTAAACGGAAAGGAAGGAGATATATATATATATATATATATGAATGAAATGCAATTTCTGGTATCTTTCTAGTCCTGTCACTAAATATTTCTGATAGACAGATTTATTTGTCTCCACTTTGATGCCCCAATTACTGTTTAGTAGCGTCTTGGTATCCTAGTGTACTCCAGTTCCTAGCTCTTTTTCTTTTCTCTTTTCTTGTTGTTGTGTGTTTTTTTTATTTTTTTTATTTTATTTTTTTTTTTTTTGTTTTTTTTTTTTTTTAAAAAGATCGGGTTTAGTATATTCTCAGGTGTTCACCTCTGCCTGTCTTTTTTGGGGTTAACAATACCAAATTTGCATGTGAAGGTATCTACCTGTGTTCGGAGAAAACCGCAGAGATCGGAGGCTACCATGGTAACATCATAGATATGTTCTCTCGAAATTGACCTGATGATAATAGGAATATGACAGGAGGCTTACTTTATAGTTATATGCAACTGTGTAGGTAAGAATGGAGCTAGCTCATGTCGTACACCCATAAGGCTGCTTTTACACTTGGATAGTACACGATAGTTTATGTGCAGCCCTGTGGGAACAGACTGCACGGCGGGTGAAATGTGACTGCTTTTAAAGTGTGGTGTCAAGTCTGAGGATAAAGTTCCAGCGAGAAGAGTCTTGTTAGTGATAGATTTAAGAGATGCTGAATTGAGAAAGATACAAACACTGCATAATCATACACAGGAAGCTAGGCGAGCCAATACCAGCCATAAATGGTAAGACTGTTCTTATGGTTATGTCAAGTGAGCTTTTTGTTTTCATATCAGCACAAAAATTGTCCCAGTCATGATTTTACTGTTCAAAAATAAATAAATAAATAGGTAGTGTGTAGGCAGTCTTAAATGACAGGACTGCAAGGATATAGAGAATTGTGAGAACAGTTGAAAAGATCCTCTTTTCAGGATTCTCTTTACCCACCATCGACACCTCATACAACAACCGCTGCAGCTATAAAGCCGTCAGCATTGCCGATGACCCTTCTCACACCTCTCATGGACTCTTCACCCTCCTGCTGTCTGGCAGAAGGTACGGGAGCATCTGTGCCACCGCCAGCAGACTCCACAACAGTTTCTTCCCTGAGGCAGTCAGATTACTCAACAGCCTGCTGCCTCCCAATGCTCACAAGGGCTAGTCAAACACTAAACCCAGTATGACTCAAACATTGCACACCTGCACCTTACAAAGCTGCATCAGAGACTTTGATTATGGAACTCGTGTTTTGTTTTTTTTGTTTGTTTTTTTTGCTGCCAATACTGCTGTCATACCTATCACTGCTACACTACAAAATAGTTTACATGTTCTGTCTATTTTGCATTGTGTGTGTATATACTGTGCATCTATTGTTCTGGTGTGTGTGTGTGTGTGTGTGTGTGTGTGTGTGCGCGCTGTCATGCACTTGTCTCACATTTGTGTAGTGCACTTTATGTAGTCTTGCATACTGTTCTGTGTTGTACCATGGTCCTGGAGAAATGACTTTTTTTTTTTTTTTTTCCTGATGTACACTATATAGAGGAATGACAATAAAAAAAACACTTGAATTCAAGATACCATAACTAATAAGAACTTTAAGTGTTATAACTGCCAAAATGAAGTTAAAGTTCAGGCCAAAAGCTGGAGTTCTAATAAAAATAACCTCATTATCCAGCAGAGCACCTTGCATCTAATGATCTATCCACTACTTGTTTGTCATTTTCTCTCTCTTTTTTTTTTTTTTTTTTTTTTTTTTTTTAAATCTTCTAATAAGCAGACTGCTTTAAAGACTGTGTTAAAATACATGGAGACATAAATCAAAAAGACAAAATATTTGAACTGTCGAAAGCAGCACTTTAGTTTTGAAGGCTGAAAGCAAAGCGTAATCAAAGACAACAAAGCGGGAATGGAAAACTCTGATGTCAGGGCTCAGTGCGCTACAAAGCAAGTGTACTAATATAAAAGACACCTCAAACAGTGTTTGAAAATCCAAATATCTCTACAAATTGTTCAGACTGTACATTGTTGTTCCATCATATAACCCAAACTGCTGTTAGTGTGTGTGTGTGTGTGTGTGTGTGTGTGTGTGTGTGTGTGTATTGTGTGTGTGTGTATTGTGTGGCACTTGGTTATAGTGGAGTAGAGAAATGAGATGAGGGCTGACCTCTCTCTTCCAGACAGGGTTAATGGTGTTGCAGATGATGCCAGATCTCTTCTCTTGACCGTGGTGGGGGAGAGCAGGGAAGATGCTGTGCTTTCCAGGGTGGATCGCAATCTTCAAATATGGATCAGGATTGAAGAACATCCCCTTCTTCAGACCCACTGCTTGGATGTCTGACATTAACCAGAGAACAGGAGATGGTAAGCATGTCTGTGTGAGGGTTTGCTCTCCAAAATAAAAATAATAATAATAATAATAAAAAAACATAACCTCTGGATCTAGATCTGAGCAACTCGGATGAACATGTTTTCCCTGTGCCTTTTTTGAGAAAAAATATTTTAGATCTTAAATTATGATTGTTGTAAATGTGGCCAGTATTTAAATACCATTTAAGTCGATTGAAATTATTATTATTTTTTTTTTTATTTTTTTTTTTAAAAGGCAGAAAAACTTAATTTTGGTCAAAACCCAGTTTTATCTTTTTGGTTTTCCCAGACCACTATGCACATACCAGTCTTCCTAATAATATTAAGACTGTCACTTGTGGCTGTTGTTTTTACCTTTGCCATGTCTAGTGTTTTGGGAGATCACTCGAGATTTGTCAACAGGGCCTCTTGTGTCCTTCTCTGCTCTGTCAATGCCCTCTCTAATCCAGTAACGTGTGTATACAGTATGTGTAGCAGCATGTTAAAGTCGACTTGTTACCCAGGGCAGGAAAAGTGACTATGAATAAAATATAAGACAGCTAAGCAGCTCTTAAAGCAAGGGTGACTCTCAAGCTCCATGCAGGGTGACACTATAAGGGTGGGGAGTAGTACTTTTTTACTAATAGGAGGAAGATGATTATTTTGAGATGTTTTTGTCAGAATTTTTATAGATCGATTTCTATCTGTTGCACCACGTACAAATAGGAAATTTAGCTGGGTAAAGCATTCAGATCATAAAAGTTTAATATGTATTAGCCTAGTGCTAGTGAATTTAAACAAAGTACAACAAGGAGCCAATACACCATCATTTTCATCTGTTTATAATTAAGAAACGTCAACAAAACAAATTTATCCCTGATATTACCTGATATTATAACAGCTATAAACAGCTGATCCGTCACCAATGGAATAATGCTACCCCAAAGTTGATTATTTTCCCATAACACCATGTCCTGAAGTTTTACTCCTCTTATAAGTTAGTGATTTGCAAACAATTAAAATTTTTTATTTAAAAATGAACAACACATCCACAAAACAAGTATTTTCCTGTTATCATTTGTGTTATAGCAGCTACAAACAGTTGTTCCTTCACTAGCCTCGTTTTCTTCTCTCTGTTGAAATTAATAATACAAAAATTGCAACTTGATGTTACTGAGAAGCACTCTGTCTTAAATACTTTCCCACGGCGGAAAACCAAGAAATCTTACACTGGAGACTCCTTCCATAAATGTTACAATTTGATTTGTAGTAAACTGATGATAGATACATTTGTCTGTTAAAGAACAGGTTTTTTTTAAAAAAAATCTGTTTATTAAATGATGCAGTGCACTACAGGTTCTTGTGAATTAGTTGTTACTATAGAAATACTAATAAATTTGGAATAGTGGATTAAAACACAATGCCTGGGATTTACCTTGCAGCCAAGGTACTTGTCAGAGCTGTACTGTTACAGAAAATTAATCAACACCTTCTCACCAACCAGAATCGCACAGCTAGTATAAATCTTTGACAAAGCTAGTATAAGTCTTTAACAACTTTCAGCCCATATAGAGAATTCCCAAAGTCTCACAAAACCTTATAAATCCCATAATGTCATGGCTCCTTTCCATAGCCAAATGACATACTGTTAATTAGATGTGTGTGTTTGTGTGTCCACGTGGCACTGTGTCATTGTTTTGCAACATCGGCATATGTACACCAGGTGCTAAGCGTATCTCATGTCTTCACATCCGTTATCTTGGCAGCTAGGTGGCAGAAGGTCTGAATAATTTCCTGCATATCTCTGGGCATCACAGACATAAGGGGTTTACACTCCATGAGTTTACACTCCAGGGCCTGCACTTCTTGGATAGGTTCTGGTATGGATGAAGGATTAGATGTATGAGATTCTATGATGAAGTCTGAAGGGCACAATAGCTATTCTAGTTCTTGATGATATGAGACACATTTTTAGAGAAATGGTTCCTTGATGCTGTATAGGTTTCTCTCTGATGGGGAAATGCTGTTGTGGGGTCTACAAAGAACCTTTATTGGCCTTAAAGGAAGGACAAACTGAAGACGATTCTAGATTTTCTAAGAGTGTACAGTTGTTGCTTGTAGGCGTAAACACAAACTTGCAAACCATGTTTCATGGCCACCAATTACTATGCTGAAACAGAGCCACCTTTTTATGTATAAGCTTTAAACATTCTTTGGAGGAATAAAAAGTGATCCCTTTCTGTAATTAAAATACAACTACACAGGCTAAAAATCTCTGGTAAATTGTCATTTGTTTTGTCAATTTGTTGAAATTGTGAATTTATACAGACTACCAACTTATGCTAAGCTTCTCCAAAGCACATACTGTAAATTACTCCAAATCCAAAAGTAATGGATAGTGTGTTGAACGTTTAAGGTAAAAATAAGTATCTGATCTCAGATTTGTATATGACATACTAGATATACCTTTGTAAATACATGCTGAAGCGTGCATATTATGCATCCAAAAGCATGTAAATACTTTAAACCAACAGTGAAGTCTTTAATATTAGCTCAGTGTTTTTCCATAGGCAAGGGCCTGTACAAGCTTTCAGCTACCTACTGGAGCAAGGCAGGTGTGAAAATACAAAAAAGACAATTACTATACTTAACGCTCTCAGACATATTAAAATATTAAAGCTCTAAATGCTATCCTTTCCCACCAGCAAAATTACTCTCCTTAGTAATCCAGCTCTCTCATTGACTTCCGCTTTGTTTCCGATTTCATAGGCATATAAACCCATGAATTCTACTTAGTATTTGCGAAGTCTTGCCAACCATCCTGTATAGAGTTCTGAGTTTTATTGTTCCTGACTGCCGTCTTGAGTGTATGACCCATGCCTTTTTGTTGATATTGCCTTTGTATGGTCCTTTTCCCATGACCACCTGTGTACTAATCATTTCCTGCCTGATTTCATGGAGTTGTTGCATTACGCTCACACACATCTATCTCTCTCTCTCTCTCTGGGTTTCTATTGTTACAAGTGAGCTACATGCCTAAAATAGGATGTCACAATACATATCACAATAATTAGGTTTGGTGAGGTTTGCAACATAGTGCAATTTCATATACATATCTATAACTTCAATAATGATTCATTTTTAATTCAGGGTTAACAAAAATATTTTTCACCATTGGTAAATAAAAGAAGAGTTTTACTGTCAACCTACCTGACAGGGAGAAGCTGATGAGTCTCCTGTTGCCCAGACTCTGAGTGACATCCTGAGTCATCACAGGCTTCAAGACCTACATGAAGAGAGATCAACAGAGAGAAAGCTTAAAAAAAAAAACCCAAACACCTTTCATATATAGTCTTGCTTAACTTGCACTAAGGCACAAATATTAAATATAAGCTAAAAAGAATTGAAAGCATTAAGACAGCTGATCAAATAGTAAAGAAGGTGTGTGTGTGTGTGTGTGTGTGTGTGTGAGTAGAGGATCAGAAGACTCTTGGCACTTTCCTACCATCCACTTTCTCTATTTCCTCTCCATTATTCCACTTCTATGCTACAGTGCTAATACACCATTCTGGTAGGCTGGCTGTAGATGAGTACCTTACATTATTCATTACTCCTGCACTGGTCTGGTTTTCAGGAAGAACAGGGACAAGACAGTCTCAGAGAGCAGCGTGCTCATGATGGAGAGTTTTAACTCTAATGGATGAATTGATGGACAACGTTTGGCCAGGTCTACACATTCGCAGGGTTTGCTTTAGTGCATTTAGTAGTTTTGATTAGTTTGGTCAAATGAACTTCAACTCATAAGTCTGGGGTTTTTAAGTACTATGCTATTTGCTAGACTTAGGCCTTTATTTTTTAAGATCCTGAATAAAGACTGCAACTCTGTGTGCGCGTGTGCTTTGTTAGAAATTGTGCACACAATTAGTAGACGTAATTGAAAGAATAGTTGTGTAAATGATGTGAAATGCAACGCAGTAGAGGACAAAATACTTAAATGGGGTATTGTACTAATTGTTTTTGATAGCTGCCATGAGCTCGGATCTTAGAGGGACTCTCTTAAGAGTTAAAGCATTCAGAATAAAAGGAATGTAATCTAACAGTGTAGACAAGTGTATGTTTTTTTGTTAATATACTGTAGTATATTTAAAGACAACCTTTTCACTGCCCTTCTTTCATATTCACACACACTAGGCTTATTTATTAGGCTGGATACAAATGAGTTTATTCATAACTGGTTCGCCTTTACAGAAGAAATGTGGTATCCATGAAAATCCAGCTCCTGAGTTAAAGTGTAAATTTATGTATAAGGAGACTCACTCATTTAAACCTCAACTGATAGGCTTCAAATTGTATAACTAGCATGAATTACTGAAAATTTACAGTATATGCAGACTATATTGATTTAATGATAATTTTGTAAAACTCATCTTTTCACATTATTTATAAAATAATGGTTTGGTTTGGTTTTTAAATTGGCAGTGATGTGTTTATGCCACTTTAATACCAATTTAATTTGGACACTCATGAAGTGTAGTAGCTTTCGTAACTCGTTACAGGGGCTAAATGAATCTATTTGCATTGATACCGCCCTGTATTTTGTCCTTTTGCATAGAAAATTGCATATTCATTAAGGAAAACATGCAAAATGGACGAGCTGCTATCTTTCTCAAATTCTCTCGAAAGCTGTTGATAGCCCTTGTACAAACCACCATAAAAGAAGCCTCCATGAGATCTTAAGGCTCAATAAGCATCGAGAGGAAAATTAGAGCAAACACGCTGAAAGAAGAGCAGGTGCTTGGCCCACTGGCACTAAAATGAGATGCAAATCCTGTTCCATTGACCGTTAAACAGAGAAGACTCACCCCCCATGACACAGATGCACAGCAACACCAGACTCTTCACAGATTACTTAAATACACAGCCAGAATAAAATAATCTGCTGGAGCCTGAAATCCCATCATTAGTATCAGTTTGATTAGAGATAAACTGTGTCCATGGGCTTTCTGCCAGTGAAACTGAATTAAGCTTACATGGCAGGTTGGGGATAAGTGAGGCAAATGTGATGAGTTGAATGAAACAGCATTGTATCTTTATTCTGTCAGATGAGGAGCACATAATGGATTTGGTATAAACCATTCTGTATTAAAGGGAAATTACACCCTGAATAACTGGCATATTAATTTTTATAATTAATTCTGAGTTGACATTTTGGTCTATTTTCACTTTGCCGAGAGTGGTGCTAGTGGGATTTAGCCCTTGCTACATCTCTACCTAACCAAAGAGACTGATGCAGCAGTGCTTTAGTCTTTTTGTTAGTCCAGCTCTCACCTCTTCATCTGTATACTGCTCAAACAGATCAGCTTCCAAAGCTTCGGCTGTCATGCTAATACCTCCAACACTATCATGCTTCTTATCTTGTAGTTTGCCAACTAGCCAAGCCGCAAAACCATTTTCACTTGTGTTTGAGATTCTTGACTGTTTGTCTCCTATTAAATGCCACTGTAATTATGCTGTCGGTTAGAACCAGAATCACTAAGCATATCACAAATATTCTAATAGGAATGCAGTTAATGTGTTTCAGGGTGTAATTTTCTTTTTCATGAAGGATGCGAAGTGTGGCAAAAGAACAGCTTCAAATACGAAAGCCCTTTTGTCATCTTAATACATTTCAAACCAAATTCTCACCAATTAATAATACCAGGCATGTTATTATAGCACTACTTTCAGAGCGAAGAGGTGTTCTGCTCTCACTTGCGTGTGTGTAGATTTCCAATATAGACTTGCACTGAGATGGAAAGGGCTAGAGAAAGAAAAAAAAAGAAAGAAAAGGCGGGCCTTGCAGTATGATGGATAAATCCTAATGCAGCAGTGAGTCAGCACATTTCAACAGCAGAGAGCATCATACATAAATATACATCTATTTATCAAGCAGATCATGGACTTACAGGATGACCTGAGGTACGCTGACGCTTGTTCATGCTTACCCATAATCTTCCATTTTTCCCTAACTGATTTCTGAACTGCTCGGACAGAGAAAGCCACTTTTCAGGTATATACAGCATGCTCCTGACAGTCTCACTTATGCAGGAATACAAACACAGCCACCTTCATCTGCTCACCTCATACATATTCCATTGCTATAAAAGATCACATGCCACACTCTGGTAGTACAGTCAGTCCCACTCCTATTAATATACACGTCCTTAGTGCAACTGATTTTGTCGAGCTTATTAAAGCCCAGAACAATAGTCTAGTTTTGTGTTCATTTAGGATTCTATCTGATCAGAAACTCTGCCTTTATAAAAGGAACCGCAAATGTCATCATCATCATCATCATCATCATCCTCATCCTCAAAAAACAACTTGGAGCAGCACTGAATCATCGAATCACCTTCGGAAAAGAAAGGCTACTCCGCTCTGTCCTGTCAGCAGCAGCATCATCAAAGCCTCGGTCATTTGATCCTAAAGGACAAAAAGAACAATACTGCCAGAGTGTGCTTACGCTGAGATAACGCATGAGCTGCATGTGCCAGAGACAGACAGCCAAAAACACTTTCTTCCCATCTGCTGAAAGTGCAGAGTGATGATGGTGAAAAATGTTTTCTGAGAGTATTCAGAAAAAAAAAAAAAACCCAGAAAAAAAAAAATGTGCTGAGTAGAGCCACATGTGAGGAATGAATGCAACACACTCAAAATCTTATTTTTAGAGTGAGACTATAAGTGCCATCCATCCATCCATTCATCCATCGATCCACCCATCCAACCATAAAAGCAAATGTGATGGAAAGACAGTAAAAAGGCCAGGTGTATATTTTACACTGGGCTTTACACTGTGTCAATGCCAAAACGTCCCTATCTGTTAGGTTTCCCTGTCGACCTGCAAAATGTTTTTGCGATTTCATGCCATCGATTTTTGCGACGCATATTTATTCTTGGGAACTCATGCAGATGTTAAACACATGAACAAACTCTTTACTTCTCTTTAAAATGTTCACGTGCCATCACAATTGTTGTCATGAACCATATCTCAAATAGAAAACTATGACACTACATTCAAAAGTATTTACTAATCTATAATATCCAGTATGTTGGCACACAAAAATGGACATTTCAGTACATTTGAAGGCTATGAGAGATTTAAAAAAAAAATTCAAACACTAACCTTAATAGGAAAATTGGTTAGCTATAATAGTGTTAAAATGTCTAGAATACTATAGAAGTATGTGATTTGAGACACAGCTCTGGTTTGTTCAGTCTATTCTGCACATCGCATCACCTTACGCCATATTGTCCCTACTCCTTACAGTACTGCAAGCGTCACGGTAATTATTTTCAGACTTGCTCAGTAGACATGCCGAATGGACACAGGAAATACAGAGCTGCCATCTTGCATTTCCACATGCATAGTTAAAAGGGAGGCTAAACCTGATCAACCTGATCGACTTTCAAGAATGAAAAGACAAATTGCAAAATGAACCAAGAATGCAAGAAGTAACTGGTTGTAAGTTACAATTTTTCTTCTCCTTTGCCTCTCAGTAATATACAGTCAGTTCAACTTTAAATGTACTTTTAATCGTTTCAGATTAGAGATGCTTTCATGCAGTGACTTACAACTTTGGTGGAAATGAGAGAACTTTCCACAAACTGACCAAAAACAAGTGCCAACTAAACACAACAGTTGGACTAACTGTAAGAGTCATGTGACCATCAATCAAATCTTTTGTGTCACAGAAGGCTAACTTGCAATGATAATATTAATAATATTGATAGATAATAATAACAAGAAGACACTGGGTGAAGTAGCAGCCTGGCAACTGAACACACCCTCAAATAGAAATAAATCAGAGAGCGAGCTGAATGTGGTTCTTCTATTCTATTTCTATTCTCGTCAAACTTTGTTGAGACCACATGTAAAAATCCGCATTAAAGCTGCAGTCTTACCTGAACCTTGCCCATCTACTGTACAGCCACATCCTCATACCTCCACCCCTCTAAGCCGGTGTTATAACAGTAACAGGATGATGTACCTTCACCCAGTCAGGCGTCCAGGTGACGGAGCACTCGCTCCTCTTCCTCCTCCTCCTCTTGCCTTCAGTCTGACTGGGTGACATCAGCCCAAATTCAGCCTGCCCCAGACTCGGCACTGAAGACAGTGTGTAAATGGGGTGCGTGTGCATAGATGGAGAAGCGTGCAGTCCATTTGCCTGTCATCCAGGCTTCACTTTCTTTCACACCTGGTTTTTCTGTGCTTGCTTCCGCCAGCAGTTATTTTTAAATGCTGCTCCCAGAAAGGGCACAGGGATCAAGTTCAGGGGTGCTCAGCATTTCCTGGGGTGGCGGCAGCACAATAGCAGTGGACTACAGTAACTCTATCTCCGGAAACTCTTCAGCTGGATGCTAACCAGGGAGAATGATCTTGAAAGGACAATGTCTTGACTCTTTATGCTTCAGGGAGCAAAAGAAGTGTGTGGATAGGTTAGAATGGCAAACGATTGATGGAGTCTGCATCAACATGCCAGGTAGTAACTGAGGACAAAACTGGACATGCAGTGATTGATTGCCATGACTTTTAAAACCATTCCACTTTCTAATCTCTGGGAGAGAGAAAAACAGAGGGTCAGCGAGACAAATAAAAGGTGACGCATTAATCTTATAGACGGAAACAACGGACAGCTGCCCTAAAGGCAGCAGACTCGGGACCGTGTGTAACATTTTCCTCATAATTAAATCGATCAATTATGAAGTATATAGTACAATATAAGCTGATGCAACAAAAACAGCCATCACGCACTGGGGTTTACCAAAGGCAATGCCAGCCTCTGACGTTCTGCAGATCGAGAACCTGACACAGGGAAGGCTGCTTGTGATACTAGAAAAATGGGGAAAGCCTCTGTAGTCTCTGTAGCCTAAGGAATTTACATTCTAAAGACTTTCAGTGTTTCAAAAATACCCACATTACCATACTATGTGACTTGCAAGCCTGATTGTGGCTGTTCAGCTTAATTCATGAGCCCAGTAAGTCTAATTATATGTCTAATCATAAAGCACAAACATGACACATGAAGTGGGCTATGCTGAATAAATTTAAAAATGATATTGATCTTATTCAAACAGTGAATTGGTAGAGCTGATGTGGTTAAACTGCTGGTGCAGAATGTGGCGTATGGAGCATTCAAGTAGAAACTGCTGCAGATAAGTTGCACGTGAACTTTTTTTTTCTGGGTTGGCCCCTGATCTGACAGCTTTTTTGAACCGTTATCTGGCCACCAGCTTCAGAATGTTGAAGGCTACTATCTGATAAGCAAATCCTTGTATGTATATATACATTGCCCAGCCAAAAAAAAAAGTCGCTGTTTAGATTTTAATAGGCAAACACATAACAGTCTATGAATGGATCATTATTAGAGTGATTATAACGTTTCTAACATGTTATATGTTTGGCAACAGTTCTTTTAATCTTGAAAGATGAAGTGTGTAGCTTTTTAGTTCTTTAA
>CM075003.1:7245935-7260763 GCA_037576675.1 Pangasius sanitwongsei | reverse complement strand
TATATATATATATATATATAAAGAAAGTATGAAAACTTGTGGAAGGCATTTTGCTAAAAAGTGTTCATTTCCCCTATGCATGGAGACTTCTGGGACATGCTGTGGAGCTTAAACATGACTGGCTGATTATTTGTTTCTGTAGGTTAGTACACCATTCCGAACCAGTGCTGCAAATACTAACACAATGCAATGAAACACACCAAAGATGATGTGATCATGATTTTTTTTTTTAATGCATTCAAAATGCGAGACCTTGCTTTAACATGCTTTCATTTGAAAGCGACACGCTGACACACTCTTGACAGAACAACACGTGGTGAACATACTCATGACAGAACAACACAAGTATGGCATTGCAAATATTATAAATTAAGAACATGCCCTAGTACGTAGGAATTTCTGTCAGTTATTATATGCTTCCTGTATTCAGTGGACATTAGACTCTTTCGGTTGAGTCTATAGTATATTCATATATTTCCATTGACTGAAAAAAGAAACAATAACACACACCACCAAAAATGACATGAACGTGGATTGTCAGGTTTAATCATGCGATATCCATCACCATGGACTGCATAGTCTGTTGTTTTTCCTCTTCCTTATCAAGCCTAAATGTGCTTTCTGTTAAGAATAAAGAGTTTAATCTCATGGAAGGTCAAGAAACCACTCTACATTGCAGTGCACTGAAAAAAAAAACCCCACTAATATTAACACGGATATGTAGAGAGAAATAAAAATGGTTTTTATACAGTTAGACAATATTTTAATGAATCTGTTGAATGTTTTAAAAAAAAATATTACAGAAATAAATCATACCAATAATTAGATTAGCTTGGGTTTATTTGATCATTTTTAAACTAATAAAGTTCTCATTAGATGTAGCACTGTAAGCACTTTGGTTTTGCCATGACTATGAAATTATTGTTACTTTGACTAACACTCCTTAATGGTATTTAAACTTTTTTAAGGAGCTATGTGCATGATTATGTTTATTTATTACACATTCTGACGTAATACAAGTTTTTTTTTGGTAAATAATCATGGACTGAAGAGTACTAGGTTGTTTTTTTTTTTTTTTTTTGTTCATCCAGATCGTACACAACCTAGTACCCGTGAACTTTCCTAAGAACGCTTAACATCCAAACAACCCCTGGACGACATAATAAGATGGCAAGCTAACACAAAAGGCTTACACTGCGTAAAAGTTGAAACAAGCACTCTCGTTACTTCTAAATCAACCATCACTAAAAATGGACTCGAGTCTGGAATCGAACTGGAATCGAACTCTTTCATAGCTTTAGCTTGAATGGAAAATCCATCTCTGACTGGATAGATCCACACGTAAAGAAACCGCCATCAAATTAGATCTCGGTGCTCTCCGAGAAGATGTGCCCGGACATCGCTGATCCATGATAACATTACAACGTCTGAGAGCCGACAAAAGGTTTCTCCTACTCTTAGCCGTGTCTCACTGCATTATTTAAGTGAACTAAGTGGTAGATGAGATTCACAGCTCATGAGGAGTCAATTCTGAGAACAGTTCAGGTTCCCCAACCAAAGTGTGATATTCCTGTAATTGAGCCGTTAGCAGTGACGTGACTCAGCACTGATTAATGTAAAAAATAAACAAATATGCAGTTGTTTAGGTATTTATCAGTAAATTTAAGTAAGGCCATTAGCAATTTGCTATCATTTTAAGATAAATTCAACATTTTTGCTTCCTTTTGATTCTATGGAAACGCAGTAAAGAAGGTCTATTATGTGTGGCGGTCTGGGAAAACCAGTCAGATGTCACTGTGGCTGAATTTTGGCAAACTGCCGAAAAAGATGAAAAATCAGGTTTTGGTCAGAATTGGGTTTTTCTACCTGTAACATATTATGATACTTCAACTTTAAGAAACCATAAATATATATATATATATATATATATATATATATATATTTATTACCAGTATTACATGGATTTTTTTTTTACTTCAATCTTTGAGTAAAGAGACAGTTCAAACATAAACATGGAGGTAAAAGACAATCAGTCTGCCTAAAGATGTCTAAAATCTTGCTAGCTAGAGCGGACGTGTGATTTCCTCACACAGTGAACGTCATGCGTTAATCAGGTTGCTGGATAGCGACATGGTGTAGCAAAATGGACATAAATCTGATACACCGGTTCAGTCTGTAATCTGATACAGGATGTCAAAATGTCTGAGATTCTCCTAGTCTGCATTTGGAATTACATTTTTAAACGCAATTTTCTTCCCTTTAACTTTTTTTTTTTAAATGCTCTAACTTTACTCGTGGATGAGATACATGCAAAAGAGAAAAAAAAAAATTATGAAAGTCTGTAGCAACTTACACACCTATAGAATGCCTACAGAACACCTACCTACAGTATACCAATGATATAGCCTTTATAATGAATAATATGAATGCCTAGTAAAAAAGCACATTTAAAAAACCCAAACATGACAGAAACCTCATCATGTTCAATAGCTCAAGAGAAAAAGTTTTCTCAATATAAGCACTAACTCATTTACTGTAAATAACAAGGCTTTGGACCATTTAGAGTGTGTTTTGTATTACACAAATCTAATCTTACCCAGAGAGCAGCACATTACAGCCTTTTTTTCTGATGTCTTTTATTTCTCATTCTTCAGTGCGGTTTCACAAACTGCACGCAAGCAAGATGGCATTATGATGTGACATAGACAGCAGTTCTCTGTGGAGCTGAAAGTGCAAGAAGCATATTGTAAAATGGTGGCGGTGCCATAACAGCTGAAATTCCATCAGCGGTGGGAGTGGGACGGCGCTACACGCATGAGCGCATCACGCTTGGGGATGGATGGATGCTTTCTAACCCACTAATACTTGGAGTGCAATGATGCTGACTCCCTTCAGAAATCTTAATATTCTATAAGCACACACACACACAGGTACACAGACCTGCTTTTGCACACAGATATAGTACTCCTTTCCATTGTATTATTAGGCTACATATGAAGGGAATGTGCAGTCACATCTATTCCATAATCCCCACTGGAAATCCTTATACTGGAAATCCTTGCACAAGGCTCTGAGGACATTGTTAGCCATAGAAGACGAGCAGCCACATTCCTGCTCCTTCTGGATTATTGAGATTTCTCAGCAAGCAATCTCTGAGGGAAAGGAAACCCATTTCACTGTGTCTGCTGTTGCCATTAATTATTACTTCACTGGTTATTCAGTGTCTGCTGTTGCAATAATGAACCCATACAATCACATCGAAGGTTCGGATTTCCTATTTGTGGACTTTAAGGCTCTGTATTCACAAGGCACATCATGTCTAATGGCTAATTAGTACCACTCTCTAATCTAGATCCACAGAAACCTTAATCTGCTGACTCTTTCTTCCCAAGTGCTTGCTTTGTTCTTTTCTCTGCTCCCTGCATGAAAGGATTTCCTGCACAAATCTCTAGCAGGTCTTAATGGGAAGGTACATGTTCATTAGGTTGTAGAAGACGCTGTAGAACCAAAAGTAGGATAAATACTATTATTTAACAAAAGATCCTGGTACACTCAAGTTTTTTTTTTTTTTTTTGCTTCGTAAATGGGTTCTACTTGGAATCCTTGCTGATAAGGAAACACTTTATAAACACAAGGGTTTCCCCAATTTAACTTTTTATACCTACAGTATGTCTTAATGTAGATGAGTTGCCATTATAGTTTATGCTCACCTCATATTACCCTAACCTATAACTGTCATGAAAGATGCTATAACATTTAATGTCATGACAGTTTATGCCCTATGAAATGAACATGAACAAAGCCTCTATACTGTACTCAGGCCCTGGTGTAAATGAGATAGCATTCACAGAATTCTTGCTATTTTTCTGACCAATGATTTGTTGTTAAGACCATTAAAAGCTTGATACTTGCCATTTTGGGCTTCGCCCATTATTTAGCCCATTTTTGAGTATATATGTGGCGACAAATATCATGACAAGCTCCTATATGCTACCATAGACGTAGCAATAACATGTCATTAAAAAGAACTGGTATTTCAGATGAGGTCAGAGTGATGCAGCACTTATTCTGTCACTATTCTGTCTGTTATTCTGTCAAGTGTTCTGACAATTGACATGAAGTTACAATTGTCAAACCATCTATCCTAATATTGCAAATCTATAATCGCACAAATTCTATCTAGCGCATACTTAGCAAAAATGAATATGTGATGTAAACTGTGATGACATCAAACATTATGACAGCTCTTAGGACAAATGGCATCTTGGAAACATTACAGCTATAGAGCTGTGGTCACATTTATGACACAAATGTCAAGTCTTATGACGCAGGGTTCCAAGTAAAGTGTTACGAAAAAATATATGTGGGATATCTGTAGAATTCCAAGCTGCTATAGGAGAAGTGTACTATTTCTTCTTAAACGTCAACAAGATATCTCGTGCAAAAACATATTCCCTAGCAGCTGTTACATCTAGCATGTGTATCTCCTTGAGGAGCCTGTCCAATTGTATTTCTATAGCAGTTTGAACTATAGACCTGATCACAAAGCAGAAATCTGTATATATATATATATATATATATATATATATATATATATATATATATATATATAAACTCAATTCCTATTGAACCAGCCAGAGGTGACTGCGATCCCTGAGATGATAACAATGAGCAAGAAACCTTGAGAAACACCTTAAAAGGGAACTAATCTTCTTCTGGGTTAGCCCTGATAGTGACATTTTGTGATTATTCCCAATAGCAGACTATCACACTCTACCAAAAAGATTGAAACTGGTCCAAATATTAAGTTTGATCTTTGTGTATCGACACATTCTCACCTGGAGGGAGCAAATGTACTTCAACACTGTTAATCCATATAGTGGGGATGATCCCGGCTTTGTATTACAGAACTGAAAGTGAGCATTCCTGTTACAAACACTCCCTATGCATTTTTAAACAGAAAATAGAGTGATGTGCTGTTATGCTGTGCGTCGTCGAACAATAGTGCAGCTGAACCTTAACGCAGAAATGAGCAAGAGGAAAGCTGACACTGGCTTACTGACACTCCCTGTTCATATATACATACATACATATATACATATACATATATGTGTGTATTATTGCTTACAGATCCATTCAGCATGCACAGTAATAGCTTCTTGTACCTCACATCCTTAGCATATATAATATATAAATGAAGCAACATGAATGTTCTTACACTTTAAGCTTGTTCCTGCTTCTTCCCTACTAAATTGCATTTTGGTGTACATAAGTGAGGCAACAGAGCAGAAACCCATTCTCCCATTCTCCAGCAAATCTAAACATACGCTTGGAGAAATGATGAAACCTCAGAACATTACATTACAATTTCAGAGGAGGAGAGTGTAGTGAAGCATGACAGTGTTTGTGTCTGAGTGTGTGTGGGTAGCACCGACACGAATATAGGTCAAATCTTCTCAGAGAGACGAGTTCTCATAAGGTTATCAACCAGCGCCTCTGGCACTCACTTTCTGTTTCTCTGTACGGAGCTTTCCACAAAGACAAACTATCTTCATTACAAACAATGCTCTGCAGTGTCCTTACTAACCCAGAAGTGTGCCATGGTGCTTTACGACTGTTTGTTGTCTATCTTGGAATGGCTTTTCCAGACTGTAAATGTAGCGTATTATACTGCTAACTATTACTTTAAAATTAATAATAATAATAATAATAATAATAATAACATGAGCAATAGTCCTACTTAATACAAAACAAAGCAGCAAAGCAGTTTATCCTTCACTTACCAAAACTCACCACATTATTGATCTGGGGCTTCTGAAATCACTGACCAACTAATTACACTAAAGTTGAACACGATGAAATTCAACACATTCAAGCAATAAACCAATTCGATGCCATGCTAATCATACACTATACACACTCAACACCAGAATTATTGGAACTCATCAAGAGAATGGGCAAAAGTACATGGGTATAAAACAAACATTACACACAGTGATTCAGATTTTCCACATAAACGGCACATACCTTTGCTCAAACAACAATCTCATAAGAACTCCTTTCTTTGAATAACTGTATGTCCTAAACTTATTAACATCACAAAGAATATTTACAGTAACTGCAATCATGCTTGAAACAGCTTTTTAAAATCGATTTCAGTCTCCAGAAATGTTTTTGAGTCATCCAGAGGCTCTAATGAATATTCTTGATTTTGCTATGTACTATATTACAATAAAAAATTGCTGCAAAAGCTCAATTCTGTATGCATAGTAGGCATGTTTGTTACCTTCGTTTTAAAAATCACTAAACAACCATTTTTCTTCATTGTCTCATAGTAAACAAATGGTTAGATTTTAACCCAGAATTGGCATTTGCTTTCTCCTATATGGGAGGGCAGTTCCTAAATGAGATTGACCTAACTCATATTTATAAGTTTGCAGAGGTTTTTTTTGATGAACTTGCAAAGCATCATTCACAAAACTCATCTTTTTTTTAAGTTTATGAAAAAAAAATCTTTGGTTAGGTTGAATAAGTGTATTAGACATAGTTAGACATAGGATTTTTGCTCAACCAACACAACAAAACATTTAAACTTTTTTCAAGTTTTTTTTTTTTTTTTTTTTTTTACAGGGTAGAAATATATTTGTTTACCTCTGCCAGGAGGTTAACACTTGGCCATAAGTGGAGCTTTCAAACAAAGTAGTTTGCCTGAATATAACTTTAAATCAACACAGTAATGGCTGCAAAAACACAAAATCAGCGTAAGCCTAAAACTCTACTGAAAACCCTTGGTCTGAGAAAACTCAAGAGAAAAGTCTACATGCACAACACTCAGAATATAAATGATCTTAAAATGCACAGAAGATTAGTCCAAGATCCCTCGACAAGTTTCTCCAGCCCTAATAGCCATGACAGGAAGAGTCTGAGTGCTGTTATTTTCTATTCTCTCTTAAGCTTCACCAACTACTGTGAAGCGATTGTGTTGGGGTTGTGTAACTATTGTGTTTGTTTGGAAAAAAGTATATAGTGTTAAAACGGACGTATACTGTACAGTTGCACCATATGTTGAAGCTCATATCACAAATTCTATGTTTTACTGTACACTATTTTGCTCATTTACGTGAAGGGTGCCAATAATTATGCAGATTAGCGATACAGTATATAATAAATGTACAGTCTATAAGTTCTGTTACGATATTAACCTTCTGCTGAGACCTGAGGATAAATCTGAAGGAATATCTATTATAAGCTGTTCCTATCCTCCAATCCAAAAGACTGTTATGTCAGCGTAAAATATCAGATAATCGATATTAATCCACACTTATATGAACTCGTCTGACTCAGCAGGGTGCTTCATCTCAGAGAAGAGTGAATTTTTACTGGCAAGTATGATTCCTGGCAATATAAAAAGGATGTTTTAAGTTGTTGTTGTTATATGTGAAAAAATCCCAAAGTATTACATACATTGCTCACAATTCAAAATTCATATTATTTGTTTTGTTTTCTCAAATGCCATGATATACTTCACAGGATGACAGGATTTCCAAATTTCCAAATTTCTGACAGTAATATGTACAGTAGGCTTCTTTTACTAAATTGTTAGTGAAGGTGTCTGTAAATGTTTTCTTAGACCAAAGTAAAAAAAAGTCTCATCAGATTTACAAACGTTTCAGTACCGCTCATTTCCTTTACGCTCACGAAGTATGTTCACAAATGCCAGTCACCCGTAAAGCGCCTTCATGGCACAGCTGATTTACATTTAATGACACCAAAAAAAAGCACATCGAAATAATGACTAAATGGTGAAAGCTTGCCTCCTAGGCACGGCGAGCGCTATAATTTCCAGTAATGCAGCTCAGTCATTGCAGTGCATCGGCGACCACAGACACTCACTAACTCCTCCTCCTTTTCTAGGGCGCCATTTCTTTTCTGCTAATTCAATGGCTAGACTTATTTGTCTTCATCATCAGATGGGTTTGGATTGCTTTCTTCCAAGTCATTAGTATCAAACAACATTTAGAAAAGTCATGTATGTAATTAAATGAAATTAAACATAATCGTTAATATAAACATAAAAATTCAAATTTAAACAAACTCTTGCTGGAGCTCTTGTAGGATACAATTTTTTTTATGAACTAACTGAATTATCATAGATATTGCCATTCCATTTGTAAACGCTCCTCTGAACAATTTACAAACAAATTTGTTCCAATCTAGCTTGATAAACAAAGTAACGGATTAATTCTTGTCTTAATCACTAACGTCATCTTAAACTCTATCTATTTTTAGATCATATAAAATCATATGAAGTTTTAGGGCCTACATGCTTTGTCTGTGTAGGGGAGCATTTTGTAAGACAGGTTCTATGGACTAAAGCAAGATTCTATAAATACAGCCATGGAGCGTCACAGCACAGCACAGAACAATGTCTCAGGTTTTACGTAATAATTAGTTTAAGAATTAGCTTGAGGAGTGAATCAGAGCCAGGAAGTCACCAAATGGCACAATAAACCTAGTGCCTTTTCTTTAACCCTGCACTGAGACCTAACACAAAACTGTAACGCAAAAGGTTAAACTTAAAGTTCACTCGACATATTAAGAAGAGCAATGGCATGGTCTGGTAGAACATACACAGTAGGTCTGCATGATGTCAGCAGTAAGAGGAAACAAGCTTCAAGCTTGCTAACTTGGTCTTCAGCTATGTGAAACACAATGCTTCATTACAGGGAGATGCTACACTATATGGCCCCAAGTCTGTGGACACCTGAACATCACAGCCATATGTGCTTGTTGAACATCCCATTCCAGATTTAGTCCCCTTTCACTGCTATAATAACCTCCACTCTTCTGGGAAGGCTTTCCACTAGACTTTGGAGCGTGGCTGTGGGGATTTGTGCTCATTCAGACACAAGAGCATTAGTGAGGTCAGGCACCGATGTCAGATGAGGAGGTCTGCGGTGCATTTTGCGTTCCAGTTCATCCCAAAGGTGTTCCCTGGGGTTGAGGTCAGGGCTCTGTGCAGGACACTCAAGTTCTTCTACTCTGACCTTCATAGACCATGTCTTCATTTAGCTTGGTTTTTGCACAGGGGCACTGTCATGCTGGAACAGGTTTGGGTCTCTTAGTTGAAGGGAGGTGAAGGGAAATTGTAATATTACAGCATACAAAGACATTGCAGAGAACTGTGTGCTTCCAACTTTGTGGCAGTTTGAGGAAGAACCACATATGGGTGTGATGGTCAGGTGTCGACATACTTTTGGCCATATAGTGTACGTTGCATCATTGGCTGACTCACACTTTATGGCTTTGTACATTCCTGTTAAAACTGGCTTCCCTGCTTCCTTTTCATCTTCATCTGAAGAGCTTTTATATTTTAAGTCAAAAGTTATATTCCTGAAAAATGATCCTTTGCCATGTCCGCTGACGACGTCACTAACACTACTGTAGTCATTGCTCTGAAATAGGAAGTGGAATTTTACATGGCGAATACAGACGAGCGGAGTGATACACACAGCGAAACACCCCAGTGTGGTTATAATAAATATAGGCACTCTTGGAACACTGCTCGACCAATCAAATTAGTGGACCGGAACTAGCTGTTGTATAATTTTAACAGCACGTCTGACAGTAGTGCCAGCTGCATGACAAACCACAGAGTTATTGTGTTGATTCATTTTCTATACCAGCAGCTCTGACAGATGTTCCGACTGCAAGGCAAATCACAGCTTTATATTAAAGCGCTCATTCTCACATGTTATGTTTCTTTATTGTGCAATTTTATCGGGTGCAACGCCAGTGGCTGGGGTCGGTTCCTTGGCCTGGAATCGAACCCGGGCCATGAGGGCGAGAGCGCCGAGGCCTAACCACCAGTCCTCCAGGGACCCCGAACATGTTGTTTGAATTAATAAAATAATGTCATCTTTGGCAAATGATGGTTTATAATAGGAATGAAACACTGTGGGATGTGCGGAACATTCTTCGGAGTGATAACAATAACTCCACTTTGTGTCACCCCATTGATGGATCACTGATGATTTTCCTGTTGCAGCACACCCTGTTGTCTATTATTCCTTACTAAAACATTAAAACACACAAAATATTTCCAATGCTATCTTTATGCAGTCAAGCTTTAACACTCAACTGGTGTGTTTATAGCTTGTGGGTTAAATTGTTTATAATATGTTAAGTGTAATCACTGGGTTATGAACTCTTTGGCCATCCAGCCAGTGGTTTCTGCCATGTTTAAAGACCTGCCGCTGTGGGAAAGCATTATACTAGCTTCTCTAAGCACAGTCACACAGAGTGATATAAAGAGCGCCTTACCTGGGAGAATAAAGCCTGCCTGGGAATCATGCTCCCATCACTGACCATGCTGATGTGCTCCCCATGCTAATGTTTTTAGCTGCAGGTTCCCACACGGAAGTGAACACACAGTACACCACTGTGCTAAAGCAGCTCGGCTTGCCGCGTTCTCCCCATCTGCTCGCCTTCACTGGGTACCATGGACAGCAACCAATCAGCGCCTGCCTTTTCTCACGCGCGCTCTGACTCCGCCCACCACAGCTCCCGCCAACACGTGAACTCCACTGTCAGGATGTCTTCTGCAAAATTCCTCTTATTCTTCAATCATGGTGGGGATTTTATTTTATTTTATTTTATTTATTTATTTATTTATTTTAGCTTTCTCAGTCAGTTAAACGTAGCTAGATCCTACCCAAAGCGTGCTAATTGATGAACGTTTGATATATGTATATATATATATATATATATATATATATATATATATATATATATATGTATATATAAACTGAGTTTGATGTATTTAATTAAAACTGTGGTTCACTCATTCATTCATTCATTTCCCCCTTTTTTTGACATTTATTTTCTTTTCTAAAGAGCAATGCTATTTTGATCTTCATACCTTTGAAAGAATATGGGATTATAATGTGCACAGAGTTTTCAGTTGATTTCAAAGAATAACACAATAAAGTGCAAAATAAAATAAAATAAAATAAATACTTGAATAATGATTTAAATAATGTGCAAAGTAATCACGATTTTCATTTCAGCTATTATCATGTACACCTATGTATTATTATTATTATTATTATTATTATTATTATTATTGCTTATTTTTGGTGATGTTTATGTCAGATGTAAAAAATCACTAAACTAGGTGCCTTTTGTAGAGCTGGAGATACTGTACCTAATATAAAACTGCTACCCAACCATGCAAATATTCCTATCTTGTTGTGAATCTGTGTTCATCACACGGGTTATCAATGAGAACATTGACATGATCCAGTAGAAGGGTGGTTATATACTATAAGGAGCTGCCTGGCCATGATGAGGCAATGATACAGGATAGTAGCAAGGGGCTTAGCTTCCTAACATGGAATACCTTTAATCACAAATAAATCACTCTGATGTTAGACGTTAGACTCCTGACCGGAAGGTTGAGAGTTCAAATCCCAGCACCGCCAAGCTACCACTGCTGGGCCCTTGAGCAAGGCCCTTAACCCTCAGCTGCTCAGTTGTATAAATGAGATTGTAATTGTAAGTGGCTCTGGATAAGGGCGTCTGCCAAATGCCATAAATGTAAATGTAAATGTTAGACAAATCTGTAACCTACGGTAGATGCTAAGTTACAGCACTGGCTGAATGACTAAATAACATGCTAAATGTTTTTTTTTTTTCCCCCACAGAATTTATCACCTGCATCCAGATCACAATTCTTATGTAAGGCTTATTCTGATATTATAAATCATTATAACATTATAACTTATAGATAAAAGCTAATGCCTCAAAGAAAGGTGAACAATATACAGTTTCTTCAAAAAGCTAGGTTCTTTCATTTAGTCTTTTTTTTTTTTTTGGCATTAGTTATGTGTTCGTCTGCTTTTGGCCATACTATATTGCTTGATCTCTCCAAATTGCAATCCACAGACATGTATCAGTGGATTAATGGGAGGATTTTTTAATGCCTGCACGTCATGAAAGTGATATCTGCTAAAGAAATATACAATGTCAGTAAGATATATAGATATAGATATAGATATAGATATAATCATTTTGACCGTGTGTCACTGTGTAAATTTTGTTATACCACAGCAGTCTTGAATGCTCAATTCTGATTGGTCAGAAGGTGTTGATTCATTTTCTATAACAGCAGCTCTGACAGTAGATCCGGCTGCAAGGCAAATCACCGCTTTATATCAATACGCTCATTCTAACATGTTATGAAATTGTATGGCAGATACTCCACATGAACAGATTAAAAAAAAAACAAGAAAAAACAAAAAACAAGTGTAATAGTTGACATGGCTTTCTATGAGTAGACCTTAATTTGGCATTTTTGGAAGGAGTCTCCAGTTTCAGTGCTTTGTAACAGTCAGATGTAACACTGTAAGTCTTCCGTCGCAGGCAAGTCATCAGGATGGAGGGCTTTTCATTTTATCTGTAACATGACAATCTGCTTTTTTTTTCTCTCTTATTAACTTCACGATAGGAAAAAAAAAGAGAGGCTGGTGAGTGAGCCACTGTTTATAGCTGTTGTAACAAAAGCAGGAACAGGAACTCACTTGTTTTGCAGACATTCTGCAACAAATCACTGTGGTATATGACATTTTGGGATGTGTTGTTATAGGAAAATAATAATCAACATTATTTGTGCTGATAATAACTCTGCTTCACATCGAACCACATCACACCACCCCATTGTTGATTATTTTCCTATAACAGCACATCACAAAGTGTTTTATTCCTTTTATAGCACAGTGAATTTGCTAATGATTACATTTCCTGGTTTCATGGTTTATTCCTTAGCTACTTGCTGTCTGGAATTCACTGCATGTTTCCCAAGTGAATGCAACCTTAATAATAATAATAATAATAATAATAATAATAATAATAATAATAATAGATTTTAAAAAAGCAAGTGAATTGATAAGTTTAACATCTTTCTTATTTTAACTGTATTGGACTATGTACATTATCTTACTCCATATCTCATTTGTGCCAAACTCTACCATTAATATTTCAGGAACAACAAAGTCATTTCCTTACAACATACCATCTGATCTTACATATTTCTTATGAATTATTGAGTCTGAGAAAATGTCTTTGGAGTGTTCATCTGCATGCCTTTCATATTTATTACAGACAACTCAAGCAGTGATCCAACCCGCAATTGCTTAATATTTCATTAAGTATAATTATTACTTTTTCACTGAAACATATATTATGGTTTATGTAAGTTTATACCTGTGTAACTTACATGATAATTCTGTCTTCACCTGATTGTATCGCATTTATTTATTTATTTATTTATTTTATTGAATTTGGACTCTTTTTCCAGCATTTTGTCATGTTTTATGTCCGATTAGTGGCCTGCAATAACCCTTGAAAGGAAAATTTGACAATTGAACCATAATTTAGATATAACTGTCCAACTATCCCAAAACTATTATCACATGGACCGAGGCTCAGTGGAAATGCACTTAGCCACATTTTCTGGTGGGATAGATACAATGACCAGCATCACTTTTTCCTATTTGTGTAGTAATTTAAGTGTCCAGAGTTTTCCTCAGACAACACATATCTAGAAATGATTCATTGGCCAGCATTAAACTCAGACGACGTGTCTGCAGTGTGCAGCTCTATAGGACAAGACAAGACAAGGCAGGGAATGGGAGACATTAATCAAAAGTGGCTGTATGACAGTTGTTGTGATTATATCTGACAGGAAATATGTAAACTATTCATAACCATATGTTAATGGACATTTAAGAGCAGCAGTATATGCAACTCAAAACCATGGCCACACAAGCCTTTCCACACCAAATCTGTCACTCAATCACAAGCCTGAGAAGTCTATTATTTAGATATGAGTCATGCACAATTTAAACACTGGAGTGTTGACTAACTACTGACTGTATGTTTCTGAACCATGCAAATGATCTGGATTAATAAAAAAAATGAACATCTGTCTCTATAATAGCTATGGCTTTTATAGAGCCAAACCAGAACAAGAATTTTTTTCATTTCTCTGAGGTTAGTAGTAGCTTCTCTTGCTGAATAAACACGTCAAAACAAACTATACTTTGTGCCCAGTGCAGGTTTCTTATTTAATAACTAATCTAACCTCTTGTACAATTTCTATACAAAAAAAGTAATATTAAAGCTACAGTGAAGGCACACTTCACGTTCTATAAACAACAGAGGAAAATGCATTTTTAGCTTATGAATCATCAAGGTTTCTTTTTCCTCACTTACAAGTCATGAAATATGTGTACATTAGAATGAACTCCTGTTACTCTAAATACTACTACTGCTACTGCTGCTGCTGCTGCTGCTACTACTACATAATAATAAGATAGATAGATAGATAGATAGATAGATAGATGAATGGATGGGTAGATAGATAAATAATGCAATAAATAATAAAAGAAAATGTTGCAATTTTCAAACCCAATTTTGTTAGTTTACAGTCATAGTTATATGCAGACATAAAACAAAATCAACCACAAAGTGCTGTTTTGATCATTTGCTATACTGTTATTTTTAATTAGTGATAAGGGTTTAAAAATCATTGCTTTTTGTCAGTTTTCCTGAACCAAATCTGCAAACTTGATCCGCCAAACTGTCAAATCTAGCTAATTTTGAAGCTGATTTTGAGTTATGGTGTTAAGTTAATTATAAATATCAGAGGAAAAGTGTGGTCTTTTATTTATATATATATATATATATATATATATATATATATATATATATATATATATGATTATATATGATATATGATATATATATGTTATCACAATAAACCAGAA
>CM075003.1:7229564-7245835 GCA_037576675.1 Pangasius sanitwongsei | reverse complement strand
GGCTGTGGACAATGTGAAACATGTATTGTTCTCTGATGAGTCCACCTTCACTGTCTTTCCCACATCTGGGAGAGTTATGGTGTGGAGAAGCCCCAAAGAAGCTTACCACACGGACTGTTGCATGCCCAGAGTGAAGCATGGGGGTGGATCAGTGATGGTTTGGGCGGCAATATCATGGCACTCCCTAGGCCCAATACTTGTGCTAGATAGGCGCGTCACTGCCAAGGACTACCGAACCATTCTGGAGGACCATGTGAACTCAATGGTTCAAACATTGTACCCTGAAGGTGTTGCCGTGTATCAGGATGATAATGCACCAATACACACAGCAAGACTGGTGACAGAGGTGTTTGATGAACATGAAAGTGAACCTGAACATCTCCCATGGCCTGCACAGTCACCAGATCTGAATATTTTTGAGCCACTTTGGGGTGTTTTGGAGGAGCGAGTCAGGAAACGTTTTCCTCCACCAGCATCACGTAGTGACCCGGCCACTGTTCTGCAAGAGGAATGGCTCAAAATCCCTCTAGCCACTGTGCAGGACTTGTATCTATCATTCCCAAGACAAATTGATGCTGTATTGGCTGCAAAAAGAGGCCCTACACCATACTAATAAATTATTGTGGTCTAAAACCAGGGGTTTCAGTTTCATTGTCAAACCCCTATATATATATATAGACCACACTTTTCCTCTGATATTTATAATTAATATATGTTATTTTATATGTTAGAATATAATGTCATTTTACTGAGTGAGTACGGGAACGCTCTTCGTTAATATTTCCTATTTCAGATAAACAAAGATATATAAATATTAAGCAGTCAGTTCTCAGTATTTAGAAATCAAACCAGGACAGAAAGACGAGAAACTGCCGGTCAGTATAGTCACCTAGTGGGCATGCTTTGATACTGCACGTAAAAGTCTATGCAGTTCTTTTTCATTTGTTTAGAGGTCCTAAACATTGTGGAGCTGCAGGTTTGTTCCAGAGGTGGTTCCTAGGTTCAAGTGTCCTTGCACTGACAATAGACCATTTGCAGGCATTAAACTCTAACTTCTCCACTGTGTAAGAACCAGTCCTTCCCTCAAACTCAGCTGTGGATAAATGGGAAAAGGAACTTTTCATAAAATAAATGAATCATGACATTTTGGACATGACATATGGATATGTGCTGAAAAAAGTAAAAAGAAAAAAAAAACATTTAAAAGCTGCTGTCAGCACAAAGAGCAACACTTTGATGTTTACTCACCTTCCAAAACAGACAGAAGGGGACACTGTTGAGTTATTTATTTTTACTTTTCACCTACGGCATGCATGCCTATAGGACATGCCTATCTTAGAGAACACTGAGCCAAAGATCCAGTGTAGAGTGTTCTAGGATTTGCCAAAATGGCACTCCATGATTGTGACACCACAAATCCGATTTCATGTCTTGGTATTCACGAACATCCTCACCTCTGTAATTTGCACAGAGAGCATTACTAATGTGCAGAAATACCATGGAAGACTTGAATATTAAATTATTTCCCTTCCTCCAATCCTACTCTGCCCTTCACTAGATTAAATTCATGGATTGGAATTGGGTTATGGCTTAGACAAAAGCTTTCATGTTCCTAGCCAGAGGAAGCCCACCTAGAGAAAACTAGATATCATTTAGCTACAGTGTTGTGTTGTGATTAGTTAAGACGTAGACCTGAGTGCAGCTTGGCTTCACACACTGCACCTTGACAGCAGGTAGGTGTCCCAGGCTTTATTAAACAACATTTTCTTTCTACTCTGGACATCGAAATGACACTGGTTTAGAAGCCAGGTAGTACCAATAACGTTCCACTAGAGGGCTGTGCCGTAATTCCGCTAAATGTGTGCGTGCTCAATGATGTTTTTGTAAGCATCTTCAGTGAGTCACCTCCACCTCCCCCACCGTCCCTGTATATAAAACTGTGCTGATGCTGGATCAATGTGAGGTTACATGTTTCATTTCAGAATGGGAGGAAATTTAACATCATGCTCTAAATAGGCTATTACAACTGCAAAGCATCATGTGCCTTCCTGCTGGAACAAAGAGGAGTAAAGGAAACTGTAGTCTACATTGAGCATTTGGTTCCACTCAGATTGAATCTGGGAACATCTTAATGCTTTGTTTCGTCTCTTGTCGACTGCTGGGCTCATCTGAAGAAAGACGATAAAAGCAACTCATCCTCTCAGTCAGGTTTCTCATCTGCAGGCAAAAAAAAAAAAGAAGGAAGCGTAACATCAAAAATTCAAAAAAGATGAATGCCATAGCAAGTTCAGCTGAGCACTGTACATGTGAGATGCATGCCTTTCTTATGCATTTCTTTGGGGTTCGTCTTCTGATAACAGGAATCAGTGTTGCCTGATTAGGAACGTTCCCAACAACACCCTGGGCTGGGATGAAAATGGTACGGCCACAACAACTCTGACACCCAATCACATTCCTGTGAGGTCTGTTACTTCTATGCAATTCATGCAGGCTTAATTGATCATACCTAGCTCATAGGTAATCATATCTAGCTGTAGGTTTTCAAATCTACAGAGTTTCAAGTACTACAAAACATTCATTCATTCATTCATTTATTCAGTACACCCTGGATGGGACACCAGTCTATCACAGGACACCATGCACACCTTGATTCATGATTCATACTTCACACCTATGAGCAATTTTCTGTCACCAATCCACCAAGGACATGTTTTTGGGAAATGAGAGAAAATGGAGAACCTGAACAGAAACCCATGCGGAGAACGTGCAAAACTCCACACTGACAGTAACGTGAGGCCCAAATCGAACTGAGGACCCATGAGGTTGTGACGCGCAGACGTCTAGTACTTCTAGAGTCAATTAGTCATATCTAACTTATATTGATTCAAGTAATCATTGTAGTGCTGTGGGTTTTAATTAAATCCATTATCAGGCATTACAAAACAATTCATTTTCTACTAGGTGTTGGTGCCGTTGTGGTTAAGGATTTGGGCTGCTGATCAGAAGGTTCCAACAATCACGGTCATTTCCACCCTTGCATTTTTTTTTTTTAAAACAGATGCAGGGTCGGTTAACCCATGTGTTCAGTATGTTTGTTTTTTGAGCTTTGGGGCATTCCAGAGAAGCAACCCCTGGTCCTCTTGAAAATGGTTGTTTGGGGCTTGATGCTACCAAAATCTGCATCGAGTGTGGAAGCTGTGTGAAAATCTGGTCTGCATCGAGTGTGGAAGCTATCCTGTCTCGGCCCTGCATGCAGATGACATGATTGGTTCAACTTGTCATGTCACTTGGAGAAAAGGCTTGTTATGATCAGTGGACGAGGTAGAACGCCTTATCGATGTACACTATAAAGCTCACTTTTGCGGTGCAAGCGCTTGCACTTGAAACATAGAGAAAAATGCATGCCTGCATAACTACAGTACAAACTGTATTATATTATACTCCTTGTTTACGGCTCCTTGTTTGTAGGTATTCCTGGATGATGACATGCCATACATCCAAAAAGTGCTTTTCCTCACTGCTTGGGTGTCGGTGCAAAAGGAAAAGAATTACACTTTTTTTCAAATTTGTGTGCACAAAAATGACGCAACGTCCTAAGAGATGGCACCACTTAGTCTGCTGCTCTTGAATCCCCTGTGCAAGCTCATGGCTACAAAAATCTGGACACATCACTGATGAAAATGCTTCTGGGCTGGAAATTATAATTGAGTTTTGACAGCTAGCGTAGCACAGGGTTATAATGAATTTGGGCTGATTTTAAACCAGGGTCGCGCTGGAGACTGTCAGTCAAAACCTGGCAATCGTGGAAGAAATAAACTGATTAGGCAGAAGTTCAGTATCATTAAGCCTGATAGTTAGGCGCACAAACACTCAGAGCTCCTACAGTGCCTGTTGGGCCGTGCAGCGAAGATTAAAAAGAGCAGGATGTGAGATGCCATACTGCAGGCTCAAAAGACGCTCAGAGGCGCGCGCGCGCACGCACGCACACACACACGCACGCACGTGCCTTTTCTGTCGTTTCCGTCGGTGTTTCCCCCCCCCCCCCCACGAGACCAACACCTGCATTGTGCTGCGTCACACTCGGCGGCGCGTGCGAGACGGAAACGTTTTAATTACAGCGCGCGCACGCAGCCTCCGGGGACCGAACCGCGCGTTACCTTATTTACAGATTTATTTATTTATTTATATCCAGAAACACAAATATGAAGCATCGAGAGTTTTTTTTTTTCCGTTTTTTTAAATTTCCTCCTCTACTGATGAATGAGATGCTGTTTTTATTATTATTATTATTATTATTATTATTATTATTATTATTATTATTTTAAGAGCAACATCAACTCAGTCAGAAGAAAATCCAGACCAGGAGATTAAAAAAAAACAAGGCATGCTATACATACAGCCTTCATATGGGTTCTTTATCCTTTGCCAAACTCCAAATGTGTGACTAAACGTGTGGGTTGATTTTTTTTCCCCATTAATTACTGCAGAGGCAGCATGAGAGACCGGAAGTGATGCAAGCAATATGTTGTTTATAGCACGAGCATATGTAGGCTTTCCATCCAGATTGGTCTGGACAAGAATTTCTCCCTTCTGTTTAATCTTGGACCATACAGTGAACATCACAGCGTAGTTGACCAACAAACACTGGCTACATTAGATTAAAGCAGTCGTTAATGCAAGAAATGTTTTACCCACAGCATTTAAATAAATATTCAGTTGCTAGCATAAATCACCAAACTGTCCTGGTGTGGTGTTTCACTGGCATATCTATAACTGGGAGTGGTTTGCACAGTGTCAAATCCTGCATAATTAAAAATATTTTGAATAAAAGAAAGCTATTGCTTTTAATAAACATTTCTTGGTCAGGCTTTTTGATCGCACAGTTGTAGTGCATGCCAATAAATTCTCCCCATGCTGTCATGGTAAGAAACTCAGCTGGCGGTGATACAAAAGCTCAAATGCAATCAATTACCACAACACAGAGACTGCTTGTATTAGAAAGCAAGCTTAATTATTATTAGAGATTAAAACATGGTAGAACAAACATGTACTTCTGTACAACACGCCTTACATATTTCTGTGGGGTGACTTTGGATTAGGTTTTAGATGCTTCTACACTCAAAGACAATAAAGACCTTGATTGTCCCTCTGGGGGTCTAAGAGCGGTGTATGGTACAAACTCCATAATTATAAGATAATTATTCATTTATTCGTCTTCAGTAAGCGCTTTATCCTGGTCAGGGTCATTGTGGATCCGGAGCCTATCCGGCAGAAATGCTGGAATTTTAAGCAGCATACATGTGACATGCACTATGACGTCACACCCAAATGATTTTTTTTTAAACAGAATGTCTGTTAATTACAATATGTTGCAATGTTGAAACTTTCACAAGCATGCAGCACTACTAGACTATAATCAAATCCACACATTTTACAGTGAGATAAGTAGCCTACACAACACATTAAAACCACCTGCCTAATATTGTGTAGGTCCCCCTTGTGCCACCAAACTTCTCTGACCCATGGAGGCATGGACTCCACAAGACCTCTGAAGGTGTGCTCTGGTATCTGGCACCAAGCCGTTAGCAGCAGATCCTTTACGTTCTGTAAGTTGTGAGGTGGGGCCTCCATGGATCAGACTTGTTTGTCCAGTACATCCCACACATGGGAATTTGAAGGCCAAGTCAACACCTTGAACTCTTTGTCATGTTCCTCAGACCATTCCTGAACAATTTTTGCAGTGTGGCAAGGTGCATTATCCTGCTGAAAGAGGCCACTGCCATTAGGGAATACCGTTGCCATGAAGGGGTGTACAGTACTTGGTCTACAGCAATGTTTAGGTAGGTGGTACATATCAAAGTAACTTCCACATGAATGCAAGGACCCAAGGTTTCCCAGCAGAACATTGCCCAGAGCCTCCTCTGGCTTGCCAGCTTCCCATAGTGCATCCTGGTGCCATCTCTTCCCCAGGTAAGCGACACACACGTACCCGGCCGTCCACATGATGTAAAAGAAAACATGATTCACCAGGCCCCCTTCTACTGCTCCATGGTCCAGTTCTGATGCTCACATGCCCATTGTAGGTGCTTTCAGCAGTGGACAGGGGTCAGCATGGACACTCTGACTGGTCTGTGGCTATGCAGCCCCATTTGCAGCAAGCTGTGATGCACTGTGTGTTCTGACACCTTTCTATTATAGCCAGCATTAACTTTTTCAACAATTTGTGCTACAGTAGCTCTTCTGTGGGATCGGACCAGACAGGCTAGCCTTCGCTCCCCACACGCATCAGTTAGCCATGGACGCCCATGACCCTGTCGCCGGTTCACCGGTTGTCCTTCCTTGGACCACTTTTGGTAGGTACTAACCACTGCACCGGGAACACCCCAAAAGACCTGCCGTTTTGGAGATGCTCTGACCCAGTCTTCTAGCCATCACAGTTTGGTCTGAATCAAAATCTCTCAGATCCTTATGCTTGCCCATTCTTCTTGCTTCCAACACATCGACATTGAAAACTGACTGTTCACTTGCTGCCTAATATGTCCCACCCCTTGACAGGTGCCATTAATGAGATAATCAGTGTTATTCACTTCACCTTTAAGTTGACAGCAGCACTCCAAACGTGGACTTGTGCTACAGCATACAAACACAAAAACTCCTCAAAATACTTCATTTTAAAGTTTGTTTATGTTTTTAGTTTTTTTTCCTATGTATTATTATCATTATAGCATTTACAGTTAAAAAACATCCTGGAATTTTAGTTTAATGCAGCACCTTCAGCACCCCATTTCCTGTGTCCTGTGAATGTTGGATGTGAGGTAGAAATACACCAGATACGGGATGCCATTCTGGAGCTTTGAGTCCAGGGTTTGATGTCTCCACTATTTTCACCTTTGATTTCACATTAATATGATATTGATCATTGCTGGAAAATGGTGTGTGAGGAAAAAAAAGCCCTTGCTCTTTTGTTTTTAGGTGCTAACAGAGAAAGCTGACCATTATCCCTTATGTTTGAGAGAGTTGAATTTTTTTCCCTCCTATTAAACGTCAGTGTAACTGTTCAAGCAATGTCCCCCCACGGGAATAACGAAAATACAGCATCGACCAACAAATTCACACCAGAATCTCTGGGCACATTATAAATATTTTAACAGAATTAAAAAAATGTGTTTCAAGGTGAAGTTTTCCTTTAAGGGTTCTAAGTATGAAGGTTGGTTATGCAAAACACATTCTTGTGTGTTTCATGGTCTTCATGGTCTAAATTCGACATGTTTGATGAACAGTGTAGTGGCCAATCAGGGCTGGACTCTGTGGCTCACACCTACTACATAGGAGTGTGGATGCCTTTTCAAGGTGCCGACATGTTCTTGGTGAAAAACAGGCCAGAAATAATTGCATCTGAAGACAGTTTAGCCTGATTGGCCAACCTATTATTGTGATTGCCTTGAATTCATCCTTGGCTGGGCCTGAATGTAGAGCGAGTGGCCTGTGAAGGGAGCTAATGAACACGGCACTGAGCAGCAGCTGCACAGAACAGCTGGGCCACAAACAGCCTCTCATATCAGAAACCATAGTAACCCTCTGCGCACATTCTCACTCATTTGTCTTAACTGTGAACTGCTGGTGGAAGTATTGCTGCCTGAAAACCGATGTTTTATAGAGCAACAGCAGAAGGTCCGTATATGTATCTAAGTTTGTTATCTGTCTAACTACATATACTCACCTCCATTTATTCATCTATCTATTCAGTATACTGAACTACCAGGTAATATGAGACACTGGGAAAGCAATTTTCAGTCGAGATCTTATGATTTCAGGTCAGAGCTTTTCTGGGTCTCATCTGCACACAATCCTGTCCTTCGGCTATGCTCAGTATGGACCTTTCCCAGTGCAGACAAACGCGCGCACACACACACACACACACACACACACACACACACACACACACACACACACACACACACACATGCAAGTTTGTTTTACTACCATTGTGAGGACTTCCTATTCATATAATTTATAAATGCAGCAGATTAATGCTATGCTACACCTAAATCTAACCTTAACCTTAACCTCAGTTACCAAAAGTAAACCTTTTGGCTCTTTTAACTTTTGTAAAAAAAAAAAGGGGGGGGGGGGGCAGCTAAAGGTTCCCACAAGGTCAACACATTCAGATTTTCCTATCCTTGTGGGGACACCAAGATATAAAAACATGCCCACACCAACAGACACACACTCATGGTGAGCAGGAAATAGTTAATCAGACTGTTATCCTGGGCTTGGTATAATAAGAGCATTGGGCTCAGAGAAATGCAGACTTCTCAAAGATAAACATGAACTGTTGGTGCAAACGTATGCAGATAATACATATGAAAGGTGGATGATAAGAATGAATAAACACACACACACACACACACACACTTTAGCCAGGCTTGGGCTGAGCGAGCACATCCCTCCCTGCAGGTTTAATTTCATGCTTGCAGCATTAGAATAATTTGTTTGGCATGGAGAGCAGACAGGCACGGGGGGCATGTAGCCATCGCCACAACCTGTTTGATCATCATTAACGGCAATAGGGGGAGGCTCGCTCTTCCTCTGTGAACTACAGCCTCTAGCAGTAGCCGTACATCATTGGCCAAGGAACGCTGAAGTCTGCAGATTGGTCAGAGTGGATCCCTCTCCGTCCATGCAGGGGGCTGGCAGAGGGATCAGCGGGGAGCTTCATGAGTCGAGACCTTCTCCCTTAAAACAGTGAATAACGTCTTTTATCGAGAATTGTAGGTGCTGCTGATGTATGATACCACGCGCTAGCTCTGCTTTGTGGTGTTTTAAAATTGATTGCAGACCTTTTCGTTGGACTTAGGGTGTGCTGAGGAGTGAAAGTGAAGGAGTGTCTTACACAGCCATTAATCTGATCCGCATGTGATTTTTATTCCTCATTGTGCTTAATTTACCAGCTTTGCTTTGTTGTTTGCACCTTTCACCTTTTCAGGCAGACATATTAAGCCCTAGTCGTCTATTATTCTATCATTGACATCTATAAAAATTAGTGAGGTTGTTGCTATCCAAAAGAGAAAGATTTCCAGTATTGCTACACATAGCATAGATACTGTAACCTTAGTATTTTGTGATCTTTGTATGTATCCACTGCATCATACTGCATGCTGTTTACCTCTAACTGTACTCTGTCTATCTCAACATACTGCACCATAATTCTTAATAATTTCATTTAACTTAATTGCCATTTGCATTACTGGTATGCATCATACTGTTTACCTTTACCTGTACATTGTTAGCTTATTGCACCATAACCTTATTGCCTCATTTATCTTATTTGCTATTTGCACTACTAGTTGGATGCTAACTGCATTTCATTGTCTCTGTACTTGTACTCTGACAATGACAATAAAGTTGAACCTAACCTAACCTAATCTTTCTATTATAAGGCTCAATCTAGGTTAAGACAGAACGTCCACTTGTCTCACCATCCAGTTTATTAGGAACACTGGCACAACTGTACATTCATGTAGTTCTCTAATTAGCCAATCATGTGGCAGTAGCGCAGTGCAAAAAAAAAAGAAAATAAAATTGTGCAGATACGGGTCAAGAGCTTCAGGTAACGTTCACATCAAACATCAGAATGAAGAAGTGCGATCTTTGTGGCATGGTTGTTGTTTGAGTATTTTAGAAACTGCTGATTTCCTGGGATTTTCACCCACAGCAGTCTCTCAAGTTTACACAGACTGGTGTGTAAAACAAAAAACACTGAGAGTACAGGTGTTCCTGTAGATCATTAGATTGCTCAACTACTATCTCATGTTATATTCCTCTTATTCCACAGCAATTTTCCAACAGTTTGCCTAATTTTTATTGTTTGTTGAAGGACACGCTGAACCGTTTATCCATTTAATGCTATAGAATGTCCATGAAACAAGTTATTTTCCATTTCACTGTATATGCTACAGACACTCGTTCCCTCACTGGCCTCTCATTTCTCTCCCTCTTTCTTGAAGCTCATGGAAAGAAAAAAGAAGAAAAATGTAACATGTCACATGTGTCCTCTGTCCTGAACATTCACTGAGACAGAAAAGTAAAGGAAGAGCTTTACGTTATAGCACTAACATTGACTGAGTTCTTCTTTCATAAATGTTAAATAAATGTCTCCTTAGAGAAAGCTAATAATAATGTTTTAGAATGAGTGCATTAATACAGACCTGTGGTTTACCCTGCAGCCAGCACTACTGTCAGAGCTACTCTTATAGAAAATTCATCACCATCTTCTGACTGGTTTAACACCTCTGTGGTATGATATGTGATAAATCCTGTATTGATTTTTTCCATGTGAATTTATTTTTAAAATCACATAGCTAACAGGAAACTATTTACTCTATACAGTCCTGGTAGTGAATGGTAAAATGAGCCAACCGGTTAATTAATTTTCTCAAATGGTAACCCTATGAACCGGTTCTCCGTCTGAGAAAATGTATTTTTCTTCTATAAGTCTTAAGTATGTACAACTGCCCACACCATGTCATCATGAACACCTACAGAACAATTCAATACTCTGTTTATCGAGCGCTTATCAACTCCCCTTTACCATTTTCCCTTTTTAGAGTCACTCTGAAAGACTTGAAGGCCATGTCAGTGCTTTATTCAGTTTGTTAGATGACCTCTTGGAGGCCCAAGGGGATCGAATCAGCATATCTTCAGACTTTAGGTGCAAGATTGACACTTTTCAAAATAGAGAAAGAATGATGCACAAAGCTGTTTATACGTGCAACCCAGACCAAGGTCAAGTGTGTTCCTTTCGAAAAAT
Source organism: Pangasius sanitwongsei (assembly GCA_037576675.1). NCBI lineage: Eukaryota > Metazoa > Chordata > Actinopteri > Siluriformes > Pangasiidae > Pangasius > Pangasius sanitwongsei. Next base: position 7,235,025 of record CM075003.1, on the reverse strand, counting down.
CTGCTCTCTGCTACTCACTTCTCCTCTTTTACACTAAGTTAATAATAACCAAAGTAAAGACAGTAAGTTTAGTCCATAACATTCAGCTACCACTAACAGCTAAATCTGTACATAACGTAACGTTTTAAAAACAGAACTAAGGCCCTTTTTTTTGTTCGTTTAACTGAGCTTTGTCAAACGAATAGCAATATTTAGCAAGCTAACTCCGACTGCCAATGTTAACAGGGCAAATAGTTAGGTTTGATTTATTTTAAGATAATACAAACCTATACATACACATATTGCTCTTAGAACTTTAAAAACAAGCCTTTATACTTTAATATTATGCTATGACATGCAAACACTGGGACTGGATGGTGTTTCAGGAGAATGCCATCCATCTTGGAATTTAAAAAAAAAAAAAAATTGCATCTTTTGGGAATATGTTTCCATTTAGTCTATATATAACTGTTCAGGCCTAGCGGTGGACTGGTGGCTCATCCAGGGTGCATTCCTGATTGAGCCCAGTGTTCCTGTGATAGGCTTCAGATGCAAGTGGAACACTTTTCTAAGTCACACAGTGAAGTCAGCAAGGACATGCTGTAAACAATAGTGAGATGGAGTCCTTGTTAATGTCACTTGAATACTTTCCTGCGGTCTTGACAAAATTTCACTGCAGCCTTCGCAGGATATTTCTAAGTCTATTTCTAGTCTTTTCGCTGGCCTGTGGTTTTACTTATTTTTGAATTCTGTGTTGGGTTTGTTTTGACTGAATCTTTAATTAAAAGCCCTACGCTCACATCCAACCTGGCCGGAGTCTTCCTTTTTCTGAAACGCAAGGCTTGTGAATCTCATAAGGGTTTCAAGGTGGATTTGTCCATGGCACAGGGCACAGGATAGCTCCATGAATAGTCCTTAGAAATGGACAGTTATTGGTGACATTTACATCCATTGTGTTCCGAGCCAAATATTCATCCTTTTTCTTTCTATTCATGACCCATATTATGGAAAATTGCTGTTTTTCATGCTGTGACAATTTACATAATTGTAATTAAAGTATTGCCATTTCCTTGTTGATATTTCCAAGTTGCCATGTTATTACTGCCTGCACTGATGAAACATTGAATACTATTGTGGTCTAGCTGACCTAATAATTTTACGGTTCTCATACCAAGAACCCTGGGCCGCAGCTCACAAACACCTCATTTGTTTAACACAGCATGATACTTACCCTACATCTCTCTCTCTCTCTCTCTCTCTCTCTCTCTCTCTCAATGTTTATTTATGTCACTCCATATTTACCCACTCTCTTTAATTTGAGTCTAGAGTGGCTACCTTGTGATTTAAGCCATGTAGAGCTGAACAGAGTTCACAGCTAAATTGAAAGATTTATTATTACGCATATGATTATCATCTGCCGACGAGATATGATGTTCCAGAGGTGAAAGCGACCCTCTTACGATCCTGCTTGTCTGAAACAAATATGCTGGTATGCTGGCGAAGCAGCTACACAGCACAGTATTACATCTGACACTTCCATTTTTTTGGCTGTCACAGGTATGTTAGTGTGGCAGCTGGGAATAATTGGATTTTTATTTGACATCATTCCGAATGTGTTGAGAAATAAAATATCAGTACTGTGCTAGAGATTTGGCACATTGTTGGCATGCTTTCAAAGACTTTTACTTGTTTATTTTCCCGTTGTTATTTACAAAATGGTTTATGATAGCCCAGAGTTAAAATGGTTCACTTGAAATTATTAAACTAATTATACATGCTTCTTTTCTGTCTATAGTATATATATATATATATATATATATATTATAAAGGCTAGACAAGACAAAAAGGTGGTTTTGAAATGTCAATATTTAGATTAATAGATATTTCTATAACATCTATAACTTTAATACTTATACTTCCTAAAGGGAAATAGACTTATTATTGATATAAGTATAATTTATACTTATACTTATTAAAAGTCTGATTATTATTATTATTATTTTTAAACTTTTATACTTTTGTCCAAACACCATTAACTATACTGTTGTGTTTTCCAATTTTTCATTTTTTTTTAACAAGCTCAACATGTGTTTTAAATTTCTATATATTAAATTTTAGATTGGGGCACTTATTTCCCAATATAATCAAATAATCAACTACAGGGTGGTGGATTGTGGCCAAACAGCATGTCCTGAAGCGTTTTATTCCTCTTATACCACAGCAGTTTGCCAATGATTACAATTTATTTTTTGAACACCACATTGTTCATAGATTTAATGTTAACACACATGAGACATGTTAATTCCTGTTCCTGCCTCTTTTTCTATAACAGATACAGACAGTCATCATTTCCCCAGTGTCTCTTTTTGCTCTCCCTCTTGAATCTAATATGAAGAAGAAAATAAAAAAGCAGCCTGGCACATAACTGAAACCAGAAACCAGAAGTCCTTTGCCTTGAACGTTCCATTATTACTTTAAAGCACTGAAACTGACTGAAGTCTTCTTTCATAAATGTTAAATAAATGTTTACTTATAGAAAGCATCATCTGTAAAATAACAACACTTTTTAAATTTTTTTTTAATCTGTTTAATGTTAGATATGTGTGGAGCATCTGCACTACAAGTCACTGTGAATTTGTTGTTACCAGAGAAACAATAATGGATTAAATGTCCTGAGTTAAAATGGCTTACGGTGGTTATTAAATTAAATACATTACAGTTCTGTCTACAATATATATTTTTATATTAAGGATAAACACCAGAGGCATATTGTGATTTAGTCTGTAATTGTCAAATTTTAGATTTTTGGATATTTTCCATTTTGCTTCCTAAAAGGAAATAAATAATTATTGAAATAAGCATAAATTTATAATTTTATAAAGACTCAATAATTCAATAATCAATAATTATTATAGAGAAATTATTATGGTTTAACCTTTTTTTTATACTACTATTTATACATCTCTGTATACAAACTCCATTATCTAAACTGTTGTATGTTTCATTGTTCATGTAGAACTTAGAGCGGTGGGCTCTAAGTTCATGTTCAACTCTGTGTGTGTGCGTGTGTGTGTGTGTACATATACTTTATATCATTAGGGCACTTATTTCCTAAAACATAATAGAAAACTTTATTAGATGTCATAATAATTCATGCCAAAATATTAATTGGAATTCTGCTGGTTTCTGGCTTTATGTTTATTGGACATTTTCCCATGATGACATGTTTGCTGTGCCAAGTCATTTTATTTAGCTTTCAAAGGAAGTATAATCCATATACACATAATTTCATGTACTGTTCTTAAAGCCATACTTTCCTTAGTCTCCTGTGTAGTTTTGACTTTAAATGTAATTTTTATCCATAAGACAACTGCAATATATATTGCAAAAATTATATTTTGGTAAATTGTTTCATGAACATCCTATCATCTATTGTTTAAAAGGAATTTTTGTACAATGAAAAATAGCGCATACTGTATTTAATGAAATATTGCATCAAATGCATTCTTAGATACACTTTACAAAGAAAATGTAAAACAAAACAAAAATACATTGATATATATTTAACTGATATCAGTAGACCAATATAGTTATGGTACAAGGCCTTAAATTTGTATATTTTATAATTAATACACAATAAAACTGACAGAAAATTACAGATGCATTTCATATAGGACACTAATCTGGTTTATCATTCATATGAGTAAGCACAAAACTGATCTCAGAAACAAACTATGTATTTTGTGTATCTTACTGAACAACACCCTGGCTATAGTGGCATTGAGCGCTAAAGCACCATAAATCCATTATATGCAATGCAGTGTCAGACTGAGTACTTCTCAGCACAATGCAATCAGCTCAGATCACACAGAGTAATGCAACACCTTGGGCTTAGTTTCTGAGAAAGTGAGTCACTGCAGACTGACTCAAAATGACAGACAGGACATTGAGAAAAACCAATGATCAGACTTTGATTCACCAGCTGCGTCCCTTTAACGCAGGTTTCTCAAACTCCATTCCAATGAATGGACCACTCCACTGTCCAGTACTATTAAGTCTTTTCCTAGAAATTCCTTCTACTTCATGTAATCAACATATTAATTCTCTTCATCAGTTGAATTAGATGTTCTGGGAAAGGAAAAATAGTAAAATTGTAGTCTTTTGTCCTGTGAGGATTGTGGTCTGAGAATTAGATGTGATAACATTTATTTACCAAAAGTCAAAATGCCATTTCATCATCATGTTATTTGAAAAAACCTATGGAATTTTTCAATCATTCCCAGAAGTCTAGTATTAGCACTTGACTTCTTGTATAATCGTGACAATGTGCTTCAACAGGTGCTTGATTTAGAAATGATGATGCCTTGCAGATAGTGGAAAAAATATTTTCAAGGCTATACCACCATGTCCAGTCACCTCAATGTATCACCAGTTAGCTTACATGCAAGTGTGCATTGAATGCATTCATATTTCTGTTCAAGATTTCAAAATGTCAGGTTTTTCTTGTTTTGTATAATGTAAGATTTGTTAATGTCCAAGGATGACAATTATTACTAGGTAATTGGAACTATTGCTACTGGAAGTATACATACATACCCAATTACATACATACATACATATAATAAGTGATGGCTGGTCACAATATTGAGTGGAAGTGCTAAAAAAAACTACTCTCAGTTACTCAGTATTACTATTATGAAACCCTTATAGTTTTAGCATGGGATCTCATTATGCATACATATAGCTACACTACATGGCCAAACGTTTGTGGACACCTGACTATCACATGCATAATGTCTGTGTTGAACATCCCATTCCAGATTTAGTCCCCTTTGCTGTTATAATAAGCTCCACTCTTCTGGGAAGGCTTTCCACTAGATTTTGGCGCATGGCTGTGGGGATTTGTCCATTCAGCCACAAGAGCATTAGTGAGATCAGGCACTGATGTTCAGGCAAGAAGGCCTGGTGTGTAGTCAGTGTTCCAACGGTGTTCAGTGTGGTTGAGGTCAGGGATCTGTGCGGAACACTTGATTTTTTCCACTCTGACATTGGCAAACCATGGAGCTCGCGTATTGTGCACAGGGACATTGTCATGCTGGAACAGGTTTGGGCCTCTTAGTTCCAGTTAAGGGAAAGTGTAAAGTTACAGCATATGAAGACATTCTATACAGTTGTGGGCTTCCAACTTTGTGGCAACAGTTTGGGGAAGAAACACATATGCGTGTGGTGTGATGGTCAGGCGATCATGAAACTAAATCCATATATATATATATACATACACACAGTGAGGTCCAGAAGTATTTGGACAATGAGTTTTTGTGATTTTGCCTTTAATAAGATTCTTTGGACTGATGAAACCAAGATTAATTTGTACCAGAATGATGGGAAGAGAAAAGTATGGTGATAGAAAGGAACAGCTCATGATTCAAAGTATACCACATCATGTGTCAAACATGGTGGAGGCAGTGTTATGGCATGGGCA